>QLNU02015360.1:105461054-105477474 GCA_006491805.2 Dysdera silvatica
TATTTTTGTACGAAGCAATTGTATTTTTTCATGAGCTGGCAGGCCACGGGTTGAAGACCCCTGGACTAGATTCTCTCTTGAGGCAAAATTTCCTTTAATACATCCGCAGATTATCCGTGTAGCACAACTTTTCCTAATACTGGCCTTGAAAGTTACTACCACACAGCCGAAGACTTTGAACAGATTTACATCTACTTCGTTTTCCAATTCCGCATCTTCAGCACGTCCTTGAGTCGAAGAATTCGATTGCCATTTGATAATATCTTTGATTTGAATCTCAATGTCTCTTCACTTTATCTTGCCAGCAAATAACATACTTGGTTATCTCACGGATGTGATGATACTCGTAAGTTTTATTACGGTAGTTTTATTTTATTTTTTATCCTTTCCAACCTTCATACTCTATCTGACAGTTGTAATCATTGCTGTAGAGTCTATCATTTAGATCGACCAAATATGGCTGTTAGTAGAGAGTGCTGCGTCTGAACTTTTCGCTATAAATTCAGCGACTAAGATGCAAACCACCCAGAGAAGGGCTCCGACAAAGCCCCGTCCCTTAATCGCTGTACTTTGAAAACTACTTCTGAGAAGCAAAGAACTCGATTATCTGAAATAACAAGTTTTCCTAAGAGTTCTGACACATTAGTTTGGTGTCATTATACTGGTGGAAAATGCCACCATGTTCCGAGCGAAAATGAGGTATTCCAGATCATTATATCATTTCTCCACTACTGCAATAGTAGTAAATGTTGAGACTACCCTCTGTTTTATGCCGATCAAAACATCTCATAAATGTTGAAGAGCTTGGAAAAATGCTCGTTTTCTTGATTAGGATTTTGGAAATACAAATCCTTAGACGATGTCAAAGACCTTTCGCACTGGGATAGGTAGTAGTGTTTGTCATTATAGGGCTAAAAAAACATTGCGCCATAGGTGGAGCCGAGTTCTGAAGACGAGTGGGCTAGGCTAAGCTAATTACAGAACCAGTAGGAAGCCAATACGAACTTTTTCGATTCAGCGCTAATAAAGAGTACAGCGTTCGAAACTCAACTGTTGATTGCTGTGCGGGTGGTGAAAATTAGAATCATCATTTTTAATGCTGATTAATGAATTCCAGAATCCTTTGGCCACCTTTTGCACTAGTTTCCTCGTTCCTATGAGAAATTTTAACTTAAGACGACGGATTTCTCACAAAATGGATAACAGGACAATTAATAATGGCATAGTTGATGAGAAAAAATGATACTACGCAGATTATGTTATGAACTTCAGTACCATCTATTTCCGCCGTGCATTTTAATACTATAATTAGGTGTAATGGAGCTTTGAAAATAGTACAAAAAAAACAGCAATAATAACAGGATTAGCATAATTCAAGGAAGTTACGTTTCAACCGCCTTGAATTGTACATGATAAAATCGAAATTTAGCACCCTTGTATTCACGCACTACACTTGTCGTACTAACTAGCTCTACAAAATCTTTCAATAAAAACTACATTTGCTACACAGAAAGTAGCGTAAATTCTGAGGAAACAATCATACAGCCGTTTGCTAATTACGAAATTATATTGAATAACGTGGCCGAGTAAAATTAACAGACCACCTCGATGCATTAAGAAAGATCTTTGAGGTATTAAGATTTTTACAATCGCTTATAAAAAATATGCAGATATTATATAATCTATTAGAAAGGAAGAGAAGAGCCAATTTAAATTCCAATTGTTCAATTATATGGTTTCTGAATAACGGTACCTCGCAAATGCAACTAATTTTTTAAGGCATTTAAGAAAATAACTCTAGTAAATGTAAACTTTATGGCACAGAAAGCTAACCCCCAAAGTTATATTTAAAATATATACGGATATTAAAATAATCTTATAATCGAAGAATTGTACCTCGATATATTAATACTTTATTTTTGTTTCCAAGCTGCTTGCACATTAGTATAAAAAAGGGTTTATACTATTACACACTGAAAACTTGTGACGCGATACAAAACCGGTGAGATCATTTAAATATACCGTTGAATTCGTTTGTTTCTAACATAAAAAAAAACTGGAAGTAACTATTTAATTTTTTATTGTATATAAATAGCCAATTAGTTTATAATACGCAGATTTAAACGTGTGTCTTCTAATAAACATAATAAATCGTAATAAACACAATAAATCTTAACATATCGTCGTTGTTTTCATAAAAAAAAAAGTGCTCTAACAGTACTAAAAAAAAACAACAAAAAAAACTTTCACACAAATTTATAAATGACATGTATAAACCTTTTACAGCCTTATACATTTCAATCCATTTTTAATCTACCTCAATCTGTTTTTAATCGATCTCAATCTGTGTTTTGGTTTCTGCACTCACGCGATTCAGTACTTCCCTTGCATGTAATTTTCGTGGATCCGGATGTTAATTTGGTCACCCAACTATAGTCCGCTCGCGCAGACTTGACGTCCGATACCGTTACCAGACGGGTGGTTCCATTGCAGTTTCGGGAAGGGCGTCTTGCCGTAACTGGTTTTTCGCGCCGAAAAATCAGTTACGTTACCAGGTCTGCGCTAACGGCCTATAACTGATATGTTGACACCTTTATGTTTTTATTAAATTATTGTTATTCAGTTTACTTCTTTTCACTTTCCTAAACTAACTTTTTCTTACCCCTTAAATTTATATTTTTATTTCTTCCTCTATTTTTCTTAATCTGTTCTTATTCAGTTTTTACTTTTATTTTTAAATTAAATCAATTTTACCACACGCTCGTTTATAACGAATTCACGGCTATAACGAAAAAACGATTTAGGTTAGTTTGATTTAATGTAGGATATGGTTATAGCGAATAACAACTATAACGAAGAAACACCTATATATAACTGAGTTTTGCTCAGTTATCTATAACAAACACCAAGAAGAGTATCTTTGTTATAGCCATTATTCGCTATAACTATACCATACATTAAATCAAACTAACCTAAATAATTTTTTCGTTATAGCTGTGATCGTTATAAACGAGTTCCCCTATATAGTATACGCAACCCTGATAAAAATTTCTGCCATTTATGAAAGCCATGTACGGTGTTTAAAAATTTTATTTTATTAAATATGAACGGTCATATAATTATAATAAAGGTGTACCATGTAGTGTATTTTATATGTACATCTATAAACATTCATATACAAGATACATATCATTTTTATCTAATGAGAATCGTTTAAATTTGCCCCTATTCTTGTCTCCTCAGAAATTTGTCAGGCAATTATAATATTAGTCTGGAAGTAAAGAATTTTTTAATTATGTATGGTACTTTGTTATATCTTTATAACGCGCAAAACTTTTTGTTTTAACTTTATTTTAACCTGATATAAAATCATGTTAAATCAGGCGTATTCGAATGCCAGGTTTTAACGAAAACATTTAGTTTTTGTTCTCCCATTTTAACAAAAATTTCTCATTTTTGTTTAATATTGAGAGCACATGAAAATAGAATAAATAAAAAGCTAAAGTTTCATCACGAGGGTTTTTGACCGGCCGAAACTGTATTTTCCAAAACATAGTGATAAAAAATAAAGTAAGGAATTAATTTTGTTCAACATTTCTTTACCGAAAGAGAAAAGGCGAGGTCACATTTTGAAACTGACATTTGCTTAGACTTGTTATTTCCTGTCAGTTTTATGTTTCCGTTTTTAAAGAGTTCGTAATGAAATTTCTGCATCTTTTGCCCTCATAAAGTTTTTCCTGCAGTAAATTGAAGTTCATAAAGCGGTTTGCTGTTACCCATCTATAAGACTACTTTCGCCATTAACTTTTATATAGTAAAATTAACTATACGTGTAATCCTGACATTTGTCCGCATAATGATAACAAACTTACTAACAACTGATGTCTTATCATTATTTTTCCCGACCAGAAAATCAATAGTGTAGACACTGACGTAAGCAGAACGTTCCTAAGTGGGGGAGTTGAGGCATAAGCGTACGCAGAAAGTTCCTAAGCGAGGAGTTGAGGCATAGGCGTACGGAGAAAGTTTATAAAGGGGAGGTTACGGGCTCAATGGGGGTATAACACAGCTATAACTCCATATGTTCTTATGCATATATACAAAATTTCATCGCAATGAGGGATTACAACTCCCAGCAACATCCCCTTGCGCACGCCACTGGTATAAAATGGCCAATCGCTCTTCCTGCATAAATATTTTAGTATGATAATAAATAAGTATTTTAATATGGTGGCCACACTACAGAGTGCACGGATCTTTTTTTTTTTTTTTCTCTACTGCACAGCAGAAAGCTATTTGGGAAGGTCTGAACTCTTAGAAACTGTAAATTTGTATTTTTAAATAAAAAATATCTTATATGTAAAAACGATTTGTTCTATCGCACTAAAGAATATGATGAAACCCAGTGGCGGATCCGAGGGAAATTTCCCCTCCCAAATCTATAAAAATGCGGTGAAAATCGGTTATAACGAGCGCCTTTTATAACAACAAACCGAGTACAACGACGGAATTCTTTTTACAAAAGTTTGATTACCTATTTTATTCTTTTTAAATTGCTCGTTAAATCTAGGGTCAAAAAAATACTTGTTCGCTAAAAGAGGTTAAATTGTATTGCGTTCAATTATTATACTAAACAAAATCCCTATTTTCCTCGCAATATCCGAAAACTCACTAAATACCAGCTCGTTATGTGAGTTCTACTGCATTTTACACCCTTAAAAAAAAAAAAAATCCCTCTTTGGATCCACTTCCGTGAAACTTACTTTTACATTGTAAGATTGCTTTTTAAAACCTACGTTTTATTATAGCGTAGAATAAATTCACAATGTTAATTATAATTAATTTTCCTAAAGTAGTGTGTACCTGTTGCCACTAAAGCTCTATGATTATATTACAAATATATAGTGTAAATTTCCTTTTGTTAAAGAATCAGGTATGCCATTAAAACCCACGCTATTTCCGCGGGATTATATTTTCATAAAATAGCCCCTCCTTTTCCTCTGGCAAATATTTTTTAACGCAGCAGCCGAACTACAATAGACTCTCGGTTTTTGAACTCAGACTAAAAACACAAACAAACAAAAAACACAACAAAAAACAAACAAACAAAAAACACAACAAAAAACAAACAAAAAAAAGAGTTCGTAAATGGTAATTAATATTTCTTCTGTGGAATACTTTTCGAAACCAATGCAACAGTTCGTATAAACATGTAGTTCATAAACGGGAGGTTTGTAAAAATGCGAGTGTACTACTACTGAATTAGAATTTAGTAGAGAAAAAAAAAAGATTAATTTCTAACTTTTGATGCTATTAAGCGATAACTAAAATATTAATAAACTGTCGGTAAAAAAGAATGGCATATATATAAAATAATACATAAATAACATATTTTGAAGGACTTACATTTGTGGCCGATTGCACCAACAAAGAAACGATACTCGATCGCACTCGATTTCTCAAAGAAAACATGTCGCCTTGCCCAGAAAGCAAAGCATGAGCTGTTGCAATCTTCGTTTGGACATCCTCTGAATCCTGCTTTTTATCTTTCGGGGCGTTTTCAAGTTCATTTACATGGAAATGCATATCCCAAGCTCCGTCATCGTTTGGACATACAGAGCTCATGTTGCTCATGTCTTTGTCCGTATAGGAAGAAATGGTGAGCTTGACGTTTCCTTTCTCATTGCAAACAACTGGAACCTTATTGATTTCTCCAACAAAACCATTTTGATCCGGCGAGTAAGAATTAAGGGAGATGAAATTGTTGGCCATGTTGTTGGAGTTCTTGGTGGTGACTATGATCCGAGCACAATGCCTTCTTGATGAAGAAAATCCGGAATCTGTTCCATCATCTCCTTCTCTATCCGAATCTGAACGTTCACAGTCACTTCCCGGAGCGCTGCTGGCACCGCTACTGCTTCTTTCATCTTCACCTTTCATCAAGTGGTTGATGGGCGTCCCAACAACCACAGATACCTTCTCATTGCGAAATTCGACGTTATTTTCGGAATTAATCCCAACCACTTCGTGGCATGAGTTATTTGAACGAGCCGTTATTCGTATCGTTGGCGAAGTTTTATTTAAGGGAGAACACTTAGTAGTGTGGTTTATCCGAGCCATGTCGAGCCCCGAATCAGTAGATGCGTCAAGATCTTTTAGATTGGGTGCCGTTGACTGCACGCGAATGACGTGAACTAACTGGCCGGCAGACGTTGTTTTTCCGTCGTGGAATGGTTGAGCAGAAATTTCCGTCTGAGACGTCACGATGCACGTCTTCCCGGCATCGCTGTTAGGCAAGTCGGAATTGCAACTACCGTGGTGCGAGTGTTGCGCTTCACCGCGCCAAGTAATTGTAGCGTTAGACCAGCTAGTAGCTTTATTTTCTATCAGAGTCTTGGAATCCCCACTGTTAAACGGCACATTATCAACATTACCACTACGCTGTTCCGTAGAATCGCTCTGCAAATTCACGCCATTCTCAATAGTCGTACCATTGACTCGTAAAGAAATTCCGCCACCGGCATGCAAACGCGCAGGAGGCTCGCTGGCCAGCATGTTTCGAAAATTTGGAAAATTTAATTCTCGAAACAGATTTCTAGTACGCGCAAACAGAAAGAGGAGAAAAGAACTGACACGACCACTCTACAATCGAGATCGTCATATAATGAACTCGTTTGGTTGACGGTTCTGGGACTCTACTAACCTCCTCCAACAGCCACTCATTCTGCGCATGCGCGTCACCTGTTGCTCAGTGGGGCGCTGCTTATTCCACGTGCTTAGGCTTTTGAAGCGCGAATGGATGTTTCCAGACAGCTGGCGTAAGCAAAATATTAGCCGATAATTAATGCTTTTGCGCGGGAAAGGGAGGGAGGCAAAGACAGCAGCAACGCACCGAACATGAATTGAATATATATATATATATTCTGAAATATGGTTTTCGTGAAAATCGTTTATAACGACCAACCGCATATAACGACGGAATTTTTACAAGAAGTTTGGTTTGCTATTCTACTCCATACTAAATATATCGGTTATAACGACATCGTATATAACTATAACGACGGCGATTTTGTAGTCTACGTAGATTCTAAGTAGGGAAATTCGTATCGGATATAACGACGCGACTTGACAGTCATAAAGCAGAACCATGTGGGTTAGTTATTAAAATTTAAAGTTAGTTATCAAAATTTAAGCTTTATTCTAATCTTGTGTATTTACAAATGTAAGAGAAATTTTTATTACTGCTAAACCTGAATATTAAAGATAGTGAACTTAAAAAGTGATTTATTAATTGAATATCACGAGGGTCATATTCTTAAAGGGCCCATTCTATTTTTTCAGTGTAGAGCCCACAAAACTCTTAAACCGGCACTGTTCTGAAGTCATTAGTATAATATAATAAATACTATTCATTACATTTGTTTTCTACATTATATACTTTAGTAGTATTTTCTACAATTTTTTCAATTTAAAAAACTAAGAAAGTACTATGTACTTAGTATAGCTATAACATAATATAAATGGAAATTAAATTCATTATAATTAAGTATATTTTTATTTAATTTTGAAACCAAATAGTTTAATACTTTTTACTATCAAAATAATTTATAAAACTCTAAAAGTGTATTATACTATAGGCTACTATGATTTTAAAAAGATATCGTTTATAACGACCGAATTTGCACAGTCCCTTGAAGGTCGTTATAACCGATTTCCACTGTATATATATATATATATATATATTCTAAAATATGGTTTACGCAGGGATCTTAGAAATTGGAGGATGAATGTGGGAAATTTATTTATGACATAATGCAATTGACGAATTAGGGCAGCTAATTGATTAGTCAATTTGATTTTAATTGCATTAAAATAAAACTGATAAATTAGCATAGATAAATTAATTGTAAAACAAAAATTCAAAATTAGAGATTTATAATTAAATATTGAATTTTGCGCATGCGCAAAAAAGTAACAACAAAGAATATGATGCTCAGGTATGGGTCATCTTTTCATTAGTACTTTTTTCCTCTTAATTCGTAATTGCATCTGTATTTTCAAGAACTACCAAATATTCAATTTTTTCTACAGGGTGTCCCATAAAGAACGCAGTTTTTGAGTGCATAATAACGTACAAATTTATTAATGAAATTGAGTAATTGACATATTACATATTTACATATTTTTGTAGTGTATGCCACCTGTGATTAATTATGAAATATGATATTACTTAACTTGGTTTAATATCCATAACCGAACCGGTTTTCTCAAATTTAGCAATCAGTCTCATCACGGTCAACATATTCGTAGCATTACGTTAACCAAAGATTCCACTTGAGTTTCCAAACAGTCTTTGCACAACATTCACCACATTTGTAACATGTTGTCACTATGACAACACGCTGTTCCGCCGTGAAGCGCTCCATTCCTACCCGTACAGAAAACAGATGACAATCATGCGCTACTCGGCGCTCCGTGTCTACTAACCACAAAGACAACAGATGAAAATCGTATAACGTTCAGTGCTGCCAACTTACTAGAACAGCAATAGTAGGCATTTCGAAAATTACGTTTTTTATGGAACACCCTATATATATGACTCTTTCAGTGGGCTGCCCAAAGTCTCTGCAAATTTTACTCATGAAATTGACAAAGGGGAGTTGAAGGATCATGTAATGTAATTTCACGAAATCTTTCTCTCATTATCGATTTTCAAGAAACGTCGCTAAACAGAAAGGGCTGTTATTTGGAACATCGTTTCTGAGAGAGTTTGCTGTAACGTTTTTCATTCAGTTAGTTATTTCACTAACCATTCGGTTAGTTCAAGTAACGAATGAAATTCTCTCACGTCTCAATACTTAATAAACTCTTCTCACGTAATAGTTTTACGTAACCAAATTAACCTATATTGTTAGATAACAGCGCCTCGGTTCTTGTGTATTTTAAACTTTTTTGTGGTCCTCATGTTCAACCGAAAGCAAGATATTCCCAGACGGAAGCAATTTATCAGAAAACTTCCATTTTTTATCCGAAACGTTAGGCTATCTGAAACAGTTTTCTATGAAGAAGCTTCGTTCACGTGCTTTCGAAAACAATCCATCAATTTCTTCTTGGTTCTGAAAATCCATCATTCGTGCAAACAAACAGGCTGTGCCAATCCTCCGTTGTTACAAAAGTCACGTTTTTCTGGTTACATCAGTTACGCGGAGTTGCTGGTGTAGAATCATATCATATTTGTTCTTCTGGCAGATATTTAACGATATGTGTGTTAACGTATAGAAATATTTAATTTCTTTTAAGAACTTCAGTGACTTTTTAAGGCGCAAGGGCAGCAAAGGTCATGCTAGGTTGGGACCTCCAGTTTTGCGAGGAATCAGAACCTCTCTTGCCAATGAAGCCAACTGTGGGCAGAAAAACGACACATGTTCTACAATATTATTGAGAGTTGAATTCGGGTTAATGATACGATAGACGAATATGTTGTCGCTACGTCACTACAGGGCAGTGGACCTGCATTTTCCCGAGGAATCCAAATCTCTGTTGTCAAGGGAACAATCTGTGGACAGAAAAAACATACGTTCTACAATATTATTGAGAGTTGAATTCGGGTTAATGGTACAATAGACGAACATGTTGCCGCTACGCCACTACAGGGCAGTGGACCTGCATTTTCCCGAGGAATCCAAATCTCTGTTGTCAAGGGAACAACCTGCGGACAGAAAAACGACACATGTTCTACAATATTATGGGGAGTTGAATTCGGGTTAATGGTACAATAGACGAACATGTTGCCGCTACGCCTCTACAGGGCAGTGGACCTGAATTGCCTCATTTTATGCATACTAAATATTTCTACTCGGCTAGTAAATAAAAATTAACCTTTGAGACGTAGGATATTTATTTTTCAAGTAACTGAAAGGAATGCTTCAGTGCATTATATATGCACATTCTAAGAATTTGCAGTGCACATTTGTATGCATATTTTCGCTGATTTTTCAGCACACACGTATAATCGTCATAAGCCTTTCCATGCCCTTTCATCTTGGTCTTCTTCAATTACAAGGTGACGGCTCTGCATGGAGGAATTGCTTGGTCGAATCTTCATGGTGCAAGGGCAACAAAGGTCATGCGGCGCCGAATAAGATGTACAACATGGAGTCTAGAAAGAGAGGAGGATCTTCGTTACTAACTTTAGATTTCCTCTTCATCTCTTCTTCCGATCAGTTCTTTCCTGCCTGTTCCTTGGTTGGTTGCATCTTTATGGCGCAAGGGCATCAATGCAAATAATTTTCAAAATTAAGCTTAATAATTCTCCCATTAAAAATCACCCAAACCTCGCCAGGTGGTTTGTGCGTTGACCATTATTTGGCCATTGTGTTAGCCCTGAGAAGGGTGATACTATCTTACAAACTTAAATAAGGAGAAAGGGAGCTTCGTTCCTCTCCTCGATGGCCTAGATGTTAAGGCACTCCGGGTCGATGGAGAGACTCTAGTTCAAATGTAGGTCGGGAACGATGTCCCCTTTCCTCATATACCAAAAAAACTCTAGTGAGTTCACATGTGGGTGTCAAAATTATTAAGTTTAATAACTCCCCACACGAAAAATCATCGAAATCTCGCCCTGGTGGCTTTGTGTGTTGACCATTATTTGGCAATTGTGTTATCCCTGAGAAGGGTAATAATATCTTACAAGGACAGCAATGGTAATTCTGCGTCAAACAAGGTAAGGCTTTCCCATTCTTTGAAAATGACAATCTTCTATTCCGGATAGGACGTGCGTGCTCCATCCTGTTTTCTTACTTTAATGTTCCTTACCACGCCCCTTTTCGTTTATGGCCCAGGGTTCCAGTGTCTACAGTTATGACACCTGGATTCATTGAGGTGCGTTCTAACTCAAGTAAATGCACCATGGTTTGGAGGTCACGCTTGGTCACCTGTCCTAGGTAACTTGTTCAGCCATTTTGGAATGTAAGACTACAAACTACCTATATTCGCACGTATTCTTTATTCTGCCCCCTTACAAGGGAACTTTTCATTATGTTTATTGTGGGCCTGAAGTCTACACTAGGATTATTTTGTATAGCTTTTTTACGCTGATTCATAATATGCCTTTAGTTCTTTGCAAAACTAATTGTTCGAGTAATTATGACCTCTTAAAGAAGAGTTGGCGACCTTTTAGCGAGAAATTTTAATCTGAATTGTGTTAAATAAAATGTTATAACCTTTCAATGGTAGTGAAACTGTATGTAAAAATGGGGAAAACACAAAAAATTATGACAATGCCTACATTTTGAAAATGAATAGCTGTCATAATACAAAATGTCACAGTTCTCACGATTCAATTTATAAGATAGTTTTGGGACATTGGCGAGCTTGTAAAACTGCGTAAATCTTGTAAGCATATGAGATTAGCAAAATATCTGAAATGAACTACACTCGTTGAGTGAGTACCCGATTAGACTACGTTGGCTACAAAACGACTTCGAGCCAAATCTTATGTCGCCATATAAATTTCTCGTCCAGAGCTCGCCAACTCATTCATTTTTATGTGGTCATAATTGCTTGAAAAATGAGTTTTACAAAAAACTAAATACATATTCGGAATCGTCGTTAAAAACTATGCAAAATAATCCCAGTGTCAACTCCAGGAGTGACGAACATGATAAAAGGTTGCCTTGTTTGAATCATTCTAAGGAACATGTTGAGCACGCGTTACTCAAGGCCGGGTGTATATTTCTTGTGGTTTACAGAGTAAGAACAACTGAAACTGCATTATGCCCGGATCTACAATATTTCAAAGAATCCGAGTATATTTTTGGGAATTAAACTCCGGTCTACGGAGCGGTAGGAGAAAAACGGCAAGAGTTGGATAGTTACTGGAATCGAACCGAAGCTCCCCGAATAGTAGCCAAATGCACTACCATTATGTTACCATGGATCTAGGTGAGGGTTGACGTCTTGCGTATTTGGGTTTGGAATTCCTGTTTGGTTGGTTGGATTTATAGGGCGCAAGAACCATTATGCGCCAACCTTTTTGTTTGATAGGAATTCGGTTGACTGTGTTTTTATGGCGCAAGAACAGCAAGGTAATTCTGCGCTAAACAAGGTGAAAACGGGTACACAATTTTAAAATATAAATAAATTGAAGCAAAAATGGTAAAAGCATATTGAAAATAATAATAAGAAAGGTTTGACAGGAATTTCTGACGCATCTTATCACTTTCTCGACTCCGATTGAATTTTGAATTTCAGACCACCTCCTTTAAACGTTTGTTCCGCATTTTACGGTAAAAGATAGTTAGGGTCATACACTTCCGGGACCTACATTTTCCTGCGGAACCTAGAGCTCTGCCGCCTAGGAACAGAACCTCGGTTACCTAGGCAGTGGAGGCACGTTACTGTGAGCAGAGAAACGGTACGGTTAACGGAAAAACAGCACGTTTACTTAACTATGTGCGCATACCATTATACGGTAGAAACGGAATAAAACCTGAGTTAACGGCACAGTAGGTGACTGTGCCACCACTGTGCCATCATAGGGCCTTTTCACTGAATTAAAAAATTAAATTTCAAAACTTCTAACCGACAAAAGCTTTCTATTAAAGGCAGGGCCCTCTTAATGCATGGGGAGGGGGTGAGCTCGATTATTTTTGAGGGGGCTCCTTTTGACTAATTTTGGAGGGAAAAATCTCACATTAAACGAAGTTTGTTGATTTGGGACCCTCTTTATTTGGATCTGGGCCCCCGATAGTCCACCTGTTACAATGGCACCGAGTAAAGACGTGTTAGGAATGGACCTCCTATTAGGAAACTTTCCATATTTTTTGAAGTGACCATTTATCAATCAATGGTTCTAATGACAGTATATATTTTCCACCTTGCTCAAAAAATCTCTTTGTATCTCCTTCATAACTCCCTCCTTACATAAATTTTTCTAAACTTTTTCTTCTCCTCTATTTTTAATTTTTCTTTCACCACCTTTACTTTTGTTCTAATTTTCCTGTCCTATTTTTGCATCTATTTTATTTTTTCTTAATTCTTAATTAATTAATTAATTTTTATTCTTAATTCTGTTTTATATCTCTTTATTAGTTTTTTTAAATACCTTTTTCTATTTATAATTTATTCCTCTTATTTTATTTTCACTTCTCTAATCATTTTCAATTTCTCTTCAATTTTGATCTTCATTTAACTAACTTTTTTCTTTCTCTACCAATAGAGGGCGACACTTACCCATCAATGTACAGTGAAAATCGGCTATAACGACATCGTATATAACGACGAAACCTGCTATAATGACGGCGATTTTGTCTGAAGTAGGGAAATCCGTATCGGATATAACGACGCGACTTGACAATCATTCATTGGAACAACGTGAGTTCGAAACAAAGTTGGGATCACACTGTTCGGTTCAAATAAAAGGAGAAATTAAACGGATTGTTCCATCAAGTGACCTGAATTTCTTTTCTCTTCAAACCGCTAATGCTAAATGGATAGCGAAGAAAGTATGTATATCCTTTGCAAGCGAGCTATTTGTAATAGTAGATCGACTCACTGTGCTAAACACTCGATGATTAATATAATACACAATAAGCACAGTTTTTGAAACCAAAATTTATTCAGCTTTAAACGTTTTTCGAAAACCTTGAGCTTTCATCGAAGAAGCAAGAAACCCTAAGCGTACATCGCTCGTAAGGGCGAGTGTACGATTGTTTGTTGTACAAAGGGTAAGGTTGTGGGTGATGTTGGTGGATTGGCACCCTCTATCCGTCGAACCAGATGAATGTGGACTATAAGGGGAAAGTTGGATTGTGTTAAATTTTTTTTTTTAATTAAAGTATATGACAAAAAATTATTGGTGAAATTTTAAGAGGAGAAAACGTGACCACGCCGGATGGATATTGGCCGTAATAGATAAATCGTTCACCAGGTGCTCGGTGTTTTGATGGATTAAAAAAGTTTAAAAAAAAAATTAAGATCAGCTGGAGATGGAGGTTTGTAGATTAACTTCGCTTCATCGAAGTTAAATTTGTGGTCCAAAGACCAGCAATGAACGGCTATGGGTGATTTAGTCAATTCTTGTTTTTGTACGTATGCCCGGTGTTCTTTAATTCTGAAACGGAGTGCACGACGAGTTTGGCCGATGCACGATTTTGAGCACGAGCATGGGATTTCATAAATACCCCCCATGAGTTGTGATCCGAAACCGAGTCTTTTAGTTTTGAAATACAACGTTTATTGATGGGCGTGAAAGTGACCCGAGTTCATCAAAAACATTGCTGTATTCCGAGGCTTCAACTCGTCTAGTGTTGATCGGGCCGTAAAAAATTCTCCTCCAAAAAACCGGACACACATCTTTCTCCCAACAGCATTCCTATTTTATAGACCATGTACTTACCTTCGTTCCCAATATCAGCACTAAAATTGCTACTATTCTTAGCAAGTTTAATTTTAAAGTCTCTTTCACGCCCATGGCATGAGCACCTGGTGAATGATTTATCTATTACGGCCAATATCCATCCGGCGTGGTCACGTTTTCTCCCCTTAAAATTTCACCAATAATTTTTTGTCATATACTTTAAAATTTTTTAACACAATCCTTCACACAGCCAACTTTCCCCTTACAGTCCACATTCATCTGGCTCGACCGATAGAAGGCGCCAATCCACCAACAACCTTACCCTTTATACAATAAACAATCGTACACTCGCCCTTATGAGCGATGTACGCTTAGATTTTTTACTTCTTTGATGAAAGCTCAAGGCTTTCGAAAAACGTTTAAAGCCGAATAAATTTTCGTTCCAAAAACTGTGCCTATTGTGTAATATATTATTCATCAAGCGAGCTATTGCTTCCACGAATTAACAATTACAATGCATTCCTTTTCTTTCACGTGGCGCCAGATTATCCTTGTTGCAACAGTTAATAAACACATAAACAAAACTATCTACACATGCCAAATAGGAAGAATGGTCGGAGATTGGCTACCCACGACTACGTTAGCAGCATTTCTATATATATATAAAAAAAAAAGGAAACGACAAATTTCCTTCACATAGCCAACAATTTCGGAATTATTACCCGCGATGGAAGTTGTTCGTTCATTGTATTTGCACGATGAAATGCCAACAGAAGTTGAGTTTTCTATAAATTTTATTGAAAACAATTTAGAAAATCGATTTTTATAGAAGTACGCGAGAAAGCAAACGAAAATAACCGATTTTTCGGAAGTCATTAATATTATGATGATAATATATTTATTCCTATGAAAGAAATTTTACGTGTTTTTATTGGTCATTTGCTTTTTATAATATACAGTATTGTATTTGCTGACATTTTTTCGTTTAAAAAAATTCATTATATATTTGGTGTGGCTATCAATATATTTTAATATATGTACAGTAATTAAATTCATTATATGATTAAGTATATTTTTATTTTATTTTAAAACTAACAAATTTTTATACCTTTTGCTCTCAAACCGATCTGCAAAACTCTAAAGTGTATTATTTTACCATGATTTTAAAAAATATCGTTTATAACGACCCAATTTGCGTGGTCCCTTGGAGGGTTAACCGATTAGAGTTATAACCGATTTTCAATGTATTTCTTCACCTTATTCTTTCTAGCTTATCGCTTAGATTGCCGGAACGTATTCGTTTTGATGAAGATAAATCCTTCGAGACGATTGTAAACGTTTTTTGAATATATAACTGATTGCTTGTGTTCTTATATACTTTGTACAGTAAAAGTTTCTTATATACTTTGCACAGTGTGTTTTTCTTATATACTTTGTACAGCGAAATACACTGTGCAATATACTTTGCACAGTATTTTTCGCCAACTGCTGTCGTCATTAATGCAGCTGTTGTTTGCGTTTTATGGCGCACAGACAGTAAGGACTGTACTTCGCCTGGACTTACAAAATTTCGAATAACCAGAACCCTTTAAGGCCAAAATTTCGAATAACCAGAACCCTTTAAGGCCTAAGAACAAACCCCCAGACTACGGTGAGCAATTAGTCGGTAAGAGTTGGGAATGAAAACAGAGCATATTCTTTTGAAAAAAAGGTTTATTGAAAAAAATATACATGAGGCTATTACACAGTTCACTACTATGAAAGAGAAATTAAGTGAATTCGGTGAACGACACTAGATGACTGTTCACAACAAACGAAACATGAACGAAATGTCTTGCATTCAAAGGTCCCTTGAACAAAAACAGTAAAAAC
The DNA here is from genome assembly GCA_006491805.2 of Dysdera silvatica. NCBI lineage: Eukaryota > Metazoa > Arthropoda > Arachnida > Araneae > Dysderidae > Dysdera > Dysdera silvatica. Next base: position 105,477,286 of record QLNU02015360.1, read on the forward strand.
AAAGGTGCCTAAATTGGCGAGCGTACAATATAAAAAAATCCCTAAAAAGTTAAACACACGACAAAAATCCCTATAAACATAGTAAAAATCCCTATAAACGAAGTAAAATAATCCTAAAAATGGAAACACTGAAGTCGGCAGTAAATGAGCTAAATTAAAGTGTTGCCAATGTAATCCCCGAAAGTAAGA
>QLNU02015360.1:105477574-105497534 GCA_006491805.2 Dysdera silvatica
AGGCTTACAATAAGGGGGGGGGGTTTACAGAGCTACAACTTCATATATTTATATGTATATACACAAAATTTCGTTGCAATGGGAGTTACAATCTCTATCAACATTCCCTGCGTACGCCAATGCTTCTGTAAAAAGCTGTTTCCAAAAATCAAAAGTTAGGACCAGAATAACTGACGTCCACCTTGGAAACACTCTTAGGATTGCAATATCAAAAATAAGACCTGATATTGATAGGATTGTTAAAAATAAGCAGTGCCAAAAATCTCGCTAAAAGGTTTGATTTCGCTTTACATATTAATAACTAAAAGTATTGTAAATGTTTTTTGCTTCCATACATATTTTACATTGTAATATATATATATATAGAAAAATTGTAGTATGATTGTGACATACTAGCGCTGGAGGACTAATTATTGTTTGTTTTGACTATTAAGTACCTCCTTCTATTATATCTATTAATTCCTTTCTATGAATAATAGCTTGCTAACTATTCAATTTAATCAATATATATATATATATATATATATATATATATATATATATATATATATATATATGTTTTATAAGTATGGTTAAAGTAGTATAAAACCATTTTCACCATTGCAGCAGTGATTCCAATTTAACTAAATTTACCTGTACCTCTTAGACTTAAATTCTTTTTATTTTGTTTATTATTTAGTTTACATATACATCCCGTATTTCACGAAGAGTGCCCGAAAGGAATATAAAATCAACGGTTGGTCGTAAAAATAAAATGAAATATGAGAAATAATCAGCAAATAGAGGAAAATTGAGCTATAATAATTTCACCCCCAAGAAGTAATAATTTCATAAAAATATTAATTATTAACTTTTCATACGCCTCCCCAAATCCAAAAAATGTCAACTAATAAAATTTGCGCCTCACTGAATTAGGGTGACAATATTTTACCCCGTAGCTTTTAATGAAAAATTCGCTGGGTTATTGATAATTGAAAATTTGGGAGTTGCCACTTTTTCTATGAAAAAAAATTAGAGTTGCTCCTACGAGCTACTTGTCCCTGTATACAGCTGTGTGCACAGAAGTATATCATGTAGGGGCGATCCTTCTCCTATGTGCATAGCTGTATGCAGGCGAAGATGTGTGTAGGCACCTATTTCTTTTTCTCTGTGTGTGCACAAATGTATACAAAAAATGTAGTATGTCAGGACCTCAAAATTTTATCCCTAACTTCCACGGCCAATTCGACACTGATTATAGAAGTTCGATTCGCTTCTTATACAGGCAATATACATTTTATGTGTGACAATGACGGCAAAATTTATATTACTAATACATATTTTACTTTGTACATTACAAAATCACTTGTTTTATTTTATTACCTGCTTAGTAGACAATTATACATAGAAGTTATTGCTGTCTATCCTATGATTTTTTAAATAGAGTTACAGCAACCACGTGACAAAATTCCTAGCAACGAGGTCCTGGCAATGATGCTGTAATACTGCAAAATGAGTTGGCAGCAAATTTGAAAAAACAAACAAACAAATCCTTTTATGGAAAATGAGGTTGGATATTTTTAATGTTTTCTGCAAATTTATAATATGTCATTAAATAATACTGTACTTAAATTCGTAGGATTTCGAAGTATAAATTAAAATATGTGTTAGTGAAGTAAATTTTGCCATAACTCCCATACATAAAATGTGCATTGTCTGTATAAGAATCAAATCGAAATCCTACAATCAGTGTCGAATCGGCTGGGAAAGTTAGGGATAAAATTTTGGGGGTCCTGACACCCTACTTTTTCTGTATACATCTGTGCACACACAGAGGAAAAAAAATCGGCTCCTACACGATACTTCTCCTGTGTACAGCTATGCATATAGGAGAAGAATTGCTCCTAAATGATATACTTCTCCTGTGTTCACAACTGTACACAGGACAAGTAGATCGTAGGGGCAACTTTAATTTTTGTTTTTCTCAGAAAAAGTGGTAACCGCCAAATTGTCAATTATCAATATCTCAGCGAACAGCTTCATGAAAAGCTATGGGGTAAAATCCTTTCACCCTAATTCAGTGAGGCGCAAACGTTACTAATTGACATTTTTTGGACTTGTAGGGTGATAAAATGTTAGTATTATTATTTTTATGAAATTATTATTTCCTGGGATGAAACTATTATAGCTAAATTCTCCTCTATTTGCTGATTATTTTTCATATTTATTTTATTTTTACGACCAACCGTTGATTTTATATTCCTTTTGGACACTCTTCGTGAAACACCCTTTATATATTTAGTCCCAGAGGCGGATCCAGAAAATATTTTTGGGTGGGCACACAAAACTAATATAGACTTAAGGAAAAAATATCAATAAATGCTGGTCCGGGGTGAGGGGCGCACCCCTTGAGCCGCATTTGTTCAGTCCTAATATTGCTGATACAGTAGTGCGGCCCGCGGGCCTACAAGAATAAGCAAAATTGACCCTTGGATTGAAAAAGGTTGAAGACTTCTAGCGTAGAGCCCCGCGCCATCGGGGGCCTCACCCAATACTTCATTAGTTGCATTAATTTTTCTAAACGTCGGAAAATTTTACATGAAAATTCACATATTTTTCATATTAAAAAAATATAAATAAATAACTTTACTAGTAACAATTTCAAATGGTGTAAAATGTCTCAGTTTAAAAGAAAGCAGGGAATCACTATAAAATATTATGTCTCTGCAACAAAAAACGAAGTTGAATTTATGATAATGCGATGATTATGCGAATGATAAGGGAGTCTGACAGTTAACGTAAAAAGGGAAAAGAAATTGGAAATGGGGTGAGAAATGTGGTTAAAAAGAAGTAAATTTTTTAGGGAATGGTTTCCATACTGTCACTAAATTTAGTCTTAGTAATTGCAATATGCTTGTATTAATTGAGTTTTATTTTTTTAATTTAGAAATAACTGCAGCGGATGAAAAAATATTAGTTATAATAAATATTGCCAATTCCTGTATTAGGGAGAGTTCAATTATTACGTAAGCAATATTTTGGCCATTTTATACCCCTCTCCCTCCTAAGCAAAAATTAACATTGGCTAACATAGGAAAATAAGCACAACGGCAACTCCCCACCCCAAAGGTGCTTGCGTAATACTTTAACTGTCCCTTAAGACTTTCGTGTAAGCGTAATTTATTTGGAGGTCCTATTATGCCATCGATCGCATCCCAAATTACCTAACGCGCTATAGACGCATAAAGTAAGTAAACAGTATGGAATATTTGCGAACAATTTTAGGTATGAATAAGTTTTATCGAACGAGAACATTGTGATTTGAGTAAGTTATTAAATAAGTTTTAGGCATAAAGCTATTATATGAAAAAAGCCCAAGTAATTCTGCAAAAGTAAGTAATAGTGTTTAAATTATAAATACAGTATTAATATATTCTGTTACAGACAATTGAGTTATTGATATAATATGATCATTATTTGAATATATATATTTCATTTTGTTTATTAATTTGCTCCTCTTCCCCCTTGTATAATAATAATGATACCAAGTAAAATTGTCTCACGGGTCCAACGTATGACAAAAAGATTCCACAACGTTTCGAGAACTGCTGTTCCCTTTATAAAGCGAAATTATAATGTAATAAAGGCACACAACTGTAATAATATTAGTTCTCGGTGATCTCGAAGCCACCTCAGTGAACTAGAAAACCTTTCTAAGCAAATAGGATATTAATCATATTAAAACAGTGAACTTACAAAAATTATCTCTGCTTGGCACTGCGCATATACTGATAATATATTTGGACAGTTTCAAGGTTTCTGGATAGAAATTAAACTGACCCAACATCATAACAAATATGAGATTATTTGTATTATATGTCGCTCACTAGCTCTGTTAATGTATTAATGAATATGTGTGATATTATTAATTTAAAACTTGTCAAAGTACGGTCTAAATATATCAAATGAATCATCGAGAAAACCTTCCTAAAGCTGGAAGAACTTTTTAGTTACCATTTTCCAAAAAATTTTCAGTTTCACAGTAAGTTCGATTTCACAATAAAGCTATTTGCACTTACTAATAATCAATAACTTTTAAATGTATTCCATCGGTTGAATCATTGGTGCATGTAGAATTATTGTACTCACCTATCATCTTTATAGTAATGAATCACCAACAACTGTGAAAATTACCCAAACTTACCTAAATTTTCCTCTATATAAAAATATATAAAGAGATTAAGATAAAATTATATATATCGATAAAAATTTTGGTTTATACTAATCAGACAAAAACTGAGTAATATATAAATAATAATAATAATAATAATAATACAAATGTGTGCATCTATTTGAAAACTAATATATCGTGGAATAACATAAATTACAAACACAAATGTTAAACTCAAAATACCAAGTAATAATAATACCGAAAACAAACAGTCGGTATTTTAGATTTTTCCCCACTTTTACTTATCAAGAGGTGCTTGTTTTCTCTGGTGTTTCTTGTGTCAAACGTAAGTTACTTCGAGGTTCCTAAAAGGAAAACCCTGAAATAAGTAATGCATTGTACATGTATCCTCCAATTTGCATTCTAGTTGCGTTCTTTCAGATGAGACGATACATCGAAATGATGTAGAAGAAACGGAGGCTGTAGAAGGAACAACTTTATATAGCTTCGTGTAAAATAAAAGAAAATAGTCCTTTTCTCTCGAAACACCCTATAGCTAAAGATTTTGTTTGATCAACGCAAGAGTCATAAGAAATCAAAGGAAGGGTATGAGTTAATAAAAGAATAAATCTCTATACGTGTAATTTTTATAAGAATAAATCCATATAAACACATATATATTACATATATATATGTATATTGTAGATATTGTTCATCTGTCACACACCTTCGCAGCGACTCCATAATTTTTCTCTTAATTTAGTAATCTTTAAATTTAGGGACAGTTAAAAGTCAAAAACCCATTCTTCGGTGGGGTATTGTAGTTATTTGACTTTTTCATATCACTCATACACAGGGTATTTTTATACATTTAATTCGTAGTGTCACATTTATAGATGTGACGTAGACAAATTTATGCTCTTATATAGCATTAAAGAGGAGATAATCTCTTAATAATATTATTTAATGGAATCATATAATCTAGCGTTAAAGGTAACCTTACCTTACCATCTTACATGTTTTGTATTAAATCACCTTATATTTTTCTTCTTACTCTTTAGTTACTCCATAATTTTTCTTACTTTAGTTACCTTATATTTTTTCTCACTCAGTTAGCTTATTTTTTTATTACTTTAGTTACCTTATATTTTTTCTCACTTTAGTTACCTTATATGTTTTCTTACTTTACTTACCTTATACTTTTTCTCACTTTAGTTAACTTATTTTTTTTACTTGCTTTAGTTATCATACATTCTTTCTTTAGTTACCTTCCATATTTTATTACTTTAATTATCTTATACAGGGTCTTCGGTTACCACGTGTACAGACTTTGAGGGGTGGTAGGGTATGCCAAAATAAGTAACACGTGTTTTTCTTTTTTTCGGAAGAGGTTTCTTTACCGAGTTACGACCCAAAAATAGTTTGGTGGACATCAACTGGAAATATTGATGCTGGCGCCAATCTGTACATGTGGGCTGTATTTTTTCGAATGCGTATTCTAACATACTGAATATTTAAGAATTTCTTTTGTATTCATTTCCTAGTAGAGAAGAAGAAAAAACTCGAGAAAACAGACATGGTTTATGTAGGATAAAGCATCAGCATAATTCAGTCGATAAACAACGGTCTCCATAAGATGTATGCATCGAGCCTGATGGAGAAATCGACGGAAACGAATAAAAAAAGACATTTTCTTTAATATTCAGTGTGGTAGAACACGTAATCGAAAAAATACAGCCCACATGTACAGATTGGTAGTAGCATCAACATTTCCAATTTCCATCCATCAAATAATTTTTGGGTCCTAACTCGGTAACAAAACCTCTTCCGAAAAAAAGAAAAAACACATGTTGCTTATTTTGGTATATCCTACTATCCCTTAAACTCTGTACACGCGGTAATCGAACACCCTGTATATTTTTATCTTAATTGCTTTAGATGTTTTTCTTTAATTGGCTTAAATTTCTTACTATTGACTGTCATGATTATAGATTGTGTGCCGCGTTAAACGCTATTTTCACAACCTTTGTTTCGTGTTCGATACCCACAGGAGAAAATTTTTTTGTGGGAATAGGTTGTAAATACGTCTTTATTGAATTAAATACGTATAGGTTTCTTTTGAATCTTTCACATAAGCCTATTATTGTTTTTGTTGTATAAGCAGTACCAATATGAGGGGGGGGGGGACGTAAAACACATCGAAAAACTTCACAGAAAGTGCTTGTTAATTTACTTGAAGTCAGAAACTATATCGGAAACGCGAATTTTATAAATTTAAACTTCATCTTATTCCTCCTAATAAATAGAACTTCGTTTTACGCCCTATATAATACTTCAAACTTCTTATTTTTAGGAATATAGTGCGACGTAGACTTGTGCGTTTATCAATTCGAACGTGACGGAAACCGGTCGCTTTCGGAGCCTTTTTATTTTTACTTTAGCCAAAAAAGCTTATCTTATTACATGGAGCAAGTTCGAAGAAAACTGAACCACCGATAAAGAGTCTTAAAGAAGATACATCGAAGAAACGAAAAAAATGTTCATACATGCTTGGATGCAATAAATCATCCAAGAAATGTGTTGACTCATACATTTCGAAGATGGACCTGCGTGTGTGGAAAGAAGAGCATAAACTTGTTTTTGGAAACATTAAAATACTTTTTTTTTTTTTGGAAGATGTTCTTCCAAAGTTGAGCAGTCAGTATTTGCTAATATCTAAGTGCCTTTTTTAGCTTGAATCTTGGAGCTTTTATAACGGAAAAGATAGCCAAAATGTGAGCTTTATTTCCGCCTTTGAAATCTGTAGTCTTAACATGCAGAGAAACCGTAAATTTTACTTTTTAATCGTGCACTCGATGAAGGGAGAAGTTTGACATTATAAAACATTGTTGCGTGTGAGTTTTTTTGTGCGTAATCATTTATATATTTTATTAATTATAAATATGTTGCTTTCAGTTAGTTTATTTATAATTTTACATCCCATGACTGTCCGTGTGGTCTGCATTGTTTTTAAATATTTAAGATAAATGAGTGGTAACCAAGAGTAACTTTCTCTACGTGAAATTTGAAATTTTCGTGAGAAATTTGGACATTAAAGTATTGATTATAACAATTTTCGCAATGAACTGGTAAATTTGCACAGTATTATATAGTTTGCTCGACTTTGTATCTATTAAAATAGAAGAGAATAGGGCTGTTCAAGATTTAAATTCATTTTCATTCTATTTATATTATATGGTATAATTTAAATCTATATATATATATATTTATTTATACATATATTTTCTATTTATATTAATATTATACTAGACAGCTTTATCAGTTATGAGCGATGTCGCATTTTACGCAATATAAATACGAAAAATAATAGATATGATCTGCACTAAAGCCTTCATATTCTATACATTCGTTGTATTATAACGGATATATTTTAAAATACTCCCACAAGCACCAACATCAGAGAATTATTTTCTCAAATCTTCTTAAAAGAGAATAAAAACAAGCAACAAAAATGAAAAATAAGCCCTTTCTGAATAAACCGAAAGTACTTGCTCGATAACAATGACTTCCTTACTGACTTCAAAAACAGCAGAGAATACAATTAATGTGAAAGAGATGTTTTAGCTATCAGAAAATACAGATTAACCACTGAACTGGAATATAAAATATATGTTTTCCCAGGCTTCGATACGGTTTCTCCTATTTTATTGTATACTTGGAAGAAGAAAGTATAAGTGTACAATGGTTTAGAGACCCCTTTGTAAACTACCTACTTATTGATTAGGATTCGCATTGTCCGCTTTGCGGTTTAGTGGGTGTACTAGTACAGCTATTCACAATGGACCAAAATTTCCTGTAGTAAAGTTAAGTCTGTTGTTTACCTTGCATCATTGCAGACGTCTTTGTGTAAATCGGAAAATTTGAATTCGGTTTTAAGACATTCGAGACTTCCTGGAAAGCTTCCTCAGTATTTAAACGTGGGAAGATACCTAAAACATATTTATAATTCTGGGTTTACTAATTCTGAGGTACAGTCCATTATCTGAAGATCTTTTTTCGTGCAGAGGTGCATAAACAGTCTTCCGAACCTAAGTTACCAACAAATAAACAAATCTATAAACGTAGGGGACTTTTACGTATTAAGTCTTGTTTTTCCTCTTTTTATTAAAAGTTCGGGAATATACTCAGTTTTAATATATTTTTCGTACTTTATAAAACATACAAAAATTTTTCTTTTCAAATCCAGAACTTTTATTACCCCAACAGGTGTTTTGTTTTAAAGTAGCTACTGCATGGTGGAAATGCCACTACAGAATTTTATATTGTTCGCTGTGGAATTCTCTAAAGTACGTATTAACTGATATAACAAGTGCCATAAATTTCTAAGCAAAACTCACACTTAGAAATGAAATTTGTCCGGTGAATTCAATGTATTTTGCAATTGCAAAGCTGAATAATTTTGGTTAAATGTTAACTACTTAATAACAATTATTTTTGAGTTCAAAGAGAATAGGATGACTTAAATAAAGCTTCGGGTAGCTTGTTTCACATTAAGGATATATGTAATCATAGCGACGCTATATGAAGCACCATAAAAGAACATAGAATTTTATCACAAGAATATACTGAATTCGCATTTTCTAATATTCCAACTGTAAAATAGCATAAAAATGACAACATTGATTTGTTTAAAAAAAAAAAAAAAAAAAGGAACACAGCAAACACATGGTAGAAAATTCAGTACGTGAGGTCTGATCAAAAAGTATCTGACCCTTATTTCTATTGTGGCAACACTTTAAAGCGGGCGAACCGGACTAAAAGGGCACGTGACCAACTCTGGATTTACACATAGGGTTTGGGCCCCCCCTCCCCCTCCTCGGTGACCTTTATGGGGCTTGATATTATTTAAGTTTGAAAGTTATTTTAATATTGTTTATTTACAAATATCTGAGTTCCATTATGGATAAACCTGAATATTATAAACAATGAACTTCAAAGAAAATCCCATGAATTATTGATTGAAACTAAATTCCTTGTGGGGGATATTCTCTCCTTCCAGCCCATATGATCCTGAATCCGGCATTGCATGTGTTTATTGTGCATGCGTGACTTTTACCATCACCGCTCTGACCTTTAGTTATTGTCAGTAAGTTATGATATGAGTACGTGTACCGTTCGTTCGTCGCATTTGTGTTTGGAGTGAAAATGACGAAACACGTTGATCAAAGTATCTGCATTAAATTTTTCCAGAAAATTGGTGACAAGCAATCAGAGACTACTGAAAAGATTAAGGATGCTCTTGGTAATGAGGACATGGATATTACGTAGACAAACTATTAGTTTAATCATTTCAAAGATGGCCGAACATTAATCGAAAGTGACGAACATTCTGGCAGGTTTTCAACGAACAAAAATCGCTAAGTAATCCAGGAAGTGCAAAGAATAATGATGGAGGACCGTATAGTAACAATTTTATTTGGGCTCCGTACAGACAATTTTGATTGGAAATCTTTGCATGCACTTCGTCGCCGCAAAACTTGTTCCAAAGCTCCTCACTTAGGATCAGAAGGAGAATGTATGCTAGATGCGCTTGACCTACTGGAATGTGCCAACGCGGATCCTGATTTTATGAAAAAATCATAACTGGAGATATGAGTCCTGGGTCTATGATTATGTCCCAGAAACAAAGGTACGGTTATCTCAATGGAAAACGCCAGAGTATCCATGGCCAAAGAAGGCATGCCAATCACTAAGTCGTCTCAGGGTCATGATGACCATTTTCTTCGATTACCAGGTTTCATTACATCATGAGTATGCTCCACAAGGACAGACAATCAACAAGGAGTATTATCTGTCCATACTGCACAAACTACGAGATACTATTAAGCGCAAGAGACCTTAAGTCTGGCAGAGTGCCGAATGGTTACTCCATGATGATAATGCTTCTGCTCGCACATCGCACCTCATCCAGAGCTTTCTAGTGAGGCACAGCATTACACATGTTCAACAGCCTTCCTTCTCCACAGGCATGGCCCTGCCCAACTTTTGGCTATTTTCGAGGCTCAGGATGCCACTCAAAGGAAAATGTTTTCAAGATGCAGAAAACATCACAAGAAATGCGACGACATATCTCATGAACGTCTCAAACACGCACTTTGAGGAATGTTTCCAGTAGTGGCAATACCGCCGAGTGAAGTATGTGAACTCGGAAAAGTTCTATTTTGAAGGAGATTAGTGTCTGAACTAAATATGTGACGAAGATTTTTTCCTGACTCAAGGTCTAATACTTTTTGATCAGACCTTGTATAAAATCAAGACACTTTCTATGCAAAATGTTATCTCATAGCACATATTTTCAAAGAAGAAAAATTTTGCTTTTATTTTTTTTCTCTTTACAACAAAACTCAAAGTTCAAAAATGGTATCCTCGTTCTTCAACTCTGGGGAGTAACCCCATTTTGTTTGCGAATATTATGTTTCGTATATCGATCGGATGAAATGTTTCCTAAACATAGGTTAAAAGGGCACTAAAAGTATGCAGAAAATGCTGAATTTCAGAAGTCTCCCATCGCATTTCACTGCTGGGGGAATAATGCTTAAGCTTAATGAATCCACTATTCTTTTTAAGATAATTGCATTTATCACTGCGCAGATTAAATTGATAAGAAAAATCAACGTCATAACGTTGACTTTTGCTTATCAATACTAACATATTTACCCAAATATAGATCCCCACTGGAGTTGGATTTTCTGGAGACCTTCCTCATTAATGTTCACTGAAACAATACCGTAAATGATCATAAACCTACCCCCTAGCTTCAGTCACGCATGGAAGACTCTATTGAGGTTCATCCATTAATAAACTCCTTGTTTTTCATTTAGCAAGCTATTTTACGCTGAGAGGTGACGTACCTCCTCGGCAACTAAAAGTAGCGTGAAGTGACAACAATCCCGTATTTGGAGTTAGATTTTCTGAAAGTTTTTCATATTTATGAACTGTCAAACGATCTTATTAATGATCATAAATATAATCTCCCCTTCAGTGTGGAGTGAAAAACCCTATTAAATTCCATTCACTAATTGACGCACCCGCCGCTTTTTTTCATTTCTCTCCATTTCTCTCTCTCTGCTTCCAATATTTTCCATCAATAAGGGGCGCTACCTCTAGACAGAGAACAATAACATGAAACAGCAACACTGTGTTCGGAGTTCGTTCGAGTCGGTATCTGGCGAAGGATAGCAACGCCTATCTGAAGCGTGTCGACACGCTCAGCCTAACATCAGAAACTACGCTTTACAACGTTAATATTAATACCTAATGTATTTTTCATAGTGCTACGTTAATTTTACGCCTACTGCAATATTTAGTTGGAGCTTATTTTAGGTGATCCTTGATGAAGCATAACTTGGTTTGATTGAAACACGTCAATGAGCTTTTTGGCTTAACATTAAAAAGTCGGCTTCAATAAGTTATTATTAAGTTTGATACTTTGTGCTGTTGAATAAAATCAACGCCTTAATCAGATAAACTTCTTGATTTTTTATAGCGTATATTCTTCTAGTTATTTGCAAAATATCCAATGTATGTAATAATTGAATTATATTTTATTGAAATGAGCGAAAAATTATTATCGATAAATATTGTTGTAAAAACGACATCACTAGCCTATCAATCAACAACAAAACTATTCTGAAATGTATACGCTACAAGTAAATATGAAGAAAGTTCAAAATTTGCTTGCTAAAACAATTCGTTTGCCTTAATATTTTAGTTAGAAGCGGAAAACATTTCTTAAAAAAAATATACACGATTAAATAATTTTTAAAAAAAGGTAGTTCATTTTTGTTTCCGCAAAATTAGTATTTTTCAAAGAAAATTCTATGATCGGTAAAATTTTATGGTTGATATGTGTTTTTGCGTCATTTTTTTTTCTTTTTACTTTAATATTCAGCCGTGTTTTAGTATCAACAAACTCAGCTTTTGAACTCTTAACAGTTTGATTTTAAAACCTCTTAAAAATAAAACGCGATTTTTTAAATGTTTAGATACAGCCAACGAGAATTAGCGTTAACAGAAATTTTCATTTTCAAAAGGATCTTTTGTTCGCCAGGTTTCGATACTTTGCCACCATTAGTGATTAGGCAACTCCAAATTTTGCGAGTAAATCAAATAAAGAGATACATTGTCGAGAACGTGCAGGATAATGAGACTAAAACAAAAAGACGTATCATGATTTAACGGGTTACGGCGAGCCCAACGACTCTCCCGACTAGTCTTACAAAAGAAATTAAAACAGCTTCACGCGTGGCTGAATTCACATCTGATCTGCACTACTTAGCCTAAACCAAGCGCTTAAATGTTTCAACAGGGAGGGGTGGGGGTGTATTTTACGTGGCGTTCAAAGAAGGGGATAGCGTGTAAACGCTATCAGCAGCTATCACCGAAAGCAGGAACAATGAAATGATCATTGCACGTGAAGTTGGTTATGTGATTTCGCCACGTACAAGGTTTGCGTAATTCGTCGAAACAAATTATACTCGCTCCCTTTAAACCGAAGTTTTTCTAACGGCTCTGTAGATTTTGTTAGATTGTCATCTGTCTCATTGAACTTGTTTGTTTTATTTTACTAAAGAACGCTCCATCAATTTTCATGCAAACTGTCGATAACGTTCTAACTTTTATTGGAATGGGGCGTTGTAAATCAAGGGCGGATAGGATAGTTTTCAGGGGTACCAAGCACGGATGGAGCACTTAAACATACAACTTGTTTTTTTTTATTTACCAATTGTAACAGTTAATAAATAAGCCATATATCGTACTTACCTGTTAACGAAAACAATGGGAAGGGGGTAAGATTATACAACGATTTTAACGATCGTGTTTTATGGGTCAGCACTTTCCTGTACATAAAATGCTAAACGAAAATTCGAATAGCGTTTTTAGTAAGTTGATTTTATTAAATTTGAAATTTTTAAAGTACCATATGTAAGTAAAATTAGTTACTTCTGTATATTATTAAATAAAATGTTCTTGAAATTTTTTCTCCAATAATCCGAAACTATTTTTAAAAAATGCCAGTAAGCTTATAGACGTTGTTTCACCCTGAATGTATACTGCAAAGAACTTCAGTAAATAAGCTTGATTCGAGAATAATTTCTACCAAACGAAAATCGAAAACATAGTTTTATTTTCTTAATTTTCAAGTCTTGTTATTGGGCCTTTGAATACGAAGCAGTTCTGACCGCAACAATTTGTCTAATGATCTGGGCACGACGCGACATTTGGAACTCCCTACGTCACGTTTTTGCGATGTATTTGTTTAAGTTGTATGGTAGAAATATATAGCATCCTAAACTCTAGCACAATACATGTTTAAAAGAATTCTTCAGAATGGACTAAATACTTTACAATGTGAGTTTTTCGAAGTCAGCTCATTTTCTAATTATTGTTCTTGAACCCAAAGCGGAAGTCATAAATGTTATATACACGAATTTGTAATTTAAGTTATTACTGACCTTTACCAACAGCTTGATAATTGTCGTCTTAACAAATCAAGTAAGTTTAAGATCCGATAGGTTTTGTATATTCTCGCGCTGATGAAAGTGGATTAGAGGGAAGCAAGGAGCTTATTTGCATTTTAATACAAATGTATAGTTAGGTATGAGTCCAATATTTGTTTATAATGGAATTACTTTTATTTTCAACAATTTTAACGAATGTTAATTATATCTCACACATAAAAAGGCAATGTAAAAATATCTTTCCTGAAACTACAGAAAATAAAAAGAGCGAGACCTACATAACGAAAAATTTAATTATTTTTTATCACTAATTTCAGCTGCATGTCAAATAAACAAAGCAATCTCGTCTATGAAAAATATGGAAGATTTCTACTTTATATGCAGCTTTACACATTGGCGTACGCAGGGGATGTTGATGGAAGTTGTAACCCTACTTGCAATGAAAGTTTGTATATTCAACATAGGAATGCCAAGTTCGCTTAGCTTCCATAACCCCCCCCCATTGAGCCTATAGCCCCTCTTACGAACTTTCTGCGTACGCCTATGGCTTTACATGCTATTTATGTGGATATGAGATCTCAGTAAAACTTACATTAAATACGAGATTTGGTTGATACATGCATATAAACATTATAAAAAGATATAAAATGTCATAAACGGCACTACGAAAATTTATCGTAATTTTGGATTGCGACAATTTATTAAATCTAGCACAAAGTGGAAATACCTTCTCTGCATTGGAATATTTAAATATTTCTGTTTAACACTGAATAAAATATTTTGTTCAAATCACTTCACTTTCGATAATTTGCTATATACGACTCAGAAATCGATTAAAATCGCTTTGGGAAAAGTAATTTCAATCAAACTGCATTTTCGAAGCAGTGGAAATTGTAGAAATAGAAAAATTTAAAGAACAAATAAAAAAATGTTATACTATCTTCTTGCCATAAATTATGCATATTTTAGTATATGCATATATATATACAAATACCTTTTTTAATTTTTTTGGGTATCTTCCAACTGCCTTGCGGCATATGCAGTTACCAATTGATTATTAAACTCAATCGAAGAAATCAGAGATAAAACAGAGAAGAAATAAGAACGGTTAATTGGGGCAGAAAAAGTAACACGAGCAATAAACACATGACGAGAATTTAAAACTCTAAAAAGTTAAAAACTACTGGTAAAAATTTTGATACTGACAGCTTCAAGTTCAAAAAGAAAAATTGGCACGACTAATAATAATCTATTGATGCCAACTTCAAGTTCAATAAGAAAAAATAGCACTAATAATAATCTAATAATTACTACAGCAAATTAAAATAGCTGCCGTCATTTTCCGCAACTCTCTTTAGTTGTTAAACACAGGTGTTGTAGACAGATATTGGCTCTATCTGCAGCAATTAATAAATCAAAAACTGAGAGACTACTTTTTCCTTTTATTTATTTATTTATTTATTTTTTGTTCTGGCTGATAGTTGACGTATTCTATTATTAACAGAGAACATGTGCGTTTTAATTCATCTCACATGTCTTGAGCCTTATACAATTGACAGACACTACTATACCTACACAAATATCTATTTTTTCCTCTACACAAAATGCTTCAGGGAAAACCGCATCTGGATTCAGCACCATCTTATCATTGACAACTTCAAAGAAAGAATGATTGTACAAAGTTTTTGATATTTGTTTGGCGAAAAAATTGAATGGGGTGATCGTTGTGTGTTTCACAGTTACTGCAAGAGTGAATCGCATTCAGGTTAAAGGCACGTCAAGAAAAATTTGTTCCACCTATGCGTCAGTATTTACTTCCACCCACCATCGTCATCAGCAGATGGCGTTTACACCCACGGCTTTTCAATGACGCCTGCCCAATATGTGAACTCTGTCAACACCCTCTAAGAGGTCTTTCCCCAGGTTGCGTCTATAAGTGTTGGTGTCGTCTCTTTATATAATTTAGATTTATTAAATAGCTTAATCATGCAATTTCCTCATCTTAACGTTAGGATTGATCTTTGACATAACAAGTTTAATAATAGGGTATCAAGTCACCTTATTGTAGTGTTGTTAGCTTAGAAATATTCGCCAACATTAAATTGAATTCCATTAAAAAACTTAATGAACTATATTTTCTCTTTCCTTCATTTTAATGCTATTGTATTTTACGAGTTCATTAAACTTAAATATTTTTTTTTTAAATTTGGTTGATAAGTTAAATTTGAACCCAAACGTATAATGTACTTGCTATGTATGTGTTCGTTCACAATAAAAAAGATGCCCAAGAAAAATAAACCTTTTCAAAACTTTAGGTTACACTTTTAGACGTGATGGAAATGCTAAAAAAATATTTTCATGTTATTATTATTATTATTATTATTTGTTTGTTATTATTTAACCCGTAATTTCATGTAGAATATTCTCTACATTGACTAACGACTTTTCCTTCTAGTTTCAGTTGAACGGATGTAGAGTCCTCTCTGCGTGGGGCATCAGAAGGATATATATGGTGATACCCTTACTAAATGAAAAGTTACCGAGATTAACAATTAGAATAAAATCTTCAACTCGACCGATTGTTTAGTTCAAATTAACCTACCATTTTACTCATAATAACTCACAGAAGTCAGAAAAAAAGTGAACTTGCCTAAGGTTAGATTGGATCTATTAACCACCGAACTGGTATTATATAACCTCTGGCTTTCTTAACTCAACCTACTTGGCTTTCTTTTCACAAATGCACTATTTATCCAAAGAAATTATGGCAGCAACAAGGTATAAACGTTTTTGAATGCAACATGATTTTTGGCCAAATATACTAAAAGTTCTAGTCTATTGCACGAAGCCATAAATGATCGAAAAACAACATAGACAGGGGTTATGGTTTCATTACAATCCATCTCTCCGTTGATTCGCGTGCCAATGTAAGTATTACAAAATAAATTAGAATAATAAAAGTATTTAAATATATATTTAATTTTCTACTTTCATTTTTATTACGCAGCACCCAAAAGAACGTAGTTTTGACATTTATATACATACTTCACACAAAATTTTTAATATAATCCAAAAATTTTAATAAAACTCAGCATGTTTTCCTTTTTTTTCCATCGACCCTTCTTTTCAATAACACAATGCAAGAGATAAGCCTTCTGGAAATTCGCTATTACATTTGTCATTTATTCCATTGGTCCCGCTTTCGCGAGCCTAATGTGTCTAAATGCGAATTCCCAGTGTTGAACTAAAAAACGGGTTGGCTTTTTTCTTGTCCGCCATTGTTTGCATAGGTGTGTTTAGCATGCCATTTATTTCTTATTCTGATGTTAGCATTGTATCCCGTTTCGCAAGGCTCTTCTTAGAGTCGTATTCGGGGAAAAGGTTTTGCTGAAACGGTAGTAGCAGCTGTGCTTTTTTAAAAGCTTTTCCTAGATGTCGTCACAAAAACACGACTGTTTCTACAATCGTACATTTTTCATCTTACTAGATTAAGAGAAGAATGGTTTTTATGCTTCTACCCTACCATAAGCTTTTTAAAGGCATTTTAGAGAAGAGAGATCACGCCCTCCACACAGTATCATTCCCTTTATTTATCTTCTCATTGGAAAAGAATATAAATAAATAGAAAAAAAAAATGTGAATATACAGTAGCAAACAGATAAGATAGCGTGAAAGAGTATCCGCGATGGATATCGCGTCGTCGTAAAGCAGCAGACCACACACCTCGCACGAATACACAACAGAAATGATAGGCCAGAGCAATTTGGCCGTCTATCAGTTCTATAGACAAGTCGTGCCGTCTCTACTACATCACCAACAAATATTATCTATACCAACCTATGTCTGCTACTTGAAGTGATGCCAATTCTTTGGTTTTAAATTATCATTGTGGAAAGGGCGAATTTTCAATCCATGGACGAGGGTATCACGAGAAATGAAAACTATCTTCGCAAAAGCTCAATAACCCCATGCTCAAGCATCGGCTTCTGAAATGGTGAATATCTTTCGAATGGAAATATTAAGATAACACTATTAAAACGTTTTCTCTTTCTTGAATGAAGAATTTCTGTGTCCCTCAGACATGATCTTGCATATTAATACATGCCTCATTGGAAAGGGTTCTGGAATACGTTTATATTTAACGTATGAAATGTCGAACAGTACGTTATAGTAAACGTACTTTAGATTAATGTATAATTCATAACATATACTGTATGTTATCCGGTGTTGTTGTTGTTCCATTTTAAAGCCTTAGAAATCTAAATCGATTGCAAATAATAAACTATTTAAACACGACTACCACAGTTAAAATTATTTAATTAGGTGGATGACGATCGTTTCGGCAGTGAATGACTGCCTTTGTCGAATCCAGTTACAAAAGTGAAGGTAAACTTTACCGCACTAGGCGTATAAACACGTTAATGTTAAAACGCAAGCGTTAAAACTTGTATTATCCATCAAATGAATTATCCGATAGCCAACACATGAAATCTCTAAAAACCATTTGATTAACAAATTCTCGAAAATAGCATACCAGTTGAAAATGAAGGCATTAATTTGCCAGACTAGATTTAGTTGTAACAGCCGATTTGAAATCCGTTCTCGGAAATCAGAAAATTGGTTACGTTTCAAATTTTTTGGCTCATTTGCTTTCGAATTACAATGCTCTGAGGATTATGACATTGCGATGGAGTCATACTCTAATTGCAACATTTGTTGGTATGAGACAAATCGTTTAGCTCAATTATTGATAAAATACGTTTTCCAAAAATAAAATTCGCGAAAATGAAATGATTTCGAATTAATATTCTCCGCCATATTCTAGATTATTCCTTAAAAATCAGTACATCATGCGCTGGCTCGGGAAGCCGGGTGACTTTACAACGTGAGGTAACTTCAAAATGCATCATTGAACTCAGGGTTAGACTGGAGTGCCAGTATGACCTTTCAAATAAGGACTTCAATGTGAGCTGGAGGTGCTTTAACAATTAGCTCTAAGTCTTTAAGGACAGACGATTCATCAGTCTTAAATGCTGAAGATGCATCAAACAAAGTGCTGACCGCGGCTGTAAAGATCACTAATAAAGACTTCGCTAACTGGACAACGAATTCACAAAAAATACAAAGTTGTATTTTGTAACGAGAAACAGTCGACCTTCGCAAATATAATTGCTTCAAAAGAAGTAGAGAAACAAAATCTCCATTGTCTTGATGTTCAATGGTCTGGCGTTATTTTTGAAAACCAAAATGTGAAGGCACCTCCCATTTTTATCTAACTCGCGCATCATTGAAAAAAAGTGCTAATTGTATATATGTATTTGCTCTGCTATTACCATTTCAAAGAATCATTTAGTAATGTGTTGAAATTATTTTTAAAACGTTGCTAATGTCTGATTTCGAAATGCATTTATGTATTTTGTTTCGAAACATGTACTTTTTTTTATCATTTCAACTTCTACTGAAACAAAATAACTTTTTTTAGTCTATGACTCGATGTAACGAGTGGAGGTTAAAAAAGGCGAAACTATTAGGGCACAAATAAGGCACCATCTCCGTATGAAATGGCTGCAGCAGCATTTATAAGTCTTCAATGTTGTTCTTAGTAAATGCAGCAATTAGGCGAATATCCCAAAAAAGGATTCAAGATGAAATTATACACTGTTGTTGCTGAGATAATTTTTCGTTTCTTTTATAATAAGTCTATCTGATTTGCTTCGTATGTTACGTTGAATATAAGACAAAGAGAAGAAAAAATGTATGTTTGTGTGTTTTCTGACGCGCTTGGACGATATCCGCAACGACACTCCATTCTATAAAATAATAACTAAATTAACAATTCATGTACCTGTTGTAGTCCATGTAGTGCATGTCAATCAATCGTGCATATGAGATGATAAACCAAATTACTGATCTGTAATGTTGTGATGATCCCTTCTTCATCATGAGACTTCATTATTAAATCAAATCCAATTATAGACGTCAATTAATATAATGATCTTAATACTGGTTAAGATGCTAAACGTACATATTAAGAACATGATATAAGCGATAGGAAAATGAAAATATGATCCAAATTCGACGTTTGAGTTGACATAAAGTTTATATATGATCGTCAGACAACAACATTTTACATTATGATTAGAAGAAGACTTTAAAAGCCATATTTAAAGGTGTATTCCATTTAAGTGGTTGATGTTGCGAGAATTTAAGTTAAAAGAACATTCAAAACAAGTGAAAATTTAGCACTTGATTGAGAAAAACTTTACACTTTTATTTAAAATTATTAAAA
>QLNU02015360.1:105497634-105515331 GCA_006491805.2 Dysdera silvatica
ATAAATTATAGTATAATAAATTTCCCCCACGAAAACTCACAAAAATCTCGCCCCGGAGGCTTTCTTGTGTTGACCATATTTGGCAATTGTGTTATCCCTGCGGAGGGTAATAATACCTTAACATCTTTACATACGGAGAAAGAGAGCGTTGTTTCCTGTCCTCATTCGTCTAGCGGTCCAAGACACTCCGGGCTAAACGGAGGGACCCTGGTTCGAATCCAGGATGGGGAAAGCGTCTCTTTTTCTCCAAAATTACATAAGCTCTAGTTTGAGCTAATTAATACGTGGGTGGCAAAAATTATAGTATAATAAATTCTTATAGTTCAAATTATAGTAAGGAACTTTTCCCAGGCAATGGAATAAACTGATGACTATGTATATAACGCGTTAAATATTTACCGATGAAAATTTAACGAACAGAAATATTGCACAATGAAGCACATATCTTTAGACCGTGTTTTGGGCATCTCCAAACAAAGCTGATTTTGGGAATAAAATCACTAATGTCGATAGATTCCTTTATATCATGGGCTTTTTTTTTTATTTCACTTACTGTACTTAAATTCAAGTGGCAATATAATACGTTGTTAATTAAATTTTTAAGAAAATTTAAAGCTGAATATTATTTTATCTATGTTGCCTATACACACTGGCGTATGCAGGGGGTGTTAATGGGGGTTGTAACACCCCATTGGAACGCAATTTTGTATATATATACATATGAATATATGGAACTGTAGCTCGGTAATCTCTCCCTTATAAACCTGTAACCCCCCACTTTATGAACTTTCTGCGTGAGCCAGGACCTATACGGATTTTATTTTCAAAATTAATGCCGAAACGGATTTTGCGAGTGACGGATATACGAGTAGCGAACATTTTCGTTCGTCTCAAGCTCTTCGTTATATGCTGTTCCTAGTGCATAATTAAGGAAAACAAAAATGAACTAATTAAGGGTTTATTTTAAACAGAGCAATAAAGTAGACACAGAAAGCAAAAATAAAGCTCCCACGAAAAAAGCTCAAAACATAAATTATACTTGTAAAACCCTGTTTATTTAAATGAATACTTAAAATAGGAAGTCAAATTAGAATCGCTACATGATTAACAAAATACAGAGATCCGTGTTAAGAAGCATGAAGATGGGAAAATGGGTTTGATGTGGGAATTTTTAAAAGATGTTTCCCCTTTTATGTATGTATCTATATCCGGGGCTCTGGGTGGTGTGGCTTAATATGTCGAGTTTTCACAGTTAAAGGTTAACTGGTATATCTGTGTCATTTTATCATTAATATCGCCTATTCAAATGTCGTCATTTGATCACACGTGTCTTCTAAAATATAACTTGAAGAGCCTTTTGATTTTATCTGGTAATTTTAACCAGTGTGGGGCAATAGTTGAGTAACGAATAATATATTTGAGTAACGAGTAAATTAGTACTGAATATCGAGTAAAAATATACTCAAAAATTTTTGAGTAATGAGTTAAAAGTACTAAAAATTTTTAAGTGTTGACTATTGAGTAAAAATGTACTAAAAAATTTTTGAGTATTGAGAAAAATGTACTCAAAAAATTTCGAGTATTGAGTAAAAATGCATCCGAAAAATTTTGAGTACTGAGTAATGAGTAAAAATGTGCTTAAAATTTTTTGAGTACTAATTAATGAGTAAACATGCACTCAAAAAATTTTGAGTAATGAGTAAAAATGTACTCAAAAAATGTTGAGTAAAAATTTACTTGAGTATTAAAGATTAAACCATGATGTCAGTTTATATGACTTGTACTAGATACGACTTAATCTCAATTTATGGCTCATATTAGACACGACCTAAAAGTCAGTTTATAGCTGGTACTAGAGACGACCTAAGGGTCGTACTGAATTGAGTGTCGCACCATTTAAGCTCATTCTATTTGCGACCTATTTTTTTTTAAATTTCTTAACATGTATGGCACGTTTATTTTTTAAATTATTGTGGGGAGGGGGTGGAAAATTAAGTGCGCTCTTCTTGTATTCGTTCGTTATAAATTTATTTACACTAGGTCGTTAAGTTTTACGTTGTAATTAGCACTAATTGATTTGTCAAGGTGAGACCGAAGTCTTAGTGTGACCTGAAAACAACGCTATATTTTCAACGATTTTACTGTTGTCCGAAAAATGCGAAATCCTGAATTATCAACAAGCTTCACACTTTATGCTATTTGCACTTACTTGTTCTGTTTAAAATTGTACTCGTTTTATTTAGTTTCATTTGCCTTTAGCTATTTTTGATACTTTGCATCAATTATCATCAACCAAGTTTTATATTTTATTATAAAACTCTTTTTTCGTTCATTGGTCTTCCTTCTTCTCTACTACGTTCCGACAAACAGTCACGCTCATAGTTGGAACGGAGAAGCAGCAATCTTTTAGCAAGAACGCAGCACCATGGTAGACGACTGATATCACCCCAAAGCTAACAGCACGTGGATTTTAAAAATTTTCACCTTCGTTGAAACTGATCTTCCTTATGCTGCTCGAACTTCGCTGATTTGACGGAAACTGATGTTTTTACCAGTATTTGGTTTGTTTGTTTGTTTGTTTGTTTTTTGGTTTTACGGCTCAAAGACTACAGTGGTCATGCTGCGCCGGGACCTACAGTTTTCCGAGGAATCCGAACCTCTTAAGGCCTGGGGAACCAAACCCCGGACTACAGTGAGCAGTGCGAACCAGTATTTGGTCATTAGCCTATTGCCACACCCGGAATTATTTGAGGAAATTAAGTTAGACTTAAGATAATGGATTTTCCACTCATTAATTAAAAAAACCTTTAAAACATTTAAAATTAGTGAAATAGAATATAGTTTATTATTTTATAAGAAAAATAAAGATAAATGTTTTTACAAGTTTTGAAACACGTTCCTATAAATAAAATGGATGAGTCGCATACTTGGAAAAGTTTTGTCGAATCTATTTCACGTTAGCAATTTCTTTAGCAAACGAATTTTGACATGCTGTGCTACATTGGATATTTTCCTTTATTTCTTTTTTTTTTCTATTGGGGAAAAAACAACCTTTCAATTCTGCCACGTCATTAATAATTAAATAATAATCAACGAGTAATAATCGTGTAATTGATGGAAATAGACTAAATCGAATAAGTTTATTTCCCAAGGAAATTGACAAAAAATTGGACAATAAATCTAGTTTTATTATAGTTAATGACATTAAATTACTTTTCGCTAACAGTCATCATTATCAGCATATTAATAATGTTTAATGCAATCATATAAATATAAAAATATTTTTTTGGCATTAATTTTCATTATGTGTTTTTAATTTTAGTTTTTAATTTTGTTTCCCCGCTTTCATGTTGGACATCAAATAAAAGTAAATAAATTCTCTTTTTTCAGTACAGTTTCTTTAAAGATAATTAAACGTGACAATATACACAAGAGCAGCATAATATTTTGAATGGATATCACCACGTTGCGGATAGAAATTGAGTAGAATTGATTTCTTAAAATCAAAATCCGCACTTAGTTTAAAAATCGAAAATTCACACTTTATAAGTAAACTCTATTAATTACTGAGATTTTTTAAATATCAGTAATTTTCGGAATAAATAGGGGCAATAAATATATTTTATGTTACAACATTGCGTAACAAATTACTTCTAGCTACACCTCAAATAAAAAAATCATCCACGTGAAAAACTTTTTAAAATTCGTTAAAAATTTTAAATCTATCTTTATATCAGAATGGTTCAATAACAATAATTTCTGTGTAAATATGGATAAAACTCATTACTTAATATGTAAGCATGAAAACAAAAAAATTGAACTCGGGGAAAATTATAATTTATACATAGACAAAATAAAACTTGAAAGAAAATCGTCAACAAAATTCTTAGGCCTAACAATAACAGGGGATTTAAATTGGAATCCCCACATTAATGAAGTGATGAAAAAAGTACGAAGAGGTACGGGTATTATACATAAATTAAACACACTACTGACAACAGAAGTAAAAGAAAAGACTTATATTATTCTTTAATTAATAGCCATTTAATTTATGCCAATTCGGTGTGAGAAAAACTCGGCAAAGTCAATGGGACCAAGATAAAATAATTGAAAAATTATGAAGTAGTAATACATCTCAAATGAATTCAGATATAAGGAAGAAATTTAAAATACTGAAAGTTCAAAACTTTTATAAACTCAAAATAGCCGTATATACTAATATATAAAAGAATAAATGAACATCAGTTTTCAGATACTATAAAATTGGAAAAAATAACTAATATATATAATACAAGAAATGAAGACCTATATATATATACCAAAAAGGAGTAAAATGAACAAATCACAAGAGAATATCAATTACACAGGAACAAAGATATGGAACAATATAGAAGAAGACATCAGGAACAGTAGAACACTTGAACAATTCAAAACAAGACTAAAAAATACACTATTACAAAAATATATTTAATGATTACCATAAATGATTTGGAAAGATCTATAAGGACTTACATCTACTAATCCTTCCCGAGTAAATCTTGTAACTTAACCAAAATGTATTTAGAAAAATAAAATTGTTATTATTATTATTATATATTTTAATTATTATGCATATAACAACGTTAATAAGGTTTGTCTCGTTAAATTTATAGTTTCTTGATAATTAAGTTAACGTCTTTTAGATTAGTAACAAAACTTTTGCAAATACGTAAAATTTACTTAAAAATCATTGTAGTTTAATATCCAGACTGGGAGAAAAGGAAGCAAGCTCTTTCTTAAAAAAATGTTTTATATTAAAATTAATATTAAACTACGAAAATACATCCACAAAAAACATCTATTTCTGTCCGATAAAAAAAATCTTGAAACGAAATTTAAACTTTATAATAAAACATAATCCATAATTTTTATAAATAACGCTAACTCTTAATGGTATCTTGAAGTAAAATGCAAGGTTTTAAGTTCCATGGTTATTTTTTACTACTGAGTAATTCAATTTAATGTTTCTTTAGGAAATCACCCAAAATATGGCCTACTTGCTTAAAGTTTAATTAATTTATTTATTTGTTTATTTATTTATTTTTGTATATGCAATGGGTTATTCTCTTTTAAACACAAACTTATTTAAAGCGAAGTATATTTTCAAATATGGCCTCTAATCTATCGCTTAATAAACAAATATAAGTGACCACCTGTTTAGGGTCTTTGGCCGTCTGATGTAATGAATCTATTTAATTTAACTTGCTTTAGGTCACTCGATTTAGTTTAGTTCTCATTAAACTAAGAAAATAGGGCTATTAAGGTCACTAAACAATTTTTATAGCGAGCAGTTAAGCCTTTATTAATGAAACAACACCCAGTACGTATGGCATTTTATGATGGATGTTTCTCCAGACAGAAGTTGCGAATGTCGTATGCAACAACTTTCCTTGTCAAAAGTATTTTGTGATCTCCCGAAATGAGAGAGCAAGATTTGGAAAGATGGATTAGTTTTTTCCTATCGTCCATTGACTTTCGAATAGCCGGCCTGCAGTGCACTTTTTAATGTTCGGCACTTCCCTCTTGGTTGCCGAAGGATTGGTGAAATCAATCCATCTTTCCAACATCACTTGGCTGTTTGGAATTAGGTCATGAAATTTGACTGTTATGAAAACATTTTCCCGTAGATATCAGACGAACAGTTTTGCCAAGGGCTCGCATTTACTAGATTTTACAGCCAATCTTCTTGCACACCTGCGTCTTAGTAGGTGTAGCTGGAACCCTTGCTACACGTGGTTTTCGCTTACCCACTTCAGCTAGGTGTCAATGCGCTATTGTAAGTTTGTGTGTTCTCCTCTCGTTATTTATTTCTTTGCTTTTTTTGGACCAGCTCGTTTCATTCCCTGTTCGCCAAAGGCTCGGGAAGCATCTCTTCCTGAAGTTAAGGTTTTGTCTTTGCCTAGGGAGACTTTTCAGATGAGTATATCGACCTCGATCGCCTAATTGGTTCAAAGTCTGTCTTCTGGAATCAAGCTCAATGGAGGACGTAGTTCGTACTTTCTTTCCAATACAAGTTGATCGGTAGTAAGACAGTAAATTTCCATAGTCCCGTTTGCTACATATTCAGTAGGTTAACTATTATAATGAAATCGGTCCCAGGAAACGAAGCACGTGACTGATTCTGTATTCTTTTTTAGACGATCTACAAATCCATCAGTGTTAATGATAGTTATATTATATTCAGAATTTTTTTGTTTTTGTTTTTATCGTCCTTAAAGCCAATGGAACCAATCATATTGCATGACACACATTAGTGGTCCTCAAATCAACGTGCCACTAAAAAACAAAAACAAAAGTCATTACACCTAAATTGACACAGCTCAGAAAGTTGTTGAACTGCTGCTGAATACAACGGATTCCATGTTTTAGTGTCTATCCAATCAGATAATGAACTGGAGAATCGTTTTCAAGGATTTAAAATACTTAAGTTCTTATTTTATTAATACTATGTACATTAACATGTCTTCTCAAAACTCTTGATATAATGTTTGGATTTTATGGCGCAAGGATATAGAGTATTCCGAGAAATCTAAACATCTGTCGTTTGGGAACTCAAATCCTGAGCTGCAGACCAGTAGTAAGAATACAAGAATTTCCTGCCATTTGAATTTAAAGCCGGAATTTTTGCATGACAAACAATTGCATCACTACTACCCCATAATAGGACTAGTGCATAATAAAACATATACAGGGTGTCCCAGTTATCGAAATAAATTACGCAGCGGTATTCCTTGAACAATTTCGACAAAACAATTTGATCTTGAAAATTGCGAGAAATCAATACTTTTTGTGCTGCTTACAATTAAAATCCAGCTTATCACAGAATAATATGACCACATATTTCTTGGAAAAACCATGTATAGATCAAAAGGGCATACATATAAATGGATATAAAAAGAAAGTTACTAAATGTTCGTTATAAGGGTCCTTTCTATATATGTAAATAATTATTTAAAAAGATCAGAAAAAATTCGAATTAAAACATGCTCTAGTACAATGCATTACAATCATACATGTACGGTACAATCATAAAATTATATTTGAAAAAAAAAACGAGCGTTAATTTGTTGAAACTAAATGAACGTTGAAAACGTTATATTGAATCAACATCTTGTAACGTGATCAACATGACGCGACGACTTTAATTCTACAACTGCAACAAAAATGTTAACGAAGTTAACGTTTCAGTATCATTGAATGAAAAATATTGATGTATGAAAATATTGCTTTGCACGATTGGTAAATAATCGTTATTTTTGCTTTTTTGCTTTGTTTCTATTCCCACGTATGCAATTATCCATACAAGCGGTTTTGACACATCTGATTTTTTAAGCTGCCGTGATTCGGGAACGAGATAAAAACTACAACAGCGTTTAACCCTTGTGTTATGTTTTTCTTTCCATTGGTTCGTCGCATGTGTAATTTCCCGTGACTCGCAAACCTTTACGCATATATCTTTGTAAAACATCCTAGTTATGTTATTACTATGAGGAAAACTTGTTATGTTGACAAAGCGAAGCCTGCCACTGTAAATGAAAGTTATTATTGCAATGGGTTGTGCATTCTTATTTTCGTAAATAATGCGTGATTTAGCAACTATTGTTTGCGAGTGAGGCGGTTCCACAAACAGGTGAAAAAACCAAGTTGTCAACGACCAGCTGTCTGACAGCCTGAATTGCATGTGAAAATTTTTGTATTGCTTTAAGAAAATCAGCTAAACTAGTTTAATATTTTTACATTTTTGCTCACTCATGCATTAAGTTGGTGCCGTGACAATAATGATTGTAGATGAGGGACTTTTACAAAAACATTATATATATATATTTCAAATAAAAATTATTTCAAGTAAGACAATCCTTATCCAAAATATTTTGGATTTTGTAATAGATGGCTAGATGAAGATGGCTACTTATTTTTCAACTGAAATCATTCATACGCAATTAAGGGCGGCTGGCACGGATTGCTTTTTGGCGCCCCCCTCCTCCGGAAAAAACAGGAGATTTTCACAGATGCACAGTGAGCCATATACCCTATAAAAGTGACCAAAATTCTCTGAAAGAAATTCTCTAAAGATGTCTCTAAAAATTTCTTTAAACTTGTCTTTTTTTAGAGAGATTTTCTGCTGTTGGGTTAATTTAAAAAAAAAAAAAAATTTACTTCAGTTTGGCGTCCTCATCCAACAGGCCCCGGGTGGCCGCCCGGATCGTCTGGCCCTTACGCCGCCTCTGTACGCAATAGCTTCTTTTTTTCTTTCACACACAGTCTGAAAATACGACTAGCTCACAAGTGAATGTTGTCTACTAACAGAAGGTTGTTCATTAGTTTATTAAAAGAGAATGATGAAATTTAAATGTGGGAAGGGTGTGTGGGACGTCTCCTAAAATATCAATATGGATAACGGAGGGATCAAAAGTTAGACCGCTTAATTTATGAAAGGAACTTGGCCAGTTTTATCCTAAAGGGCTGCCTACTGTGAGAGTTATAGGTTTATATTTAAAAAAAATAGGTATATATTTTATAAAGTTATAGGTTTTTATTTTATGCGCAATGTTCGCGAGAGAATTTTTATATACATTAAAGAGCGCTGTGAATCAAAATAGTTCGAGGACCACTGCTTTACTCAAAGTGAAACTGCGGGATGGAGATACTTCGAATAATTCAAAATATATTTATATTTTATATAGTATATTATACCGTACCAGGTTCAGTGCTGTCGTTATTTGACTTACAAGGAACCCATTATGAGTTCCCTGTCGATTTTGATGAAAATGTTTTGATGAAAGTAGAGCCAAAATTAGGAAATACATGTCTCGGCAGTCGTGCCAATGTGGCTTATTTTCGGAGATATTGATTTTTAATGATTTAAAGATTTTTCATTCTATATATGAGCTTAAAATACGACATCCTTTGCAAGACAATCGGTAGCTTAGTTGGTAAGTTACCGGGCTAGCGCTTCGTGTTTTTGCGTTCGATGCCCGCGAAAATCGGTCACTTCTTTAATTTTTTAATATGTATTCTTTTAACATATTTATTTATGTATTTTTATTAGTAAAAATACTTTGCTTACAATCGAATTTTGCTCATAAACTTACTTTAATAAAATTCATATTTACATATTTAATTCTGTGATACTATTTTTCGCAGTTATAATTTTTACACGAATTTTAATTTTTAATTGAAGAGTTGTAAAGGTACAAAAAGTTTAGGAGTTAGCTGTAAGTTTTTATGTGAATATAACTTTTATAAAATTTGCGTAC
Source organism: Dysdera silvatica (assembly GCA_006491805.2). Taxonomy (NCBI): domain Eukaryota; kingdom Metazoa; phylum Arthropoda; class Arachnida; order Araneae; family Dysderidae; genus Dysdera; species Dysdera silvatica. Next base: position 105,506,931 of record QLNU02015360.1, read on the forward strand.
TCATTGTCAACCTGTGAAGGGATGGAATTACACCAATAACGCAGTTTTGTTTTATTTAAGGATTGAAAGATTTTTTCTGAAAACTTTTAACAATTCCATTAAATAAAAAAGAAAACTGCGTTAATTCGTCTTATTTTGTCATTATTAGCCTTTGCAGTCATCCTCTATTAGTATCTATTATGCATAATATTTTTTTAAATATATTTATCTATTGAAAAATGTATTTTTAGTATGTAATATTTTATTTTATAACATATAAACATAATTTTATTTTATAACATATAAACATAATTTTATTTTATAACATATAAACATAATTTTATTTTATAACATATAAACATAATTTTATTTTATAACATATAAACATAATTTTATTTTATAACATATAAACATTTTATGTGCATCTCATTTATATGCATTTCCTTTATATAGAAACATTTTATTTTATAAAATGCAATCAATTTTATTTTAAAACTGACTGACGTGAACATATTTTTTGTGTATCACTATCGGAGGTGTCGGAATTGTTTACTGGTACACAATTTTGGATGATAATTATCATAAAAACATAAAAAAATTCTACAACGTGAGCATTTTATAAATGAATTGTTCGAACAACTGATTTTCTTTGTCTAATATCATCTGGAAAACAAATACCATCTACATTTTCAAAAACGCTTCTTTCGTTTGTTAACTTTGCAACAAACCAAGAGTACTGTAATGTATTCTTAAAATTCGGCGCCGAAAGTTGATTGTGAATAAGTGAATGGATCTTCAAAGCATCTATCTGCTCGCATGTTTAAATGACTATTTTTTTGTAAGCTTTCAACACAATTTTGTAACCTTTTAATGAAATTTTTTACTTGACGGAAGAAGTACACATCACGAGGTTGACAGTATGGGGTACAATGAGGTGGAATTACTTCAACAGTAGAAGAAGAGGTGCCGTCGTCATTTGTAAAAACATTATTAAAGTGTGCTGGATCTACTTAACTACATAACAGGCTGGATGGCTACACCAAAACTTTTTCTACTTTTCAACTTTTTAATAATCAACAATTAAAATTCGAGTAGAAATTATCACTGCCAATAAGCATACAATTAACATATAACTACATAAATATGAATTTTATTAAAGTAAGTTTATGAACAAAATCCGATTGTAAGCGAAGTATTTTTACTAATAAAAATACATAAATGAACATGTAAAAAGGATATATATTAACAACCGATTTCCACGGGCATCGAACGCAAAAACACGAAGCGCTAGGCCGGTAACTTACCAACTAGGCTACCGATTGGCTTGCGGAGGATGTCGTATTTTAAGCTCATATATCGGATGCAAAATCTTTAAAAATCCATGTCTCTGGAAATAAGCCGCATTGGCACGAATGCCGAGACACGTATTTCCTTATTTTGGCTATACTTTCATCAAAACATTTCATCAAAATCGGCGGGGCACTCACTGTGGGTTCCCCTTGTTAGTCCGTCAAATTAGAACAAGGATATAGCACTAACAGCTTAAAGAAGTATTGAAAATTCGTTTGTTGATCAATCAGACCTCTATAGGAATATTTTCACAATTACTTTCAATTCGTATCTTTACCTCCAAAAATAATTATATATTTTTGCTTTCGTTATTTGAATGACGGTTTATGTCAATGGGAGTAAAGTATTTCATTTTGCGCAAAAATACGGGTCAACTCGAACAGATTTTAAATCCCATAAACCTTCTGTGAACTGGTTTTTCCACGAAAGCTGCAATTTTGCAATTCAAGAGCTTGAAATCGTTTAAGGGATTTTACGCTTTTCTTTCTTAAAAGGATCTTACTTAAAAAAAATATGTCGCATATCGTTTCATCTTGCTGAAAAGATTCTAGTTGTTGAGCGTTTGAGAGCACTTTAAGAGTAATTACGGACAGCCTACTTCGAGAGCAGGGATATGTTAGTGACCAGTGTTCTAGTGGAACTTCCATTATCCGACCACCGTTTATTAAGAACTCTCTGTTAATCGACGTTTGCTTTCGTAGCGTTTATGTTTTCTTAATAGCGATCCTCTTTAAATTGCGTCAGGTAAAACTTAATTTCAGCCAATGCCGGATTAAGGCTTTTATGGGCACTAGACTGAAAGATAGACTGGGACCCTAAAGAATATGGCTCTAGCGTATTCGGTCAATAAATCATTAACTTTTTTTAAAGTTTACTTTCTTCCATATTCAGATTTTTTAACAATGAAAACTTTCCTAATATTTGTAAATACACAAGATTAAAGCAAGGTGTAAAATTTGTTAACACCAGACCCTCGAGCGGCTCCAAAATCGCCCGAGCCCACTTTGTCTATATGTAAATACGGCACTGATTGTCCATTGTGTGAAATATTTTAAATAAATGTCTTCAATTTACAAATCGGTAACTGTATTTAGTTTTTAAGTAAAAACATACCTGTCTTATTCACTGTACATATATTATAAAAATGTATTCTTCTAATTACAGCGGAGCCTTGTAACAATCAACTTGGGGCTTTCAAAATTGGGGTCCCAAGAATTTATTATGAATATTTATACATTACAATATATGTAAAATTGCATTTATTTCAAATTACTAGGGGGTCATCCCCACTAGCAATTATATATATAAGCCATAACCATGTAGTGAACTAAAATGGTCATCAAATTTAATCTATGATTGATATATGCCAAAAGAATATTAGGTGACCTTCCCCCCAATTTATAAAAAGTATACACATGCTGCCAAAAAAATGCTGTTATAAATTCAGGTCTATTAAATTTAGTATTTAAAGTTTAGTTCACTGCATATACAACATTATAAGTATTCTATGTGAAAAATTTATGACGATGCTACCAAGCTATCTACAGTATGCTACAATGCTATCAAGAACTATTTTAGTTATCGTATCTGGTGTGAGCGGATAAACCATGAAAAATACAATTCTTCAGAAATCGTATTCAAATTGTTCAACCTAACCTTAAATAGTTTGTATATTATACCTCACAAAGAGTGTTATATCTCCGATTCTAATCGCTATTTTTTAAAATTAAAAGACCTCGTATCTAAATTCTTGGTTTATTTATTTTTAATTTTATAAATTAAATACTGTTTTATTCCTCAGTACAATTTCTTAGAATTACAACAATTTATTTTACCGTGTTTTGCCACTGGACGGAATCGTTGGAACGTTTAATGGAAAATAAGAAAAGCTATTACACGTTTTGTATTGAATTCGCAATCTAGCAATTGTGGGGATTGAACCATTTTAGCCCATTCTTAGTACGAGGCAAAAAGAAAGGTGAAATCCTCCATTTTAGAAATGGGTGTCCACGGCCATGAAAAGCTAGTTTTAAATTCAATTTCCACGAAATTGAACAAGTTTAGTATACCTTTCTCCCGAAAGAAATATAATTTGAATCACCGCGAACAGAGTAAATTGAATTAAATTTCCAAACTTCTATCAGAGTGATTACACTTTTCCAAAATAGCGTAAAGCCGAAAAGAGAAGAGAGAGAGAGATGAATATGTAAATACAGAATTCTATCTCAATAAGAACGTTCTAAATAAGGGATATTTCTGATTAACGGCGATATTTTGTGCTCCCGGTAAATGTTTCATAGAATTATGCTCATTTTTATTTACTTCTTTTCCTGTTGAACGACGCGTTTTCCCCATCTCTTCAAAGTGTTTGCTGTAATAGTAAATGACAAAAAGCCGAATCAAACACTGCTTGAATGTTCTTACTTACGCCTAAACACTGCGTCTGTCCTTGCTTTTAATGTTATTATTTTGTTCATATATAATTCGTTGGCTTTCGTTCATCAACACAAATATTTTTTACGACACTGTCGGGCAGCACCCAACCAAGACGTTGGGCACAGCCTCATTGTGAAGGCCGTGAAGCTTGAGCATTCATACGTGCATGTGTGTAGGTTTGTTGTGTCGAGGTGTGTATCCCATATATACAGTCATTTAAAACAGGATTACTAGTTTGAGGGTTTTTTTTCAATCTATTATATATTTACAAACTCTTTAGCTCTTTCGCGCTCGAACAAGAACGTAACTTGGTAGAAATTGTGGATTTTATCACTATGTGAAAACAGAAACCTTGTACATGTGAAGCCAGTTGTTAGCATTGAATCTATACCCGAAGAAAGAAGTGTTTTGTCAGTAAATATACGTAGTTTAATGTGATTAATATACGACACATATATCTTGAATAGCAATGTTATTCTGTGCGCAATAAATTAAAGCGAAAACACGAGCTATTTAAAAATACGGTTGCTGTACAAATGGAGATTTTGATGCAATCGTTCTATTTTCAATTAGTCTGGTAAGATTGTGAATACTTCGGACTCAAACCAAATAATATACTCAATAAATTAAAAAGTAAGTTACAAAATTGAAATTATAAAGATTTCAAAGTGATTACAAGAAAAGTGTATAATACAACAGAATTACTGACGAAATAATTCTAAGAAAAAAAAATAAAACAGCCAATCCGAATTTATGAAACCAGGTGGAAATAAGTTTTAAAACTGCGTTTCATAGTTCTCCTTAGTGTTCTTCGCCTTCCATATAGTGCTTATATTCTAAATAAGGCTGTATATTGATGAGAAATATGGTATCTAGAATTAAATATGAAATTCGGAGGGAAAAAACTTTCCAAGATTGCACGTACCACTCAGTATGCCAAAGAGTGGTCTCGGAAGGCCATGTGTAGGCAGCAGCGGTCCCGAATGCTAGATGTCAGAGGCCAAGATTCCGAAATGAGGAATAAATTGGAAAAATAATTTTCATAACAAGTTTCGCGGGGAATATTTAAAGGTATGACAAAACTTCCGAAAGGGTGAACCTCTACGTCCAGTGGGAGGAACCGGTGCCTCTTGACAGTAAATGATACACACACACACACACACACACAAAATCTGTTTTCAGAAATTCGTACGGACGCGCGTAATAGTAATATATCACTTGTTTTATTTCAAAATGCAAAGCTGAAACAAATATATTTGAATATCTTTGTTTCCACTAACATTCCAATGTTGGAAAACAAAGTAAAGTCAAGTTCGTTTTCTCATATAGATTTCGCGAACCGTACTTCAGTTTAATTAGTTCAGTAAGCCAAATCATACTCTTCCGCTTTAAGCGACTATTGGCATATCTAGGAGTAGCATATGCATACGCAGAACGTTCATAATGGGGGTTACAAGTTCAGTTGGGGGTTAGAGAGCTACAACTCCATATATACAAAAATTCATCGCAATGGGGGGTTAAGACCCCCATCAACACCCCCTGTGTACGCCAATGGGGGAGCCGAGGGTGACTTAGCCTCCTTTGAAAGACGCGGATTACAAATGAATGCTATGTGCCAAACATCGGGTTGGGGAGGCTATATCCTAAATCCCCCCCCCCCCTTAGAACTTTACGCTAGTTAGCAAGTGGAGGAGGAGGAGGATTGTGCAAGGGTTTCATTGGGAAGGGTGGCCGCCGGGGGCGGCGCTGTAATCCCAGACAGGACGCTTGAACAGCGTAATCAGCCGCCGAGGCGGCTGAGGGGGAGATGGATTGCCGATCAACACGGCATTCATAGATGCACGTTCACGTAAAGTCGTCATTCAACGCACACCGAAACCAGCAGCCGTTGGAACCGTCACGGGGAACGGCCACGGCCCAGGCAGCAGGACCGGAGACACCCCCATGGGCCAGCCGAGTAACCTACAGGAACCGGCCAAGCCCGGAAAGGAAGGTGTTTAGCACAGCCACGGAGGCAGCGCGAAGGCGGGGGGATCCGGTGGGATCCAGGAGGTCGGACAGACCTGGTGGCGAGGCGAGGCCTAAACGGCGGCGGGCGAGAAGGAGCTCCTCCCTGAGGTAGCCGTAGGCCGGACACCGCAAAAGAATGTGTTCCAGTGTTTCGTCAGCACCTTCCTGACACTGGAGACACACAGGCGACGGGAGTTGCCTAATGCGGTGGAGGTACTTGTTGGTGAATGCACAGCCAATTCTGAAACGATGCAGCCTGGTCTGTGCCCCCCTTGGGAGACAATCGGAAAGAAAGTATGGCGACTTTCGCACCTCGAACATTGATCGGAAGTGCCCCGTAATGTCTCTTATCAAGAGGTTCACCATGTCACTTCGATAGGTGTCCTTCAGACTCCTGATACGGCAGGAAAGGGAGGGGTTGTGCGGGGAGGGTCTGTTACTGCAGGAACCGTTTACGTCCTCTAGGGCTCGACGCGCCCAAGTGTCCGCAATTTCGTTACCACGATTACCGGTGTGGCCAGGAAACCAACAGTACGTCACAGACCTCCCCTCATCCGCACATCTAGCCGCCGCGACCACAATGTCCTGGACAATGGGGCAGACCGGCCAAACAGCAGGATCGGCCTGGAGGCCAAGCAAAGCAGCCTGAGAGTCATAGAAGACGGTAGCATCGGAGCTACCGTGGTGAAGGACCCATCCGTAAATATTTGGAAGTGGGGCAAGTCCAGGTTGGCGATGGAATCACGTACCAGGTCGCGCAGGACTCCGGCGTCCACTGACTCCCTGCTCGGCACTCCATGGAGGGAGGGGTGCACAGTCGGAAGAGCGAGAAGCCATGGAACAGCAACAGGGTCCCGCTGCACCTGCGGCGCGACGTGTAATAGGATGGAATTCCTATAATGACGGGCAATCACCGAACCATCAGCCCTGCAGACGTTGGTTTTGTTGGAACCTCTTATGGCCTAGGGAACCAAACCCCGGACTACAGTGAGCAGTGCGATCTTTTTATGAGATCTCTGAGTAAGCGTTCTTTGTACACTGTTGGGAGTCGAACCCGGATTAACGGCGTACTAGGCGAACGCGTTACCACACTGCGCCACCGCAGGGCCGCAGACGTTGGTGGATGCGGTGCTCAGGAGCCAGGAATAGCTTCTCCAATTCAAAGGTTGTCGGCCAATACGGACACAATTTGCTGTCTCTGCTTCTCCCAGGGGTAATTCCATCTTTGTTTTTAGCCCTACCAAAGTTTGGGGGCGTTCAAAATATTTTGCATTTCAACCCACTCAGTAAGCAACAATCAACATTGGCTAACATAGGAAAATAAGACCAACGGCAACCCCTCCCCACAAGGTTCTTACGTAATATTTTAACTTTCCCTTTTCAGATCTCCCATGCCTCCTCTACTTTTTCCGCTTCCAAGTCTCCTTCCAACGATGTCTCCTTCAGTAGCTAATTGGGGTAGTTTTATTAGTCAAATTTTGTTAGCTTCATTGAAAGTTTTATCAATTTTGTCCTACCTTAAATTTTCAAAATTTTTTTTTAAAATTAGTTTTATAGGTTTGTATAAGCACGAAAATACTAATAAAGGTTAGGACTAGTGATAGGGCAGTGGACGCGCACCTAACTCCTCACTATCCCGGGTTCGGCCCCCTTCGGTGCCCCCCCATGAAAAAACTCCCGACTAACTGTTTGCTCACTGTAGACTGAGGGTAGGTTCCCTGGGCCATAAGAGATTCGGATCCTTTAGAAAACTTTAGGTCCCGGCGCAGCATGAACTTGCGCCATACAACTCACGAACAAGTGATAAAAGCTATTTACGGTAAAAATATTGTTTCAAATACTTTTATTTATTGGACATTGTAAAGTACACGCATACTTCGGAGAGACATTGTGGCTTCCGTTACACACACAATAAAGTGAGTAACACATTTTTTGGTTTTCTAGAAAGTTTTATAGAAGTTGCGCTTATAAGACCTAATACTTACATCTCACGTCCCTCATATATGTACAATTTCCTCAGATAGAATATATATTTTACATAAAAGTGACGTTTTTAAACGCAATTATCTTCTGCAAATGGCCCTTAGGAAAGTTCCCATGCCCTTGATGTAGCTTTCAGGTTTCTACAATAATTACCAACGTAACATTTGAATTTGTATTATTGCATAGAAAAAGTTTTATGGGTCTTCAGAAGATTTGTCTTCTTCCTGGTCTTCAATCATCTTATCCAAATTTTGCCCGCAGGCCTTTGCAAGCTAAAAGTATTTAACAAAAACAGACAATTTTTGTTTCACCATTTAACTCAACTGAAGCTTTAAGCTGCATGTGACCCATGACTTAACACATCTTTCTTGAACGCCATTTAACTCGAAGCAATGGTCTGTGAAATGATGGCTTTCAAAGTTCTTTTTTTTTTCTTTTTGCTGCAAATTACAGCTAAGATTTTGGATTCAAAGTGCAAGTGTCACGTCTTAGCTTTACACAGTGCGAATTAAAAGCGAAATGCGAAAGAAAAAGTTTGATATTTGGCTCGGACCATAGAGGAAAAGTAAGAAGAAAGGTGGATTACAGGCTTAAAACAGAAGAAAACCTTGCTAAAATGTGTTGCAGAGGTTGGTAAAGGTTA
>QLNU02015360.1:105524832-105547349 GCA_006491805.2 Dysdera silvatica
TAATTCATCATCAAGCTTAGTTGTATATAAATTTACCGTGAGGTGATATTAGTCGTCTGTATTATTAGTTCTGCCCCTATGGACAAACGACTGAAGATGTTTCATCTTCAGCTGGTAATGAAAACTGCTACATATTAATATAAGTAATTACAATTGGTGGTAGTAAAACATTTTTTGGCTTTAAGTAAATTGACAAGTTTATACATATAAGCTTTTCACTTTACTAATGAAATTCATTTTTCTTGAGAGAATATCGACGAACATAATTAAATTAAAATTTAATACCCCTTTTATTCCAAAAAAATTGTGTTTTGGTAATTTTTAGCGATGATCGTAGTAAACTAGGTATACTAAATAAAAACATACGTCTGATATTTATTTAAAATAGTTAAATTTGTTTACTTTTTATGCGATTATTACTGCTGAACCCTATTAAAATTTTTTGGCATTTTAACAACAAATATCCTATTCAAAATGTAGGCAAAATCATAAATAATTTTGTATATAGGATGGAAGTTAGAATCGGACAACACGTTTTGGTATCATTCCGAATTTTGTATTTCATACATTATTTATTTATCCCTATTTGTAATTTTCCTGTAAAGTATTTTTCTCGTGCAAACCCAAAACATTCAATTAGTCTTACGTAATTTTTCTATTTGAGCATTCTAATTTATAGACACGCATATTATTAAATATATTCATTTATATATCACTTATAATCTCTGAGATACGGTAAACGCTCAGGTGCTGTCAAAAATCTTTAAAACAAAACTCGTAAAATAACAGTGACCTAAAAACGCGTAAGGGATGACCAATAGAAGTAAAAAGTATCAAGGTATGATAGACACTTTCACACTATCCGTAAGTTTTCTATAGCTTGTACCGTTTTTCAAACTTAATATAACTACAACTGTTTTGGAAATTATTAGCTTTGAAAATGATGTGTTATTTTGTAATCAAAATATTATAAAAAGGCAGAAACGAATTTCTTGCGTCATATGGAAATAGTACAGGTTCGTTTTGGGACACAAGCTAAGAACCACTGGTAAAGAGTAGGAGCATAAGGCTTGGCAAACATAAATATGAATTATGCGAAAATCCAGTAAGAGTTTTAAAACCATCTGTTAGGAAAATAGAATAAACTGGCGAACTGGTGTAAAATGTGAAGAGTATTGGCATTTTTAATTCAAGATATGCGTCATTTTTCGAGTTCAACGTCATACCCTACTGTAAAAATGACAGATAATACGTGCGGGCTGACGAAATTCATATATACTAGATCCTTGGGTGCGCAAAACAAGGTGTTGCAGAAAACCAGATCAACCCTCAACTGGGCCAAATAACCTACTTCCTAACTTAGTCGACCTTCGCCGCCACTCTAATTATTGCGTGTGAAAGTATTACTTTTTCTATTACTACTGCATCCTGGGATATTTGTCCATACCTTCTATAAATTCCCGGGTTGACAGTGATTGTGAGAGAGCTTAGTGATGAAAGGTGGACGCCCTTCCGCGCTTATTATAAAATGCTCAAAAAATTACCGATTTTAAAACCCTCGCTTGAATGCACTTATAAAAGAAAAGCTCGAGTTCTCTCGTGGTTAACAGGACAAAACAAAATATTCATATTTCTTTTCTTCCGCAATCGGTTTACATGTTTCGAAAAACCGCATATTCCATTCAGTTTACGAGCTTTCGGTGGATTAAACTGTCTGTTGTTTATTTCAAAATTACAGATGAACACATCTGCGATTTTGGCTATGGAGCAATAATTTAGTTAACTAAAGCTGTTATCAAATTCCATGAGATTAATTACGTAATGAAAAAACTAATAGCGATTTTCCCCATGCTAATTTACTATGTCATATGACTTCTTTATTTTTGATCTTGGATGAATTTCTTTTTCAGTTACATTAAGATATACATTATTAGGAAGGTGTTTTTCTGTTACTCTAAGAGAGACAGTTGACCCTAAAAAAGTCATGCAGCAAAAATAAACAATATAGATATATAAATTATAAAATATTATTATAGATTTTTGTTGCTGGTATCTAACTGGAAGGAGACCCACACGCTGAACGTATGTGACGATGTGTGGAACCGGCCAGGCCAGTAACCTAGTGTCCTACCCCGCTTTCCAGTGGATTAAACGAAGACACTGAAATAGTCGAAGGAACAGCTCCTAAAATCTTAAAAGAAGAAGTTTCATTTGCAATAAAAAATATGAAGAAAGGAAGAGCCCCTGGTGATGATGGTATTACATTAGATATCCTAAAAGAAGCTGGAGAATATGTAGAAGACATACTTGCAAAATTCTTTACCAAATGTCTTAACAGCGGTAACATACCAAACCAATGGGATTCTGCAACAGTAATTCTTTTGCATAAAAAAGGTGATAAAGAGGATTTGAAAAATTACCGACCAATTAGCTTGTTACCTGCTATTTATAAAATCTTCACAAAAGTGCTAACACATCGCCTGCAGAAAAAATTAGATGCAGCTCAACCAAGAGAACAAGCTGGATTTCGAAGTGGATTCAGTACAGTGGACCATATTCAAGTATTAAGAGAATTAATTGAAAGAACACATGAATATGAACTTCCATTGTGTGTGGCATTTATTGACTATGAGAAGGCCTTTGACTCTATTAAAACATCAGCAGTCATCAACTCTTTAAGATCAACAGACATTGAGGATGTGTACATTGACATGGTGAAACGTGTGTATAAAAATGCAAGTGCAAAATTTCGGTTACATAAAGATACCAAAACTATCAAAATTGGTAAAGGTGTGAGGCAGGGAGATACCATTTCTCCAAAACTTTTTACTTCAGCTTTACAGATGATTTTTCAGCAGATAAATTGGAATAACAAGGGAATAAAAATAAATGGTGAATATTTAAATCATCTGCGGTTTGCTGATGACATTGTTATTTTTTCAACGAACCCATTAGAACTCCAAGACATGGTACAGGAGCTCTCAACTAGAAGTAAAGAAGTTGGACTCAAGATGAACCTACAAAAAACTAAGATCATGTTCAATAATTTCGTAGAGGAAACAAAAATACAAGTTGACAACATTGAGCTAGAAATTGCTGATTCATATATTTACCTTGGCCAGCTGATTTCAATGGATGGCAACATTATGAAAGAACTCAACAGACGTATTAAACTTGGCTGGAGTGCATTTGGAAGAAACAGTTTTATCCTGAAGGGGAAATTGCCTTTGTGTCTAAAAAGAAAGGTCTTCAACCAGTGTGTATTGCCAGTCCTCTCTTATGGATCAGAGACATGGAGTCTAACAGTTGGAGCAATACGAAAGTTACAGACAACGCAAAGGAGCATGGAGAGGTGCATGCTTGGAATAACTAGGAGAGATCGAAAAAGAAACACTTGGGTGAGAGAGCAAACTAGAGTAGAGGACATCATTGTTAAAGTAAAAGGGCTGAAATGGCGATGGGCTGGGCATATTGCAAGAAGAACTGATCAACGATGGACAACAGAAATTCTGAACTGGATTCCAAGAGACCACCGAAGACCTAGAAAACGTCCTCAAACTAGATGGGTGGATGAAATAAGAAAACAGGTTGGGGTGACGTGGAAGCGAATTGCTCAGGATAGACTTGTGTGGAAAGCATTTGGAGAGACCTTCATCCAGCAGTGGATAGATAATGGTTGAATATGATGATGATGATATATGAATTTAAAATTAATTATTTAATTATTATTAATTATTATTATTATTATTATTATATTTAATTATTAATTTTAATTTAAATCTAAATTACTAAAATATTTTAAAATTAATTATATTCTGGGTTTATACTATTTTTAACTAATTTTTGATCAATATTGGTTCATTCAGTATTGATCACAAATCTCAATTATTGTAGTCAGAAAAAGCAAACCAATAACAGGGATTTTGTGCGGTCCCTGATGAAGAACAAAATTCTTGGTATTGTTTAATCTTTTACTCCTCTTCACCTTTTACTACTACAATTTCAATTTTTATTCTAAGCTGTTTCTACTATTTTAATTTACTTGGTTTGACTACCTAGTGTTATATTACTTTTCTACTTTAACTTTGTCTAAATTAATATACAATTAAGTGTAGTATATTTATGTATATTACATTAGAAAGTACTACATGTCACAATCATACTACAATTTTGCTATATATATATATTTCTGGACTTACGTTGAGATAATTCTAGATTTATGTTGACATAATTTTAAATTTACGTTAAAATAATACTGGCCTTTAAAACTTATATTAAAGTGTATTAAAACCCAAGTAAAATTTAAATATCTAAATTTTCAACCGAATATATCGGCAGAACGATGCAACTCTGTGAACTCGCTCGTATAAGTGTACTTTAACTTGGTTGGTTTTGGATGCAAAATACATTATCATCCTGCGTATGTGTGTTTCAGAAAATACTTTATTCAATATTTTTCTACAATGCCTAGAAATGTAATACTACGATGCTTGAAATATAATTATTATATCAAGTTTTCTGAGAATGACGGCGCTTGCTTTTAAACCGACTTCAATTTCCTTAACTTTCCTAGCCGTTTAAAATTGGAAATTGAACTTTGTTTTAATGCGCAAAATGTCACCTATGTTTGATTTGTTGAACCATACAGAGGCACATAGCTATAAAATTTTATGTTTAAGTCACGTTGTTAAAGAATTCGTAAAAGAGACTGAAGGCCAGAGAGAAGGGCACAGGCTGTCTATGCAGACAGGTTTTACCAGATTACAGCTTGGAATTTATATTTTGGAAAATTAGTTTTGCTTAAAAATGAACTGTGCATTTGAAACCGGTATAATTCAAAACCTAAACATTTTTTTTTTTGAATCAGTGTTGCACATATTTTATGATAGCTTGTATTATAATAAATGTTTTATGAAAACACTCACACACATTTTTTTTTACCCTTCTTGGATTAGGCATTACCTACGCTTTGTGGCGACACGTGCATTTTTAAGCGCGCTGTTAAGCTGGGTGTTCGGCTCCTCAAAGTTTGTTGTATTTTTATGGCGCAAGACCAACAAATGTTGTCCTGCGCCAGATAAGGTGAGAAGCGTGCTTATGGTTTTGTGAACAAAATAAATTAAAAATTCAAAAATAAGCCGCTCCTCTAAACCTTCTATTAAAATACAAAACACAGTAGGTAGCTTATCAAATAGCTGCTTATTATAATCTGAGATTTGATTCCCTAGGTTAGGGGTCAAAAACCTTTTATCGAAGTATTACTTCCATCTGATTTCGCGTGTCTGCCTATACCCACCAAATTGTGGATATTTATTTTGCTATTCAACTGTGCATACTAATTAAATAGATCTTTGGTGATGATCCGGCTATGTCAAAAGAATTTCATTTCTTAAAACTACCTTTGTACATTTAACGCCTGTAATCGAAAACAATTTTTTGTAATTTTTCGAGAATTAACAAAATTTTCTTGTAATTTTTCGAGAATTGACAAAATTTTCTTCTTGTAATTTTTCGAGAATCGAAAACAATTTCTTGAAATTTTTCCAGAATTGACAACAATTTCTTCTTGTAATTTTTCGAGAATTGACAAAAAACTTTTTGTTGTAATTTTTCGAGAATTGACAACAATTTCTTGTCAATTGTTGTAATTTTTAATATAACAATTTCACTCATATACACAAAACACACGAATTAAATCTACGTGTATATATTTTATTTTACGGTTTGGATGCATGTCATTCGCAGATGTAAATAAACTTCTGATTGATTGATCCTATTGTTTAGGAGAGAGCGTCTTTTAACTACGGTATAAATGTGAGAGAAGTGAACTACTTGTTACAATCGTAACTACGGCATCTCGAAAAAACGTCATCACTAAATGAATTTTATAATTGAAACTTTTACGTAATTTCAATTCCTATTCATCGCGCAACGTCATTAGGAATTACTTATTTCAGAAATGGTTTAAGTTTTCGAAAACGGGACTAAATTTTATGAAGATTCCATGCAATCTTCAAGTGATACCTAGCGTTGTTTTAATAGAATTTTTATTGTAGGGTTCGTAATGCATAAAAAGAGACTAAATTTTATTTATTTCATGGTGCAAGGATAATTAAGAACATACTTCGTTACGGCCTACACTTTTTCAAGGGCTCTGAACTTCTGCCACTAAAGGGACTAAACATCGGATTACAGTTCACTAGAAAAGAAAAAATTTTTAATATCGTTTAGACTCAAATTCAGATTTTTGACATGGTAGACAAACGTGCATTAGCAATAGGCCACCTCAGGGCGAAGAGAACTAGACTAGTACATGGTACACACTAGAGCCCCTAGAATTCTAGGCTGATGCATCAGCCGCGATTTTGTTGTACAATTCCGGTTTCATTTACCTTGGCGATAAAGGTTTTCAGTTTTGGAGCAATGATCGCTATTTTGGCATAGAAATAATCAACACTCCGCCATTATCCGACTATTGTAAACATTGGCGCAACTTTTAAGATGTCGCCAATAAATGCAATTTGCAACCACGATCACGTGATACGATGGCATCAAAATGGCGGATATACGGCAGCTCTCTCTTTTTTAGAAGCCATAGTACATACCCAGATAATATAATGTGTCGTTCTATCCTCTGCCTTCGTAACAATTCCAATGTTTCTTTTATCTCTCATTATCGTGACTTTGAGAAGTACATTGTATGTACCTTCCACACTCATGTTGAATCATTCTCCAACTTCGTCTAGGGTGTGCTTCTTTTGCAGCATAACCTTTGCTGGTTCTGTGCCATAAAAACAATCTAAAATAAAGGATTGGATGCCAGAACTCCCAGCCTCTTTCATAAATACAATATATGCAGAGCCCGATTAAGACATATAGGGCTATAAACACAGTATTAGTTGGGAGTCCCCTTGCGCACAGTGACAGATTTAGAAGGGAGTCTGAAAGCATATAAAAAATAAATACATATACTCATTCTAAAACTCCTCAGATTTGTAGTAAACTATCCAAAATAGCTAAAAAAAAGTAAGCTTTAACCTAAAAGTGAGCAACCAAAAGTTAGCTTTAAAAAAACACAATTTGGGAGCCCCCTTCCAATTGGGGGCCCTAGGCTAGGGCCTTGCGGGCCTAGTCCGTAATCAGGCCCTGAATATACGTATCAAGTTTTGGAAATCTTTGTTGTTTGTGATTTGCATTAATTAGCGGGTTTCAATAAATATTGAACCGGCTCTTGTTTTTGGTTTTTCTGCCTGCCTGCCTGTCGACAATAAAAAGGGTAAGGTAAAGATTTTCCGTAAATATAATAATGATAGCCACTGTATTGCTATGAAACACTTATATGTTTAGAATTATATATTAGGGAACAGGCACATGTTAAATTAGGCATTAAAAGCAGTGTAGATATTAATTTATAAATTAGCTTGGTAGAATTTTTATGTCTCAAGGACAGCCAGTACTATGATGCGCTAACAATGTATTAGGGGCTGTTCACACATGGAATTATGTATTGATGACCATTCACGATATTTCCTATTCAGAGAGTGTACGTGAGGGCATTTGAAATGCCGCATTCTAGGACCGTATCGGGGTACCCGGAGCCTCCATCCTTTTTCTAGGCTGCTATTGGAGATACGACTACAATATTCCGTATTCAGAGAGCGTACGTGAGGGCACTTGAAATGTCACATGTCAGGGCCGTATCGTGGGGCTCGGAGTCCCCACATTTTTCTGGGCTGCTATTCGAGCTATGACTCCCATATTCAGAGAATGTACGCGAGAGCACATGGAATGTTGATTGTCAGGACCGTATTGGGGTATCCGGAGCCCGCATCTTTTTTCTAGGTTACTATTGGAGCTACGACCGATATTCCTTATTCAGAGAGCGTACTTAAGAGCACGTGAAATGTTGCATGTCTGTACTGTATAGGGGGGGGGGCGGGAGCCGTAATCAATATCGTGATATAAATTTGGATAATTATACAATCGTAATCTAAAATTTGATACTTATATAACTGAAATCTAAATTTTGAAACATAGGTAATCGTAATCACGTCAGGCGCATTTTCATCATAAAAATTATATTATTTAACATATTTACAAAGAGGTTTTAAAAGAAAATTTGTTGCTTGTATTTTGAAGAGAGCATGATCCTAGCCGTTTTTGCACCATAAGACAAAGAAACAAATCTGTAGTTGATTTCCAACACTCTTGTTCATCCCAAGTTGTCAACACAGATTGCTGAGGAGGAGGTCCTTACATGCAAACAGTTTTTCTTAAATTTAGGTTCTCATGGACCACCTTAAACTTTCCATTGCTTATTCTGAACAACTAGGAAAGGGCAAGTGGTTGTCTCTGACTTTACCAGGGAGAAATTTTAAAAGTAGATTGTCTCAAACCAAGATTGCTAATATTATAAACTCCCGTTAATAATATTAGTCCCTATGGACCACTACCATTTACGAACTAAATAATTTTATTCCATATATCACTATTAAAATATTGAAAGCATCCGTCGCATTAGGGTTTTATATTACAATATAAAATTCTTAAATTATATAAACATTCGCGAGTATGTCACGTTTAGATGTCTTATTGTCGGTACCAAGGTCTTAATAGCCGCTAACAGGTACATTTCCAAGCTGTGTTGTTAAATGCTTTATTTTAATGCTCGTTCCTTCCGATATTTCCTGAAGATTTTACGAACCCCTTGATACTCTGCCATGGACCACACTTTGAGTAGCCCTGCGACAGACTGAAGAGTTACCTTTTCGTTTCGTAATTTTTGGATTGATTGGAACGTCCCGGTAAGCCCATGCTCCGGTCTTTGATGCCCTGAGTAATCCAAGACGTAAATTAAAAAAAAAAAAGGCTTTAATACCATCAGATAAAAGTAAAACTACACTTATAACCACTGGTGTACGTAGGGGTGTTGATGGGGGTTGTAACCCCCCATTGCAATGAAATTTTGTATATTTAACATAGGAATATATGAGTTGTAGCTCTTTATATGTGTGTGTATATATATATATTAAAAACACTTTAAGTTGAAACATGGAGAACAATGAAAAACATTGAAAAATACACAAAATAATTTTACTTACATGCTGGACGATATATGAAAATCCAAAGCGTGTTCTTGCACGTTCTTGAAAACCAACGGATTAAATTATTAAAGCAAAGCAAATAGGATACAAAAATGAAAAGCCAAGCCAGCCAAACAAAGAACTGAGTAAGGACCAATGGAATGAAGTGTTTGAAACACCCTAAAACACCCTATACTTAAATAGAAACTTTTGGAATGTTTACACTAACACTCTTGCAAAAAATAACATTAAAAAAAGTTTCCATTTAAGTATATCTTGCAATGTCGTGCAAACCCAGTTTCGTAATATACCCGCTGTATATGCTCTTACAAGCTCATTCTTCCTTTCTCCTATTTCAAGGTCGATATTTAGGTCTTTGGAAGCAGGCAGTCAAAGCAGAAAAAATGTTGTTGGATTCAATAAGGTCGTACTTTTCCCATATTTTTTTCCTACATATTAAGAGGGGTATTCGAGTATAATCGACGTTACAATAATTTGGAATATAGTATCTGAATCTGTTACTGTAGGGCGCGCTAAGCAACACGCTGTAGTGGAAAAACTTGTTCCCGTAAATTAAGGCGGGGGTTGGGGAGCCAAAGAAGCTTGAGTAGCCTGTGCTGAGCGAAGGTTTTCTTTTACCTGTTGTCGTGTGTCAGTGTATATTTATATCTCTTCAATCCAATTTCTATTCCGTTTATTAACTTTTCAAACAACATTTGTTTGTATTTCTAGCTCAAGGATATTTTAGGTCATGCTGCGCTAGAACTTACAGTTTTCCAAAGAAGCTGAATCTCCTGTGCCTAAGAAATGAAACCCCGGACTACAATGGCTAGAAAAAAGTGCGTCGTATAGTACTATTGAAATCAAATCTGAGTTAATGGCACGATGAACAAACACGTTAATTCTATGCCATCATAAGGCTTAAAGAATGATGTTCCGGTGGTAATGGCGTAGTAAATTCTTCAGGTTAGCCTGATCTACCATTTGCCACCTCCAATGATGCGTCTTTTAAGGCAACAGGTGTAGATTACCACATGCTTGATTTATTTACATTTTATTCGATTATGTTTTACGGCGCAAGAGCATCTAACGTCACACTGTTCTGGGACCTACAGTTTTCTTAGGAATCCAAACTTGCGTTGCCTAGGCAACCGATCCCCGAAATACGGTAGGCAGAGAAAGGGACCGCGGTCTAAGGCACCATTGGAATTGAACGCGAGTTAAGGGAACGTAAGTGGACGCCCTACCACTACGCCACCATAGGTCTTGTATGGCGCAAGGACAACTAGGATCATACTCTGCCAGGACCTTCAGCTTGCCGAGAAATTTGAATCTCCTTTGTCTAAAGAATCGAAGTCCGGGGTGGGGGTGGGGGGGTGGGGGGGCGGAAGTGCAGAAAAATCTTACAAACGCTAGGTACTGGCTGAAATATACCCGAAATAATCGCCCAATAGCTTTCTTTCTTTCTTTTTGGTTTTACGGCTCAAAGACTACAGTGGTCATGCTGCGCCGGGACCTACTGTTTTCCGAGGAATCCGAACCTCTTAAGGCCTAGGGAACCAAACCCCGGACTACAGTGAGCAGTGCGATCTTTATGAGATCTCTGAGTAAGCGTTCTTTGCACTGCTGGGAGTCGAACCCGGATTAGCGGCGCACTAGGAGAACGCGTTACCACACTGCGCCACCGCAGGGCACCCAATAGCCAAGCGCGTTCCTATTGCACCACCACACGGCCCATATACCCAGGGGCCGACTATGATTACTGGGGCCCGGGTCCAACTTGCATTTGAGGGCCCCCTAACACACATATAAAGGTTGGATATAAATCTGAAAAGTGTGCACACCTTTAGTCCCATTTAAAAATATACGTAAGAATATGCTTTTCGATTCCATTGTCACGCCAACGTTGCATATAGTTGTAACTGGATACCAGCTGTAATTTCTCTGAATTCATTTTGGATTGCAAATCCGAAGAAAGGAAAAGAACGAATTTTTTTATCAATTTACTACAGTAAATTAATAAAAAAACCCATCTTACATTAAATAAAATTGTCAAATAAATATATTTGGGAGCCCCTCCTTTCGCTGGGCCCGCGCGCGAACCCTTGCCATAATCTGGCCTTGCATGTGCCCAATATTAAGAACTTACTCTTTAGTTCAGGAGAAGAATTGGATGTTTCGTTCCTTCGGCTATTTTTCGCGGTGGTGAAATCTCCTCTCTCTATTTGGAGAACGAGCTTTTATCGAAAGAGACTTTGCGCGATAGTGAAACAAGAAGAAGCATCTTTGGCTTTCGAGCCAGGACCCGTTCAAGCCAACTGTTTTGTAAACTTTTTTCGCCAATGTCTCATACAACGTTCTTCTGTAAGTAACGTGAAAACAGGGGTGCACGTTATTTGAAAAGAAAAAAAAAATATACAGTAGATCTTTTGAATTTTGGCAACCATATTTGGAATTATATTTTTACTTTTAAATCATTTCGTGGGCCGTAGATTGGCATAGGTAGGTTATCGTAGGAAGGTGCCGTAGGTTGCCGACTTTTGCTTTGGGCCGTAAGAGATTTGGATTCCTAGGATAGATAAAAGTTACAAACATTAATTGTATTGCTTTTTTTTTTTTGTTCCTTTTTTTATACTATAATTTTCGAAATAAATCTACGTTTCTATGAAAAATTAAAATTTTGTTTTGTTGCGGCCCGCATAAACTTTAACTTTATTTATTTGGCCCGTATTAGAGTTTGAGTTTAACGTGCTTGAGGTATACAATGCGGTGAGAGAAAAGTGAAGCTTAAATTCTGACTAATTGAACTTTGAAGTACGCCACATCTTCTAAAAATGAATATAGAGCTTTCGGGTTGTTTTTTTTTTTCTGTACCAAAGTTTGAATTGTTGCCTTCGTGTCGATTTCATACTTTTTGTATGTCGAAAAAGATAATTCAGTTTTTATATGCTCGCTGTCCGAGATCGTTCTATACATCCGAGACAAGTACAAAACTGATCCACATTTGCAATAATGCGCTTCAATGCACAGTTACAGCTAGGGTTCTAAAATCTATTGTATATTACTTTTTAAAGCCGGTATATTTGTTACGGTAGTTGGCGCAGTAATTATTTTTCACGGCGCGAAATTCCGCGATTGTTTTTGCGAATTTTAGGAATTTTTCTAAAAGTTCACAAATGTCAAATATATAGCTGCGAATTTCAGATTTTCCCTATTATTGCCTAATTTAATTGCAAGCGTGTAGAAAACAACGCAGGGATTTTTTAAACACGAAATGTCGGCAACTGTATTCTAAATAAAATCATTGGCTACTGTTAAATAGGGATTAAAAAGGAAATCTAAAGCAATTTCATGTTCCTAAGTTACATAAAGTCGCCATGTGTCAGTACACACAAATAGGGTTAATACCGAACGATCCTTTTTCTAAATACAAAAGTGTATTACAGGTCCACAGACCCTGCATTAAAGAAGAATATCTGTGTATATACACTATTATGTAACAAAATGCCATCCAGTTAAACGGAAATCTTAATCTTACGTAGTGGTGTTGAAGACAACAAGAGAATTTGAACGGTTTATAAACGCAATTGCTAATTAAAAAACTATATAATATAATTCTTATTTAGCTACGTAAACTACTAGTTATTCGTGCTACTGCTTTGTAACTGGCAGATTTTTTGGAGGGGCGATATTGGGGTAAATTGTCGGGCGTGACTTTTTTAAAATTTTCGCAAAATTTCGAGATTTGCCTCGCTTTCTTTCTTTTTGGTTTTATGGCTCAAAGACTACAGTGGTCATGCTGCGCCGGGACCTACAGTTTTCCGAGGAATCCGAACCTCTTAAGGCCTGGGGAACCAAACCCCGGACTACAGTGAGCAGTGCGATCTTTTATGAGATCTCTGAGTAAGCGTTCTTTTTGCACTGCTGGGAGTCGAACCCGGATTAGCCGCGCAATAGGAGAACGCGTTACCACACTGCGCCACCGCAGGGCCCAGATTTGCCTGGCGAACTCTGCCTTTTTTTCTTGCGATGAATTTGCTACCCTAGTTATAGTTTCTAAAAGCAATGCTAGGGGATATCTTATAGTATTTTATGCCAGTTAACATTACAATAGCTCTTAGCATTTGCTGTCGATGTAGCCGAACCAGATATGGAGGCAGACTTTTTTATCCGTCGTTTAATTACGGTTTAATATCAATTTATTTCTTTTTTACCTATTTCGTTCCTTAATTCCAGTTATAGTCCGTTCGTGGAAAGTTGACCGATGGCTCCGTTAGAATTTACGGGAGCTGACGTCACAAACGGGCTAGTTCATTACAGCAGAGGGGAGGACGTCATTTCAGAACTGGTTTTTACCGAACGTTTGCCTGCGCCAAAAACCAGTTCCGAAATGACGTCCTCCCCTCTGCTGTAATAAACTAGCCCGTTTGTGACTTCAGCTCCCGTGAATTCTAACAGTACCATCGGTCAACTTTCCGCGAACGAACTATATACAGCACGTCGAAGTGAATAGACAATTATAGTACGCTCTGAAAACAATGATAGTTTGGACTCTAAAGTATCGTGTAACCAGGGTACGTCTGCGGTAATACGCCATGATCCTTAAACCGTAGCAGCTAATACGAACGTTCAGCATTTCTTTTTAATATAATATGCTTGCCATGTGCTTGTTTGTGTTTTACAGGGCAAGAACACCTAAGGTCATGCTGCAAAGGGACATACAGTTTTCTAAGGAATGCAAACCTCTGTGGCTAAGAACTATACCCCGGATTACGGTGTGTAGGAAAACCGGCACACGCTTTACGTCATAATTGGAATCGCACCCAGGTTAACACGCAGTGGGGCACTATAATATAATATCAATCATCAGCTACTAGTACTGACAGTACAGGGAGGACTTCGGCCTACCTTTCCAGATTTTTGTGGATATAATTTTTTTTCTGGGGTGAGGTTGTTAGCCTTAAGTCCAGAGGGACTACAGTTTAACGGGGATTCCGACACTCCGTCGGCCGGTCGCACGACGGGGATTGAACCTGAGACAGCAGGAAAATAACCAAAACCCTGCGGCATATCGGGAAGTAAACCCGGATTTTCTGCATGACAAAATATCACTCGACTTCCAAGTCACCCCAGCGGCTTTGATTCTCGGTATGCGAAGTTACTAACAATTCCAGGTGGCCACATTTTCGGTGCTGTGTCAATTTCGGTGTTCTGGAAAGAACCGGTTTGTAATATATCGCCCTTCTTAAAACTTAATAAGCCTGTTTTTATAAAGATTGCAATTTAGAGGTGATACAGTTAGGTATAAAGGAAAGAGTACAGGTAGGGTAAAATAATCACTTCTAAAACGGTTGATAATCGTCATTTTGAATTCACTATTCAAATAATATTTAGTGTTTGAATATTTAGAATGAGTGACCTAAGCAAAATTTTTCAAATTTGTGTAATGACATATCCTAAATAAATATCTATGTTCTATCTGGAATGATAACATTCCTTCTATTACAGGGACATCAATAATATTCGTTGTTCCGTCCTTAGATGCACAGGTCCAAAATCTTAAACTCAACATAATGATACACCATCCATAACACAAGCTATTAACCGCTAGCAAACAAACAGTTATTCCGATACTGGTCTTGATCCAGCAATGCCAATTTCTCAGGGTCGGAAATTGACATGTTCATGGAATTAATGTTGTTTTCCTGAAGCATTAGTATCAATTACGCTTTCTTGGGAGACATCAAATTGTATTCCAAATATTTCTTGTGCATCATACAACAGAAACGTGTTTAGATACATTATTTTGCTTTCTGCACGTCTGTAGAACAGGTTTCAATATGTTGACGTCATCAATTTAAAACTCCTTAAATTGCACACGGAAGTCAAGGGTATTTTCTCCGGAGATTCTAGATAACACCCTGTTTACACCGTCCTTCTAATGCAAACAGTAGCTTTCAATGACACATGTAGAAACAAACAAGTTCTTTTGTTATTTATTCATGTTATGAAATATCATTCACTTATAATTCGTAGTACTTAATTTGAATTCGCGAATTGAAATTACTGCTTTGAACATATAATAAAGAAAACAAGAAATATAGATGCTGCAAATTACATCGCCATAGCGTATCATTTACAAAACGTAAGAATACTTAAGTTTAATAATATTGAACTAAGCTTAATATTTTTAAATACGGTAAAGCATTGATTATCGAAACTAATTAAGACTAAACGCTTCCAGTGAGAACTTCATATAGTGGAATGCTTTGTAAAATATCAGATAAAATAAAAAAAAAAGTAAAAAGACAAAAAGTTAAATGCTCAATTAAGTTAAAAATAAAATAACGTTGAAAATATGTTATTTTTCCAGTTTGTCAAATTTGGTGATAAGTTTGGCGACATTTGGCAAGAAATTAATGAGAGTGGTGAGGTTTGACGCCAAATTTGGCATAAAACGTGATAAAGGCGGTGTGGGGGTCACATAACAAATCATAAAAAAAATCTCAAAAAAAGCGAAGAATTTTATGGGTTCAAATTTAGTAAAAACGCTTACGATGTTAAAAAAAACAAAAAACTATTCAGATCTTGTTAAAATTATACATAATTATCTGAATAGAGCTTAGTATCCTTTGAAACCGACTTATCCTTGTTTGTGACAATTTTGAATGTCAGTTTAGTACACTCGATGACGTTCTCACGCTATCAAGCGTAGTTAGTTCACAGAAATGCCGCTTTTGACAAACGACCTGCAATTGCAAATGTCTTTCTTAATTCACATGAAAAATTTTCCTTTTCCTGGCTAATATGAAAAACCTCGTTATATAGCATGAAACATTCTATGCATGATATTTTGATTTAGCAACATTTTCTCCTACTTGTAAGATTTCATATTAATAAAGATATTCATTCTATTATCCAAAACAGCAATGACCTTTTCTAAATAGTAAGACTTAAGAACTGATATTTTCAAGCTACCATCCAATTTTCTTCTTCCGGGGGAGTTTTAGTATTTTTTATACTGCAATTCATGACATCAGAATCAGAAAAGAGGTAGCAAAGGAAATATTATGGAGCGTTAGATATTGAATATCTTCAAATAAAACTAATGTGATTCAGAGAGGACAGTTAAGTGGAAAATCACTACTCAACCCACATCTGCTGATAACATGGAAACGTATGTATCTAAAAATATACTCACAAACAAAATAGTTTGTTCTCTTTTTTGTTCCTTGAATGCCACAGTGAATTCTCTTGTCTTATTAAACATGATTTGTGTGTGACTGCATGCTTACTTTCCTTTAACGTAGGTTGGTTTTTTTTTTATATTCCGCGCATACTTTACTTTCTTTAAGAGTTTATCAGATTAGTATTTTCTATAAGATCATCATCTCAGTTGTGCAATGAATTAACAACAAACAGCATAATCACAAACATCATACCTCATTAGAAGACTAACGCTTATGACGCCTCACATGTACTGCACGTACAAACAAGCACGTATGTAACAGATAACAAAGAGTATTCCATCATCTCCATTTATGTTCATTGCCCAATTGTTTTGGTACGATCCTTCGTTGTGTTCAGTAACAAAGGGACTAAAAAATACTACCGAATTACAATGGAATCATTAACATTTTTAATTGCAGTAAATAACAAGTGGTGAGCATGGTTATTTACTGCAAACAATAAATAACGTGAAGAAAACATTATTTGATATTTTGTTCTGAGTGCATGTTCAACGAACATTTTGTGTAAGCAATTTGCTATTATTTTTAAATGTTGTGATGAGCAAGCTTTATTATCTGAGCCATTATTGTCTATCAAGTGAGCTAACACATACACTACCTTCCAATAACTGTACGGACGCTAGGTACTTAAACATATGAACATAAAATACTGATCCTAATATTTGGTATGCCGCCTTTGGACTGTATTACTGACAACACACGTTGAGGAGAACCTTCTATCCATTTTCAGGTTTTATAAAGTAGAATTTGCCTTCATTATTCCTGCAAATTTGCACTGACTTGAGTAACAGAATTTGAGTATGTTTGTCTCGATCTCAACAGCCGTTCTATTTCATTCTCAAGATGTTTGATGGGGTTGAGATCAGGACTTTGGACCGGCCACAGTGATTATTTCACATCCATTTCTTCATACTAGTCCATAACAGCCGCGGCTTCATGGCCAGATGCGTTATCATCTTGGTAATAACATTCGTCTCTTCCGTAAAATTGACACAGTGTAGGAAGTACCTGATTATCGATGTAAAAGAATAAACAATATAATAAATGATGGCAATGTAGTTATCCGACCTCATGGTGGTAGTGACAATGGCCAGTGATCCAAGTTCATACCAGCTGAACGCACCCATACAAGAATTGTACCACCGCCAAACTTGACAATACGTACTATATACTGCGGTAGCAAACGCTCTGTGGGCTGTCTTCATACTCATAATATACAGTATATCCCTGTAAAAAATTGTAGTTGCCACAGGACTTGAAAAACATGAACCTGTAAATTCATCATGCCATAATGCCATTTTCGAATAGTCAGTTGTCCAGTTTATACGCTCTTTGCATCCTGTTAGTCGTAGCAATTTATCGGTTCTGTGATGTTAAGGTCGGTTGCTGCCGCACTATCACAAAAATTCAGTGACTGGTGGTGTTCTTTTTATCGTGTTATTGCACACAGTGGTGCTAGTGATGCTCTGGAACACTTCACGGATGATCTACGCTGATCGAAGCCTGTTTCCTGCGTTACCTGATGTGACACACGCCTGTCTCTTTCCGTTATTTTCGGGTTCTAACCAGTGCCGTATTTCCCAATAGGCCATAGACTAGGGCGGCAAAATTTTGTGTATTAAGTCTGATATAACAAAATCAATATCATACGATGATGTAATCAGATGTTTTGCCGAGAAGGAAGCTAGACGTCATGCTTTCCATTTAAATACCAGTGTTCGATAGGCTTTTATTTTTTTGCTAAAATTAAAATTTATTTCAATAAAATTGAATTTGATTTATTATATACCAAAAAGAAATAATACTTCAATATAAGTTAATATTGTTTAATGTTTATGTTTCAATTTATGAGTTTGTTTTTCAACATATTTATTGTCGACACAAAAGTTATTGGCGTATATTGAATGTAACAATTTTTATGTTCCTACCACTAATTTCAGGTGGGCGAACTGGTAGGAGGGGCGGCCAAAAAACATAGCTTAGGGGCGGCAAAAATCCGCCCATTGTTCCAACCCATATGCTTTCTTACACTGCTGATATCAGAATGTCACTATTTGATTATCATCTCATCAACTGTTGATTTTCATGATGACACCACTCAAAATCACCCAGTTCCCAACGATTTGCTCAGCCGTTTCTATTCTCGGCTACTACACCTATCTACTGCGTTCTGCTACCCATGTACTGGTCGTCCAATTAGTGGCGATAGTATAATATGCAAATTATGTAATTCATAAGAGTGTTCGGATAATTATTGGTAGGTAGTGTATATAATGTATAAAATATAGAAAATCCAGAGCTGTCCAAAATTTAAATATGAAAGAAAAGGAATATTTTTATATTGCCAAACTTGGTATACATATATGTATAAAATAGATCATTATATGTATCATAATCTTTTGTGCTTATATAATTTTTATGTCTTAGCAATACATTTATATTCACATTTATTTGCAGTCATGAAATATTTTTCACATACAGGTGAAAATGTAACCAGCCTTCAGGTTTTATAAAGCAGTGTATAATAGTAATCTTATTAACGTTTTATTGCTCTTTACGGCGGGACAATGCGATTTTAAATTAAATTTTAAATCTATTTTTAAATCGACCACTTCAACATATCGATATACCGTCCGTATTTCTACCCTCTGCTGAGGCACAATAAAACAACTTACACTCCTAGACAACCTAAACAATCGACAACCAATAAAGGGAACATAGCACTACAATTCTAAGAATATTAGACAGAATAGAAACAGCCAGAGGTAAGGAAATCTTAAAAGCAAGTGACTCGTAAAAACAGTGATTCCAAACTGCGGTTAATTTAAAACTACGAGGGCGTGTAAAATAATGCTTTATTACAATTTTTCTCAAACCTTTGTAGGCCACGGCCGTCTTCAATAATTATACATTATAGCGTGACTGTTTATATTAATAATATATTTTTAAAAGAAGATAGAGAAAATGCCTAGCAAGCATAGCGAGTATCGAGTAGAAGTAAGAAGCATTATAACGCAGTAAAAATTTTCGCAGTCCGTCTTTTCACTGATTTAACCACCAGAATTGTTTTATTTATCAGGCATCGCGTTCTTTAAGTAATATAACCACAACTATTTTCAGGGCCCGACTTAGAAATTCTGGGGCCCAAGGCAGACACACATGAAGGGGCCCCAACCCCTCCTGTACCCACGACAGATTTCTGATTGCTATGTTTATTATAGGTATGAGCGAATGACTTTTATTTATAAGACCAAGGTAAGTATTAAACAACATTGCCTAGCCAGCTAAGCTTGAGGCAATTCAAAATATTTTGTCCAGGGGCAGACTGGCCCACCCTCATGGGCGACAGGATTAGCACCTCCGAATGAACAAGGACTCGCGTTCTCTGAAAATCCAAGGTATGCCCCCCTTTGAGAATACCCTATCCGCCCCAGCTTTTGCCATAGACCAGCGTCACTTATGACTAAGGAAGGGGACGTTGGCTAGCCTTGACTGACTAGCTTGTTATATCATTTCTAGATTAACCAAAAAAATTTCATCACTTCCGTGGTGTACTTTTTACGAGTATCTTGAACTAAATTTAGAATTTAGGGGCCCGGGGCAGCTGCCCGCGTGCCTAATGTAAATCAGGCGCTGACTATTTTGAAAACGAGAAGCTAAACTTCGGAAATAATAAATTGCTTTGGAAAACTCTAACCATAACAATATAGCTTTATTACAAAAAATTCAGAAATTAAATTCTTGTTGTACTTCTCAAACCCTTGCGGACCCCTATATTTTGGGCAGTATGAGCTTCATCAGACTTCATGGCCTTTACACACAGCTGCCTAGACGAATCACTTTAGTTATTTAAGTATGTATGTGGCCAATTAGGGATTGTGATTAAAACTTGAATCTAGCCTAAATAAAGTTGTGTATTCTATTATAGAATGTACTGCATCGTAAACATTAGGTCGTAATCCACTGTCATATTGTATGATATATTGGATACTTCTTCAACTTTAAAGCTATCCATTTAGTACATATGAGTTTAAATGGTTTCACTGAAAAAGAAGCATTATTTATATAAATACCTATACATGTGCTGCAACGGGCATTTCGATCAATTTAATACCAGTCTCTTTGCAATTTGGTTTAAATAGTAGTCCATGTACTACACCATTCTGCGAAATAACCGGCTTCAGTAAATAGTCTTTATATACGTTCGTAAGAAATTAAAATGTAGTTGTTCGTTGCTCAGTGGGTAAAGCCTCCGCCCGGCAAGTAGATTGATTGATTGATTGTTTGGCTTTTTTATGGCGCAAGAGCATCTGGGCTATACTGCGCCAAACACGGTCCGGCAAGCAGAAAGTCGTGGGTTCAGGTCCCCCCGAACGCAAAAATATTTCTTTTCTTTCGAACGTTTCACCATCTAATCACGCCATAACATCGGCGCTGGTATCACTACGCCAATAAACGTTGATTAATATTGTTGTTTAAGGAAGCATTAATTAACAGAAAATGTGTCAAAGGATGTATTTGAAATTTTTACGTGTCATTATAGAATTATGACTACACATTCTGCAACATAAATTAAAGCTATTATGTTTTTTTGACGGCTCTTTGTTTTTTGCTGCTTAAAAAATCTCTCTCTCTCTCTCTCTCTATATATATATATGTGTGTGTGTGTGCGCGTGTACATATATATGCGCCACCCAAAGCAATTAAGGAAAGTAATGTGGTATATAATTACGTTTAGTACCGCATTTTACTTACAGTGTAGTCAAAATATATAAATACAATTATTTACAGCAATTAATTTCTACATGGAATGAAAATCAATTATGAGTTTTATAAGAAAAACCTTATAGCACACCAAGAGCCCTGCGGTGGCGCAGTGTGGTAACGCGTTCTCCTATTGCGCGGCTAATCCGGGTTCGACTCCCAGCAGTGCAAAAAGAACGCTTACTCAGAGATCTCATAAAGATCGCACTGCTCACTGTAGTCCGGGGTTTGGTTCCCTAGGCCTTAAGAGGTTCGGATTCCTCGGAAAACAGTAGGTCCCGGCGCAGCATGACCACTGTAGTCTTTGAGCCGTAAAACCAAAAAGCAAACCAAACACACACAAAGAATTGAAGATTCACACATTATTTATAAAAAAAATATTTAACCTACTACATCAAAAAACAAAAAAAAAACCTTCCTAATGAAAACGGAACTTTTGGTTCAAACATTAGTCATTTTATATAATATTAATGACTGTTATAATAATCGTTTTGAAAAGAATACCTGTAAAGATTGGTGCAAAGTATTGTTTTGTATTTTTAGACACAAAAGCTGAATTACGTACTAAATGTTAAAAAATTAGAAAGAGGTTTAAAAACAGATTCATATTTCCACACGGAAAACCTTCAGATAGTGCAGAAAAGTGGGACACGAAAGAAAAACATATCGTAAACTAATAAATCATTATTAAGTATCAAAAACATGAAAGAAACCGCACAAAAAAATTATGTGCATAGCAACTAGTATAATAATAGCATTTTGAGGAAAAAAACATAATATTTTGGCAATTTTTTCTTTTTATTTCGACGATGGGGTAGACGAAATTGGATTGTAAATCACATAGAAAAAAAAAATACTTAAGGATTACTTGTACCCAGTTTCATCAAATAGAGGAACCTTGAACAGAATACAAATGAGAAATGTAAGAGACAATGTGTTTTTTTTTCTTCCTAATTTGTCGAATTTTGGGATAGAATCTCATGAAATTGACTACGTTGTGAAATGTCCAAAGTTACTCTAAATTAAAGGTAAAATGTTTTCAGCGCATTGAATGAATATATGTGCAATATATGGCTATATTTGCCTTGTAATATATAGAGATTGCGTATTTCCTTAATATACCTTAAAAAAAAAAGATTACAGTAGTTTACAGGATTTTATAACATATGAACAATTTAGTTGACTTTTATTGTTTTCTTATGTTATAATAAAAGATTTGGTCTTAAAAAATAGCTATCCATATTAGATTTTTATGTTAAAAATATCTTATAATTATTATATATAAATATTTAAAATATCTTATAATTATTATATATAAATATTTAAAATATCTTATAATTACAATGCAATACATCTTTATTTTCTCTTTTGTACATTGTATATTAAAATTTCCAACAACAAAATCAAATACATTTTCCTC
>QLNU02015360.1:105547449-105563114 GCA_006491805.2 Dysdera silvatica
GGAAACACCATTTTAGTGGGGACCTTATAGTGGGGATCAAAATAGGCCGATCCCGACAGCAGCTAAATTTAGAGATCAGATCCTATACACTGAACATCCTGTTCTTTCATACGGTATAGATAAAGCTTTCTAAGTACATTTCTCATCGCTCATAATTATCCTTCTTAAGAAGACATCCATTTCTCTTTCAGTCTGTAAATCTATTTGGAACGGTTTTCGTTAAACGACTAGTAATTGATATTCTTTTGAAAATCGTGGTTCTTACTTTACGAGAGTTTACAATCAAACTTTACCGAATTGTGCGAGATAGTTCGGACTTTTCGCATGTTTACATATCATGTATTCACTGAATAATCCTTACGCACGTATGTTACCTTTATGAAAGTCAGTATATTACTTTATTGGCTTACGTATCTAGTATAATCGTTGATGCTACTCCTTATTACTTTTGGCCCTCTTACCCTAAAATTCCGTATTTTTATAGCCAATATGTGTACAGGGTAAGTTCAAACCACCGCACTAGAGAAACGTTTTTGAAATAACTATCTGTTCACTGATTGGACCAGTTTCACCAATAGGCGCTAACGAGTAACAACTGTGTTGTTTATTTTTCCGAGATAACCTTTTCATTGGTTCTATACTATCAGAAAAAGGGTAAGCCCAATTTGGCGACTTTGCATGCTGTCTTCACCGTGTTACGAACAACGAAAATAAAATTTACAATATTCTTACGCGCGAGGATTCCCAGTTTATTAGAATTGGCGGCCCATCGCTATTTTTTAAATCTCTCCTTAATTAATAAATATAAAAAACCTCAGTTTTTAAAAATTATGCACTAGAGAACATTTAGACATCGTCCCATTTGCCTATCCTAACGGTGGAGAGTCACGAGTGTTAGACCTCCATCGCCTAAGTTTTAACACGCATTTTTTTAACATGACTAATATTCTACGTTATGGGTTGAAATAAACCTCACCCCCTTCCACTTTCTGGGAATGCTTATGCACCGTCCTGTAAATTTTTAATTTAGTGACCTTTTACCCTAATACAGCGTTAATAATTGTTATTATCTGATTGATGATATTACAACTAATCAATGGTTCCGAAGCTCATCAATTAATTTTATTTTTTTTGTGGGTAGAGGGTAGGCAAGCTCCGCTCCAATCAGCGTCTTTCATAAAATTATTACAAAGTTGTAAAGTAAGTTCATGCGCACTTTTCGTACAACCTATCAGTAGTAATATTTTTATCTTTTTGTGTTTAAAAACTGCTCGGTTTTGGGGGAGAGAGGAATGGCTTCAGCTAATGTCCGGCCCTGAACATTTGGTAGTTGTAACATAAAAACTATTTGTAATAGCACCGGGAGCAGGGGTTAGTCATAACCCCATTGACTTTCCATTTTCCTGTATACAATTAAATTTTGATTGCCGAAACTCTCCCCACCTCTTAGTACACCCATAACCCCTTATAAAATGTTTGCGTACGTTACTGAAACATTGTATTTTCTTTCACTTTATCCAATAGATACACTGAACATAAGACACGTTACGAGTTCCACTGGCACAAAGTCAAGATTCCTCTTTTTCTCGTACAAAAATACGTTGCCTATTAACTACGTGTGGTGGGGGCCTGGACTTCACCCTATGTTGCCCCCTCCTATACTTCGGTCTTTATAAGAAGGCTAAATTTGAATATGATATTCAACTTTTCTTGAATTTCTCAAGTTATTAAAGGATTTGGAAAGTGGGGAGAAGCGTGTAAGCACCGGCCCCCCTTGGAGAGATAGAGAGGATTGCCTCATTGGAGGAATTTTTAGGAGATTGGCTCGTATTTACATTACAGACTGAGAAAATCAGGAAAACTCACAAGTAACCCCTCCCCCACTTCCTCGGAGCTCACATGCCGAATCTAACGAATTTAATTGAGCTTAATGTAGACACATTAAAATCCTTAATGTATGAAATTGAACAGCTATATTCCCATGGAAATCGATAAATTAAATATTAAAAGGTAGTTAAAATAGAGCCAATTGAAACCTTTTTGGCAACACGCGGCGGGATAACAAGCTGGTCGAAAAATGTGAAAAAGCGAACGCGGGATGTATTCTAAAAGTTTACAATACGTTCAGTAATACAGAGCTAGCGTTAACTTTTTAAATTTAAACGTATTAGATTTTGAAGTAGCTGTAAAGTTATTTTTTTCTCTATTTGTTAAATTGAAGTTCTATATTCTTTTTATTTTATTTCTGAAAGTCATAGCAGAAAACAAATTACTTTAATTTTTATAATCACATTGCAAGTTGCAATTCAGTTTGTGCATAAGAGAAGCATTCATTTTATTTTGAATCCCGCGCGTGGATGTTTTCGCGAAATAATGTCAGCCAAACTTTTTTTTTTTTTTTTTTTTGAAAATTGCATTTAAGAATTTAGCGAGCTTTCTTAGCGAATGCTGCAGATTACACCTTTATTACAATTAGCCCTGTCTAATTTATTATATGCGTAATCAGTTTCTAGCAAAAATATGAAATCATTCCGTTCAGTCTATTCTGTGTTGAATAGTCATAAAACCAATAATTAAACTTATTTTCTTGGAACGAAATACTGCCGTAATAAATCTTATACTAATTTGGCTGAACATGTCGAATGTCTCGTCAAATGGGCGTGAAATCTTGAAAAGAAGGTTGGCCTCCCCTAACCTATGATTGGCTGAATCAGCAAATATAGTCCACTCAAAAAAAAAGCCCATATAAAATTCCATTTTTCGACCCAACATTGATTTGCAAATAGGCTGATAATAACATAAGGATTTCAAAAATGTATCAGAGGTGCGGTGGATTAAACTCATCCTGTATACGAGTTAATTTTTATTTAGCATGAATTTTAATCAGCATGAATATTTTTCCATGTGTATATATTTTGTGTTTTAAAAATTCATTCGTATATATTTTCTACTACATCTTAATTATGATGAATTTACCTTCTCCATTTAATATAAAATAACAGCCATTGACATAACGTAAGAATAGCAATTCATTTGTAGAATATACATGTAAATGCACATAGAGGATCTTGTTTTCTTGGTTGCTTTGCATGTACATAGACAAACTCATGCTCGGTGGGATAATATTCTTCAATTGATGGACTAACTGGAATGAATGGTAGAGTAACTGCCTCGCTATAGTTCCAATGTTCAACAAATCCTTGTTCGTGCTTCAAACCCTAACATTAGATGTCATAGATCTGAATGACGGAAACACAAGTTATGCACAGCCATAAAAGAACTGTATAATGATCTTGCTTTTGTCAAAACAAGATTAATGATTCTTAAATGTGACTGTTAAATAAACTATTTAAAGTGCGGCTAAATTTTGAGTAAAAAATTACAGGCTTTGCAATACAATGTGTATATTATGTCTTCTATCAATTATTACTATCACTGATAACCAGTATAATTATTCGTGCGCTTTTCCGCTGTATAATTCAGTATTTGAACCGGGCATTTAAATTACAAGCTAGTTGAAAATCACAGTCATTATAAAAGGAGATAATAAAATGCTTGTTCGTGAGGTATCGCCTAGGGCAAGGTAACGACTGCACGGCGGAAGATGCCGCAGAATTTTTTATTTTTGCCATCAACTTCCCATTAAATGTATTTAGAGTGCCTAACAGTTAGCTAAAATAGAACACTATATTGCAGTTTAGAAGTACTGAATATCATTTTAAACAAACAAGAAAAAAATGTTATGGTATTTATAGAAGCGGATTTACGGTTTTGCCGCCAATAGGCTCTGACATATTTTGCCGCCCAATTTTACCAACCGTAACTAGAGGCAAAACAGAGATTTTTGGTGTTTTATCAAATTCTTAATTTGACGCCCCTGGCGGTTATTTGAAATTTGTCTTTTTGTAAGTATTCGCCAATTTGGCGCCTTTTGAGCCTCTCTCAAGGCGGCCCTCATGACAGCTCTCCCTTTGTCAATGCCTAGTTACGCCTCTGAACACAACAATTCAAAATTAATAATCCATATGTAAAGATGTTAAGGTATTATTACCCTCCGCAGGGATAACACAATTGCCAAATAATGGTCAACACAGAAAAGCCTCCGGGGCGAGATTTTTGTGAGTTTTCGTGGGGGAATTTATTATGCAATAACACCGCCACGTATTAATTACAACTCAAAATAGAGCATTTTTCGTTTGGAGAGAAAAAGACTTTCCCATCCCGGATTCGAACCAGGGTCCTCCGTTTAGCGGGTGTGAGAAGAATGAGGACGGAAACAACGCTCTTTCTCCTTATGTAAGATGTTGGGTTTATTACCCTCGGCAGTGCCTGGTGCCAAATATTGTCCTTCAAAGAGAAGCCTACGGGCGAGATTTGCTGTGAGTTTCGTGGGGGTATTGTGTCAATAATGTATTTTGCCATAGCGGTCCAAGACACTCCTTGATGGAGGGACCTTGGTTCAATCAGGATAAGAGAAAGCGTCTTTTTCTCCAAATCCAATAAGCTCTGGTTTGAACTGTAGTGTCGTGTGAAAAGGTGGCAAAAATTGGCCCATAATAAATTTGCTTCATTTCTTATGTTTCTATATTTAGTAACTATTATCCTGGAAAATTGTTTGCTTTACATACGAGCGTTGTTTTCCTCCCTCGATGACCGTCTAACTGCAGTCCCAAGACACTCCGGGCTAAACGGGACAATCAGAGTATATAATCCCCGAATCAGGATGGGGAAAGCGTCTCTTTTTCTCCAAAACAAATAAGCTCTAGTTTGAGCTAATTAATACGTGGGTGGCAAAAATTATTGTATAATAAATTCCCCCACGAAAACTCACAAAAATCTCGCCCCGGAGGCTTTCTTGTGTTGACCATATTTGGCAATTGTGTTATCCCTGCGGAGGGTAATAATACCTTAACATCTTTACATACGGAGAAAGAGAGCGTTGTTTCCTGTCCTCATTCGTCTAGCGGTCCAAGACACTCCGGGCTAAACGGAGGGACCCTGGTTCGAATCCAGGATGGGGAAAGCGTCTCTTTTTCTCCAAAACAAATAAGCTCTAGTTTGAGCTAATTAATACGTGGGTGGCAAAAATTATTGTATAATTAATAATCCAATTGGCCACTAAAAAATTCAGCACTGCCTTTACAAACATCTTGGCGCCAAACTTTTCGTCAAAAATTTGCCGCCATAGACTCCAACCTACTTGGCCTATTGGTAAATCTGCCACTGGATATTTATTAGTTGCTTATAAGTCAAATTGTTTAACTTTTGTACTTCGGCAAGAAAAAGGTTCTCCATTGGAAAGACAAGGCCCCTGGCAAGAATAAGTGCAAAATAAATTTGCATAACCGGCCTCCGTTACTATGACCAAAGTATAGGCATGTTAATCCGAAAAATGCTAGTTCGAGTCCTGTTTCAGGAAGGGTCGTCTTCCTTTTCTTGGCTATTAATTGCCAAGTGAAAAATATGATTGCTGTTTGATACTGAAAGCCAGAAAACAATTCCAATTTTCCCTTTAATTTTCGTTATATTAAAGGAACGAAAAATATCTTCACACGATGACGTGTCTGTCGATGTGGTGTTACGTCGAGACCAAGAGTTGGGAATCTATGGCCTTCTAGAACATGAAGTGCTACCTTTTGATTGAACCCAGAAGTTTTGCAAATCAAATTTTTTTTTATTTTTATTAATGTGTTTTTGTTCGTCCTTTTCTATCCTAATCTTGAAATAAACGTTTAAAATACAAAAGAATAACAGAAGATTCGATGAATTAATCCATCCTGATTGATCGACACAGTTAAAATATAGTCTTCTTAGATTACAACTACCGTGATCCGCCCTTCCAACACGAAATAAAATAGTGAAGGATAAAACAGCGTTTCCGTTAAAATGATGGGGTTCAGTTGTAATGACTGCAGTTAGAATTTTAACAAAATGGTCAGTTGCTCCAGAGGCGGACTGGGTCCTCTCAAAGGGCACATACCTTGGATTATCGGAGGGCGCGAGTCCTATAGCCTACGAGGGCGCACCGGCCCGGGTGCCGGTTGGTCGGCGGCCCAATCCGGCCCTGAGTTGCTCACGTTCATACGCTGATTTAAAATATATATAAAGATTAGGAGTGTAACCAAACTCCACTCTTTTATGACAGCGAGATTACATTCAAATTCTAATAAGTATGAATAATCATAAATGTATTATATACTCCTGTTTGTAAAAATTGCAACACCATGAAGGACTCGTCCGAATTGAATGAAATTTAATGTACAAACGACCTGTGTTGATACAAATAAACGATTAAAATTACAAAGCAAAAAAAAAAACCAATATTACATGTCGAAAATCAGTATTTGGTGAAGCCACCACGCGCTGCAATAAGTGATGCTATACGACGTGGCATGGAATCAAACAGATGTTGAATGTGTGCCTGAGGAAGAGCATTCCAGGTTGCTTATATGCGACCCCAAAGTTCATCTGTAGTAGCTATGGGACGAGGATCATGAGCGAGACGCCGACCAACGAAATCCCACACATGTTCAATCGGCGACATATCCGGCGAATAGGCAGGCCAAGGAAGAAGCTGTATCTGTTGTGATGAAAAGAAGTCTTGAACATTCCTGGCAATATGTGGGCGGGCATTGTCCTGTTGAAATACAGCTCCGGGAATGCCTTGAAGGAAGGGAACAACTTCGGGCTCCAGAACTTCATTGATGTACCGGTTGCTGTTAAGATTACCCACAATTCGTAGCAGCTGAGATCGTCCATGATACGCAATCGCACCCCAGACCATAACGCTGGGGGTTCGTCCACTATGACGTTGGATAACGCACTCCGGAAGGTGGCGTTCACCGGTATAGCGTCTAACACAGATGCGGTCATCACTGTATCCCAAATTAAAGTGGGATTCGTCAGAAAACACCACTTGTTGCCAATCAGCACGCCAATCTCTATGTCCATGAGCCCATTGTAGCCGCAGGTGTCGATGGTTTTGCGTCAGGAGGATCCTGTATAAAGGAACTCTTGCACGCAGTCCACGGTGCAGTAGACGCCGACGAATTGATGAAGCACACAATGATACACCTGTAGCAGTGCACCAACGTTCTGCCAACTGTCCAGATGAAGAAAAACGGTCCGTCACCGCCACAGGCATACGCAGAAAGTTCATAAGGGGGTTATAGGCTCAATGGGGGGTTACAGAGCTACAACTCACATATTCCTATGTTAAATATACAAAATTTCATTGCAATGGGGGTTACAACCCCATCAACACCCCCCTGCGTACGCCAATGGTCACCACCATGCGGACCAGGTGTCTATCATCCCGTGCTGACGTCACCTTTCGGCGTCCACTCCCGGATTTCCGAGTTGTCTGGTTCTCTTGAACCCACTGCTTCCACACTCGCATCACTGTGCTGCTGTTACGCCCCATACGAGCTGCTATTGCACGATAAGAAAACCCTCCTTCACGAAAGCCGATCATTCGTCCCCGTTCAAACTCCGTAACTTGCTGAAATGTCGCCCTCTTTCGTCGTAGAGGCATAGTGACGTCTCATGTAACGTTTACCACTAGCAGATAACCATACACGCCCCGCTACAGCCCTCTATTTATACGGATCCATCAGCAGTTCAGAGGGCGCTGCTCAGCCCACGCATGCGCGATGACTCTGAAATTCTAATCATTTGAATAGCATACCCTAATTTGCATTTCCTGAAAGTTTCAGCTCAATCAAGTGATTCCTTCATGGTGTTGCAATTTTTACAAACAGGAGTATATCAACTCATACGATTTGCAACAGATATCATCATCATCATCATCATATTCAACCATTATCTATCCACTGCTGGATGAAGGTCTCTCCAAATGCTTTCCACACAAGTCTATCCTGAGCAATTCGCTTCCACGTCACCCCAACCTGTTTTCTTATTTCATCCACCCATCTAGTTTGAGGACGTTTTCTAGGTCTTCGGTGGTCTCTTGGAATCCAGTTCAGAATTTCTGTTGTCCATCGTTGATCAGTTCTTGCAATATGCCCAGCCCATCGCCATTTCAGCCCTTTTACTTTAACAATGATGTCCTCTACTCTAGTTTGCTCTCTCACCCAAGTGTTCCTTTTTCGATCTCTCCTAGTTATTCCAAGCATGCACCTCTCCATGCTCCTTTGCGTTGTCTGTAACTTTCGTATTGCTCCAACTGTTAGACTCCATGTCTCTGATCCATAAGAGAGGACTGGCAATACACACTGGTTGAAGACCTTTCTTTTTAGACACAAAGGCAATTTCCCCTTCAGGATAAAACTGTTTCTTCCAAATGCACTCCAGCCAAGTTTAATACGTCTGTTGAGTTCTTTCATAATGTTACCATCCATTGAAATCAGCTGGCCAAGGTAAATATATGAATCAGCAATTTCTAGCTCAATGTTGTCAACTTGTACTTTTGTTTCCTCTACGAAATTATTGAACATGATTTTAGTTTTTTGTAGGTTCATCTTGAGTCCAACTTCTTTACTTCTAGTTGAGAGCTCCTGTACCATGTCTTGGAGTTCTAATGGGTTCGTTGAAAAAATAACAATGTCATCAGCAAACCGCAAATGATTTAAATATTCACCATTTATTTTTATTCCCTTGTTATTCCAATTTATCTGCTGAAAAATCATCTGTAAAGCTGAAGTAAAAAGTTTTGGAGAAATGGTATCTCCCTGCCTCACACCTTTGCCAAGTTTGATAGTTTTGGTATCTTTATGTAACCGAAATTTTGCACTTGCATTTTTATACACACGTTTCACCATGTCAATGTACACATCCTCAATGTCTGTTGATCTTAAAGAGTTGATGACTGCTGATGTTTTTATAGAGTCAAAGGCCTTCTCATAGTCAATAAATGCAACACACAATGGAAGTTCATATTCATGTGTTCTTTCAATTAATTCTCTTAATACTTGAATATGGTCCACTGTACTGAATCCACTTCGAAATCCAGCTTGTTCTCTTGGTTGAGCTGCATCTAATTTTTTCTGCAGGCGATGTGTTAGAACTTTTGTGAAGATTTTATAAATAGCAGGTAACAAGCTAATTGGTCGGTAATTTTTCAAATCCTCTTTATCACCTTTTTTATGCAAAAGAATTACTGTTGCAGAATCCCATTGGTTTGGTATGTTACCGCTGTTAAGACATTTGGTAAAGAATTTTGCAAGTATGTCTTCTACATATTCTCCAGCTTCTTTTAGGATATCTAATGTAATACCATCATCACCAGGGGCTCTTCCTTTCTTCATATTTTTTATTGCAAATGAAACTTCTTCTTTTAAGATTTTAGGAGCTGTTCCTTCGACTATTTCGGCGTCTTCGTTTAATCCACTGTTACTTTCATATAGTTTTTTGTAGAATTCTTCAACTCTTCTAAGTATTTCTTCCCTATTTCTTGTTACGGTGCCATCCTCTCCTTTTAATGCAATGATGTGTTTCTTCCCAACAGATAAACTTCCTTTAACAACCCTAAGGCTCTTGTTATTTTCAATGGCTTTCCTTACTAGCTCACAGTTGAATTTTCTTATGTCTTCTTTCATGCTTTTGCGCAGAGTTTTACAAAGTTCTATGTACTCAATCCTGGAACTGGTATTTCGATTGTCCACCTTCATATCTCTTCGCCTTTTCATGAGCTGTTTCGTCTTCTCAGATAATTTGCTATTGTGCTTTTTACAGGTTACACCACCAATTTCCCCAGCAGTTTCAACTATTGTCTTAACAATGTTTTCATTTGCTTCTGAGATATCAATTTCTTCAATAAGTCCTTCCAGTGCAGAAAAGCGATTTTTTAATTCCAACTTGAATGCCTCGGTATTTGCTTTCAGTTTCATTAAATCCACCCTCTTACTTACTTGTTTCCTAATGAGCTTCTGATGAGCAACAGATATATCTATATTTAAATATGATTTTTTATCTAACATTTGCCATCTTTTCTCGCTTTTGATTTTTCCATAAACTTGATCATTTTTAATACCAGTAATAG
The DNA here is from genome assembly GCA_006491805.2 of Dysdera silvatica. Classification (NCBI taxonomy): domain Eukaryota; kingdom Metazoa; phylum Arthropoda; class Arachnida; order Araneae; family Dysderidae; genus Dysdera; species Dysdera silvatica. The sequence goes on from QLNU02015360.1 coordinate 105,557,450, forward strand.
CAGTTCTTAATGCTACTTGTACTTTAATAGTAGACCTCGCTATTTTTAATTGTTAATATTGTATAACGCTCACTTGTTTTTGGTGCCGTAATTTAGTTCCTAACTACATAGAATTAATTTTCTTTTAATTCAATACTCCGAATTTTTAGAGACTTATTTTCAAGTTTTATAACTGTACAATGTTTCGATTCAGTTATCTTTTTTGATTTTTCGATACGTTCTTACTGGTGTGACTTATTTTTGTCACAGAATACACACTCTCATTCACACCACCACAGCTCCCACGGCATGGTCTTCCTATGGTATAAAAAACTAACAAGGAGAGTCCACGAAGTGAGAATCGAAAATGTGTTTCATTTTAGTTTTATAATAAAGTATGAACGTTTCAATAAGAAACTAAAAAAAAAAAATACCTAAATCCCCGATGGGAGGATTATAGCTCCATCAAATTTGGCGAGAAAAGGTAATTTTTGGCAAATTTGGTTTGACGCGCTTTTTATTAACAGAAGGAATGGCGAGATAGTTTTAAAGTGATATTGCCAAAAGAGAATTAATAAATAATTCTTCATTCGGGATAAAAAATATTGATTTTGATTTCATAAGAATTTATGCATGTATTTGTATAAATATTTATAACTTTATTGTTAGTGGATAGATGTCTCGTTTTAGTTATATAAAAAGCGTTTATTTCGCTTTAAAAAAATAATATACGCACTTGGCTTTATTAAAAATATGCCTACTTGGCTTTATTAAAATTTAAAAATGTTTATGAAAATGAACAAAAAATGCAAAAAACAAATTGGATTTGAGCAATGACTACAATTAACAACCGAGAGATTTTCGCAATTTAACGTGTAATAAGAATTTTTGGAAAAAGTGAAACACCATTGTTTGACATTGAGAAATCTATTTGGTTTGAGAACGGGGTATGTGCTCGAAGCTTATATATAATCATGTCATTATACATACGAAGCATATATATAATCATCTATACGAAGCATATATAATCATGGCGTATACATACAGAAGCATATATAATCATGGCATTATACATACGAAGCATATATATAATCATGGCGTATACATACGAAGCGCCATATAATCATGGCATTATACATACGAAGCATATAATCATGGCATTATACGCTGAAGCATATAATCATGGCGTATACATACCCGAAGCATATATATAATCATGGCATTATACATACGAAGCATATATAATCATCTATACGAAGCATATATAATCATCTATACAAGCATATATAATCTGTCTATACGAGCATATATAATCTCATCTATACGAAAAACATATATAATATACGTAGAAGAATATATAATATACAGAAGAATATATAATCATGTATACGAAGCATATATAATATACCAAGCATATTTAATCATGTCATTGAATGTTGGAGTTGATAATTAGTTATGTGTTAATGAATGTAATTTTATCTGAAACGGAAATTAATATATAGCAAATGAAATTATTGCTTTTGCTGAAACCATTGCCGAATCCTACAATTTCGAGGTCATTGACGATTTTAGTCTCGATCTGTGTTGTGAAAAACCTATTAATAATATTGAAGATTGTCGATGGTTAAAGTTCTCATGCAACGAAACCACACGTGAAAATTCTACATGTGGTTCGTCGTCATATTCATTAAAATATATGAAAGAAGTTGTAGCTTACTCCTGGATGGCTTTTTGACGTCGACGGTCTATACTCAATTCAAGATCGTTTTGGAAATGACAATTTAACACTATCACAAATTTATAGAATGAAAATATACCTTGCTAATATGGGGAACAGAATTCAATAGCTAAATACTATTAAAACACAAATGCATGAGAAATTTTTAAAAGCCAGGTCCAATAGAGTTCCAGTGTTGATCTGCAAATGATCTCTTGATGAGCTCTTGATGTTGCGAAAAAAATTTTTTTCAAATTTTATAGCATCTAATAAGTTTTTGGCGTCTTTTAAAAAGAAATTTGGTAAAGTTGGACTAAAAATTACTAAACTCGTTATGAAAGTAAAATTACAAAATGACGAACAAATAGAAAATGCAGCCATTGCATTTCCACTTCAAGCCTATGAAAAAATGCAAGATTATTCGCACACTTGTATTTTTAACAGCGATCAAACAGGCTTTGCTAAAAAACTGATACCATTATGCACCCTTTCGCCAAAAACGTTCAACACATTTGCGCTGTTATTCAGGATAGTAATGCCGTTTCACTTTCATATACCATGCAACCCGTCATCGTATATAATGAATGGTACAGTTTTACCGAAATTTTTACTCATACACTAAGAAAAAACTGGTACCTTTGGCTCTCGTGTTCGCAGAAATTATTCAGCCAACCACCAAACGTAGTACTTATATACACAAAAAGTGGGAAATCTTCCACAGATATTCATGAATTATTTCTAAAAGAAATAATAAAACCCCAATTAATAGATCAAAATGGCGTAATTTTATTAAATTGCTGGACAGGACAGAAAAACGAGGGGAAAAAATCAATTTTGGAGATAAATCATCACTTGAATTATTATACATACATGCAAGCACCACTACATTAATTCAACCTTGCGATTTGTATTTTTTCAGGCAGAGGAAATATTTCACAAAAAATGTCACACAATATATTGTACTCCATTATTTTAATGACATTAATCTACACGAAAGAAATACCATAACAAAATTACATTCATTAATCATTAATACACAACCAATTATCAGCTCCAACGTTCAGTGACGTGATTAAATATGCTTGGTATAAGAGCACATAACCAGTTCTCAAACCAAATACATTTCGCAATGTCAAACAAGTGTGTTTGACTTTTTCCAAAAATTCATGTTACGTATTAAATTGTGAAAATCCCTCGTTTATTAGTTGCAGTCATTGTTCAAACCCAATTTGTTTTTGTTTGTTTGTTTTTGCATTTTCTTGTCCATTTTCATACACATTTTTAACTTTTAATAAAGCCAAGTAGGTGTATTTTTATTGAAGCCAAGTAGGCATATTTGTTTTACAGTGAAATAAGCGCTTTTTCAATCAATCAATCAAATTGTGCAGGGAGATTGGGAAGGGTGGCCGCCGAGGCAGCGCTGTAATCCCAGGATAAACTTTTTATATAACCAAAACAAGATATCTATCCACTAATAATAAAGTTCTAAATTCTTTTATCGACATACATGCATAAACACTAATGAAATCAAAATCAATAATATTTTTATCATGAATGAAGGATTGTTTATTAATTCTAGTTTGGTGACATCACTTCAAAAATATCTCACCATTCCTGCTGTTAATAAAAAGCTTATCAAGTAAAATTTGCTGAAAATAACCTTTTCTCGCCAAATTTGATGGGGCTATAACACCCCCCCCATGGGGGATTTAGGTAAAAAAAAATTTTAGTTTCTTACTGAAACGTGTATACTTTATTATAAAACTAAAATGAATCACATTTTCAATTCACATTTCGTGTACTCTCCTTGAAAGACGAATTTAAAGTTCTCACAACACATGCTTTTATTTTACTTCTCCAGTCTTCAGCTGACTTCCAACCAAGTGAATAAACAATTTTCATGCATTAAAAATTGCTTTCGTCCAATATGTGTCTACTTTCCCCGACCGATTCTTCGTATCGCGACAGGTTTAACACCTGTATCCTGACCTTACCAAACACGTTATGTTCGTTATTTCTACTCCAGTTATGGAATTGAAAAATAATCTCTAATTTTTTTTACTTCCATCCCATTTTCAATTGGACCAATAAGCTTTTCCTATTTTGCCTACTACAGTAATCAAATATAAATATTTGCTTTACCCCATCATCATCTTCTAGGAATAAATGCGCGTTTGGAAATTACAACTCGATTATGTTTACTTCGTCATGCATAGAATTTAACATCAATTTATTCCAAACACAAACTTCCTTAATCTATATTTTATTCCTAACTGCATCGATGACTTTCACAGACAACATCGGTTCTTTCTTTCGTGGCATTACCTTATATGCTGTATTCCCATGAATTCTACATAGCCTATTTTCTATTTTCACGATCGTAAATCTTTTATACTTTAACTTAACTCTATCATTTTCTGCGTTTCTTTGAAATAGGCTTTCGTCATTTTTCGTCTTCACACACCCTCATTTTGGATTTATTTTCTTACTCAGCTATGTATGTTCTTCTCATCGTTTCCTATTATAAAGATTTTTTAGACCCCTTAATATTATTTCTTTCTTTTAGAGGATTGTATCTCCTTATCGTTTAACTTACGAACGTATCCGCCAATTTCATCACATGTCAAAATTTATTTTGCAATTTCGTAAGATAATATTGATATATCAATCGAAAAAAAATCTTCGTTGCTTCCATAATCATTTGTAACTGAAAACAGTTGCAACTAATTTAACCTAAATTTTATAATCTCCCGATTTTGAAGCTATATACAGGGTGGGTCAAAAGTTCGTAAAAATTTTAAAAATTATAAAAAAGGAACAAATAATCATAAAGAAATGCGGTTTGCAAGAAAGGATTTCTAAAAAAATTGAATTTTTTTTTAGTTGCAAAAAATTTTAGTTTAACCCTTTAACCTGCAGATCGATCGCTTGGTAGAGCATGTTTAAGGTGTTTTCTTACTGTTTGAAAATCATAAATTCAGTTTAGGGACGCACCAAAGGGTAGTTTCCGCCGCCCCTTCAAAAATGGACCTTTTAGCCTGGCCCTGAACTGAATTTATGATTTTCAAGCAGTAAAAAAACATCTTAAACATGCTCTACCAAGCAGTCGATCTGCAGGTTAAAGGTCACCTGCTGATACGCAAGGCATTGGGAAAAATATGCAATGCAGACTTGCAATAACAGACCTGGATGAACGTGGACTGTTCATTCGAATCCAACAGTACTGCATAATTTGCGAATGTCATCGTTGCCAGATCAAGCGTTGCTTATGAAGTTCTTCTACCTGAATGTTGAATTAGAAGCCACTGCGTTGCGAAAATTTCGTACAGTGAAACAACTGAAGACGAGAAATGTCCACATGTCTTGTTCGCCTTAGTTCTGTTATACAAAGTTTTGGAGGTCATATTGAACAACTGTTGCAATAATAAATCGATGGAATGCACAGTTGTCCTGTCCATTGTCTTTTGGAGTTTTCAGCACCATTTGTAGGTGATTTTTTGAACTAAACATTTTTTGCTACTAAAAAAATCCGATTTTCCTAGCAAAAATTCCGTGGAAACCGCACTTCTTTATCATTATTTGTTCCTTTTTTATGATTTTTTAAAGTTTTTACGAACTTTTGGCGCACCCTGTATAAAAAAAAAACTAAGTAAATCTTCCTTTTATATCCAAAATCCTCATTTTTTTCACTTAGAATACCAGATACACTGAAAATCTCGGGGTATAATTTTAAATAGTCTTTATATTTTACAAAGAAAATACCCTGATAATAAACAGTTTATATTCTGTTCTTTAATGTCAGCAATTAAAAATGAAAGCATTAGGACACAAAATTAATGATTGGAGCGTACAATAAAAGCAGATATAGATTAAATTAGAATTGTCAAAGTTTTCTTTGTGAATAAACACTCATTTGGAAATTACAGCTCGATTGTGTTCACTTCATCAAGCATATACTTTAACTTGAAA
>QLNU02015360.1:105571344-105586650 GCA_006491805.2 Dysdera silvatica
TCCCTTGGAGGTCATTATAACCGATTTTCACTGTATTTAAATAAAAAATAGTAATACAGTAATTTACACCAATAACGTCATTTTATTTAACGAGTATTTCTGTTTAACGATGTTTAATCTTCGTTCCTTGAAAGTCGTTAATGGAAGAATTTCTTATTATTTAATTATAATTCCTATAATTAAATACAATCAATGAATTTAATTGTTATTCTGCCTGTTATATTAAAAATATATTAAGTAAAAGTAAGTTTTCTATAAACTTTCATTGACATTAATTTCAAGTCAATATTTGCATTCATACTTGTTTTTCATTATAGTAAATTCTTTGATATTTAAATTAATTGTTTTTGTATTAAACTTTCGAAGAACTTTAGTTTCATTCGGAAATATATTTTACAATAAAGAGTTACGTTATAAATAAAATTTCTTTGCATATAAAAGAATACTTCCTATTAGATATTTTGAAATACTTGAGCTAGTGAATTGTTTTATAAATATTTTAAGTTACAAAGCAAAATATATTCAACTCTCTCAGTGAAATGGCTACAGAAAATACTATATTATAAATATACTATATTATATATTGTACTATATTATATGCTGTATAATATACTATACTATAAATGGTTCCAATTTAGTATGAGTACAACTAGTTACGAGTACAGCAAAATCCCTTATTAGCGATCACTCACTCGATAAAAAAAATTCAGTAAAATGGCCGTATCTGAAGAGCGTCCATTAAGAATGTATCACTGTATATTATGTAAAAACTACCTTTTTATTTCGTTCGAGCTTATTTAAGTTTGCACTATCACATACATATTGATAAATATCAATATGAAAAATTTATATTGAAATTTGAGAGGAAACGCAAAATATGTTTAATATGGAGTTGTGATATGCTATTATAATAAGCTACATTTGCTAATACTTTAACTCCAAGTATTCCAATATTAAATTCAATAACAAAGCCATTGATGAAATGTTAGTAAATTTGAAATGACATGAGAGAGAGCTGTCTGACAGCATTTAATTAAATTTTAATGTCCACTGGATTTCAATTTCCACTAGATTTCAAACTAACTTTCAATTTCCACTAGATTTTTAAATATTTCTACTAAATTTTCATTTCAAAATACTCATAATCCTGTATGAATATCTGAAATAGTTTTAGTTGGTATGATGTGCAATTAAAAGTTCATAGTTTCTTGAGATGGAATTCTTGTCTGTTTCTTACTTTTATTTTCTCTACGAAATTTATAGTAATATTTAGAGAGAACTGTACAACTACACGTCACAGGCTGAATTTTTTAACGAATTTCTTGGGAAAAACATTTCTAATTTTTTGGAGAACAAAGAAGAATACGAATATTTATATAATAATAATATCCTTTATTTGGTTCACCCCACTGTATTAGAGTATCCAAAACTTTGATGCCCTTCTAATTCTTGAATATTGATCTTAGACATGTGTATTAAATTAGAAAATGACGTAAGAAGTGAAGAATTTTATGAAATCAATTAAAATGGTAGAGGATTATTTTTCGAAGAAATACAAAATTTAAGTTTTTATACAGTCCCCGTACACAAAAATGTGCCCCATAATCCAATGGGTCAATATACAAAATTTCAGCATTCTAGTGGGAAAATAACCAGAGATATCAAAGTCCAAAATAACTGACTAGCAACTCTTTTTTGAAGGGAGCAATAGGTATATGCCGTGAAGAGGGAAAATTCATTCTGCTAAATCCCGTTATTTTGGGTCTTCGTATCTGTGATTCTTTTTTCCCCTAGAATGCTGAAAGTTTGTATATTGACCTATTAGAGTATGGGGAACATTTTACTAAATGGACAATTTTGTGTACAGGGACTGTATAAAAATTTAAATTTTGTATTTTTTCAAAAAATAATCCTCTGCAATTTTAATCGATTTCATAAAATTCTGCACCTTTTTTTTACGCCACTTTCCAATTTAACACATATGTCTAGGATCAATATTTAAGAAATTAGAGGGGCGGTCAAGGTTTTTTGGGACACCCTGTATACATATAACACTGTTGTATATTATTTACATCATATACATTATTTACATCTTATTGTGATCAAAACTCACACTATCTAAATTTAATTAAATGTTTTATATTAACTTGAAATTAATTATAAATGTTAGTATGCTCAATTTAGTATAGAAACTGGTCCAAAGTAAATACATTCTACTTATACAGGGTGTGCGGTTCAAACGCCCGTATTTTTGAACAGTTTCTACACATTACAAGAAGTTGGAAAGGATGAAAAAAGTATATAAATAGAGAGCAGAGTAAACATGAAGTTAAATCAAACAACAATATAAATCAACGTTTATTGGCGTAGTGATACCAGGTAATTTGGTTTAAATAGTAGTCCATGTACTACACCATTCTGCGAAATAACCGGCTTCAGTATATATACGTTCGTAAAGAGATTAGATATTGTCGTTCGTAGCTCAGTGGGTAGAGCCTCCGCCCGGCAAGTGGAAGGTCGTGGGTTCAGGTCCCACCGAAGGCAGAAATATTTATTTTCTTTCGAACGTTTCACCATCTAATCACGCCATACCATCGGCGTTGGTATCACTACGCCAATAAACGTTGATTGATTGACATTGTTGTTTAATTTAATCTGCGTAGTGTTCGATTTGTTTAAATAAACATGAAGTGTTTATAAAAAATTCGGTGCACTTCCACGTGTGCTCCGTTCGTTTCCCGGATGATATCCAGTCGAGTTCCAGCCATGTCCACTGCGGCATTTCCCGAGTATCAGTAGCAATAACATCCATTTTCCTGGCAAGAAGGTCTTGCAAATGATGATCCTTCAGCAGTAAAGTGGAATGATATTTGGTGATCGGGGAAGCCTAGCAATTGGTACATCGCATCCTATCTATCGTTTCGCGAAAGTGGTGTGCAGGTACGTAGCCAGGGAAGGGGTTGAAATCCCCGAAATCTTAAAAAAAAAAAAAGAAATCTCTTGTCACGAATAAAACTTGACGTTCAATTCTTTGTCAATTTCCAATTTTTTTTCATCAAATCAATGTAAAGCACCTTTTTAGTTCCAAAAATTAAAAATTCCATTACTTGGTTCTAAACCTGCTGCCTGCGTAGGCAGTTTCAAGTTATTGCGTTCTCATTTTAGCAGCAGTGGAATCGCATTAATTATAATAGCAACGCCTTAATTTAAAATCGCCGCTAAGAGCGGTGTATACTTGAAATTTAATAAGACTTGAGACTCAAATCGAATTAAAATGAAATAGAACGATATAAAGAAGAAAAGAAAATGAAGTCATGAAAACCCAGGGAAGCTAGTCATTAGTTGCTTCAGATATTGGAAAAAGGCTAGAGAAACTTTCTTAAAGCATACTAATAAAGAATATCACAAAGACTGTGCAATGTTAGCAGACTAATTTCTCAAAGTTTCTTCAGAAAAATGTCTAGACATCATGTCTCAATTGGATTCTCATCGAGCTAGAGAAAAAAAAGAAAATTGAGCCGCTGGTAGACCAGTAATAGAAACTATTTTATTTTGTGCAGAACAAGAACTACCTCTTACAGGTGATTATGATAGTAGACCTCTCTCTTTAGAGAAACCGAAAAAAAAAAGATGGGAAATTTCGAGCTCTTCTGTGATTTAAGCTCTGTCGATGAAGATTTGAAAAGACATATTTTCAACTGTCGTAGAAACGCCACGTACATGAGTCCAGATATTCAGAATGAAATTATACAGACATGTTCCGACGTAGTCACAGAAGAAATCGTTAATAAGGTAAACAATGCAAGTTTCTTTCAGTCTGCTTGCCGATGAAACTATGGATGTTTCAAGCACTGAACAACTTTCTGTGTTAGGTATTTAGACTTATTGAAAGATTCACAAACCCCAGTAATTCGAGAAGATTTTTTGGGATTTATCCCAATTCATGATCAATCTTCAGAAAGCTTGACCAAAATCATTTTACAACGATGTAATGAGATAGGACTGGACATGTCTAAATGCGTTGGGCAGGGATATGATGGAGCAGCCAGTATGGCTGGTCATATTAGTGGTGTCCAAACTAGGATCAGACAGCAGTATGCAAATATTAGATATGTTCGTTGTCAAGCTACTGTTTAAACCTTGCATTATCAAATAGCATGTCAATCCCTATGATAAGAAATTGTCTTGGAACTGTCAATGAAATAGCTAACTTTTTTAGAAACCATCCATATTCCAATAAAACTCTTCGCTATTTCAGTATATCCCTCAGAGAGTAGGAAAAAAAGATTTCTTCGCCTCTGTAACATCCGAATCATTGAAAGGCATGAAAGTATTCAAACTTTTGTTAAGCTCTTTAAATGCATTTATATCAGTTTGCAGGAGATCTCAGAGAGGACATAGAAGATTTCTTCAATAGCCTCAGCTTTATTGGCAGCCATGGAGAAGAGTGATTTCCGTGTCAGCCTACTTGTTTGTGACAAAATCTTCAGCCCTACTCTATCATTGTCTGTGTTTCTTCAAAAGAAGTCTCTTGATTTGGTATCAGCCCTGAATTATGCTAAAGAGATTTTATTCACTCTTAAAAAACAACGAAAGCATGCAAAAAAGATTTTTCAAGAAATATTTAATTCTGCTTCACAGCTTAGAGAGGTAGTGTTCCAAACTGAATTGAAGATTTCAAGGCTCACAAAAAAGCTAACAAAACGTGCAAATCCTCCAACTACTTCTGTTGAAGTATACTATAGGGCGACTAGCTTGATTCCTTGTGTTGATAGTCTGATTCAAAATTTACATGATAGATTCGTTTCAAATGAGGATATTCTACCAAGTTTCCAGATACTTCTTCCTGGTTTTACATCCATTGATGACATAAGCAAGTTGGAAAGTCTATCTCCATATTTCGACGATAAGATGTCACTCTCAAAACTGAAAGCTGAATGTAAACTGTGGTGTGAAAGAGTTTTAACTATTGACATCATTGAAGTCCTGAAAGTGTTAGAGCATTGTAATGGTACCTATTATCGTACAATCAGGTACCTCCTTATTGTCTTCGCTACATTGACAGTAACAACTGCTAGTGTAGAAAGATCCTTTTCGACATTGAATAGAGTGAAAACTTTGCCCCGTGGTATAATGAGTGATGACAGACTAAGTGTACTTGCCATGATTTCAATTCACTACAACATTACTGTGAAACCGGATAAGGTCATAAATATTAGGGCAGGGAAAAAGTCAAGGAGATTGCTTCTGTAGCAAATAAAAAATGTCGATCTGCGATTGAGTCTGTACGTCAGTTAATTCACTGTTGGAATTTAAATAAGTCAAATATAACTAAAATAAGTAAATTATAATTTTCCACCTTCATAATTTTATAATTATAGATATCTGTAGTAACAAATTTTTAATTTTAAAAATAGAATAGTAATAAGTTTTTAATTTAAAAATACCGTACTAATTACTTTTTACTTCCTTAGATTAAATATTGAGTTGTAACAAGTTTAAGTTGTAATATGTAAAAACGAAAGTTGAAGTGGGGGGGGGTGAGGGGGTCACAGCTCGTTACTAATTGAAAAAGTTAACGCTAGAAAGGTAAAGGTCCATTATGGTTTCAAGCATAAGGTTCAGCCTCCCCCAAAATGAAATCCTGGCTAAGTGCCTGGTTGTGTGTCACTTCTTAGCATCGGGTGGGTTTCTTTCGTACAGAGTTCGAAACAGCCTATGCACTGCTACAACTGATTTTTTTCAGTATACCACAAAACCATTTCTTCTCCTGTGGTGATGCCATTTTTCCACTATTTGTCCGCTCGGAATAAGGGAAACTTACGTAATAAAGCGTTTACAAAATTTGTCGACAAACTCTCAATGTTCCGCAGCCATATTTTTCAAATATCGCCAACCTATGTGATATTACTATTTTTTACTGGTTGTTTGAAATTAGAGATGTTTGAACTGGACACACTGTATAACAAGCTCTAGACCCTATAACACATATCCATGTTTTTCATTTATTTACCTTTACATTATACGCTGTTCAGTGCAGTTCCTCTTCATTTCTCCCAATAACTATTCCCATAGTTTTCTCTTAAAAAATACGTTTGAACAGTTTAATATTTTTGTTTCCTATTGCAGTTTATTCCACATGTCTGGTCCCTTACAGTTTATGCTATTTCGTATCCCCTCTATTCTTATTTTGGGTAGGTATAGTTTAGCTTTTTTTAAATCCCATTTTGTTCCCGATTTCTATAAATTTCAATTATTTTAGTATCTTTATTCTCTTTTATTCTTTCACAGATCAAAATCAGCATGCGATGTTTATGTTGTTGGGATACAGGTAAGTTGTTATATCTCTTTGCCAAAGATTTATACTGTATTTGACTGATCCAGTCTAATATCCTGAAATATATTTTTTGAATATTTTCCTTCCTTCATTGAATATATATGCATTGTATATACATATTTGTGTATTTTCTTAACAAATATTTCCTGCAATCCCCACTTACATTTATGGAAACACGTGCAATGTAACATATACCTGTAAAGATATGCACCCGTCTACGAGACTCAAATCGTAACTCAGATCAAACATGTGTTTGGATTATCGTAGTCACGACGTTTCACTCGCCAAATACAGATGGTTACAATAAACACATCGAAATAGAAGATTTCGTGTGCACAGAAAAACACATGAAAGTTTATTGCCAGCAGGTGTTTGAAAGGTTTTGAGTATTTTGAAAATTTAATGTCTTGGCGATATTTTCATTAAACCTACTGCCCTTTTCAGGGTAAGTCAGCGAAGCAATAAAACATTGATTTGTAAATTAGTGCAAAGTTTTTAAATTATTTTTATTTTATTTTTATTTATTATTATTTATATTACTATTTATATTTGTATTATTAATATTTTCTTGTTTTTAATTATTATTATTTACTTAAATATACGAGAATTCTTAAAATATTAAAATTGCCACTGTATATTCCTCAGTAGTATTTCTAGTTATATAAAATATAATCAATCTAATATATAGAAATATTTTTGCTATCGCTAGGCTTAAAAAATTAGGGTAACACTTTTTCTACAATATTCGAAAACGTATCTTTTATAAAAGTTCAAAACTGAATTTAGTGCAAATATAAATTTTAAATTAATTTAAAAATAAATAATTAATGAAAGATTTCTATAAATCGATGAATGCTCTTCTGCCGTTAATGCAATACACTAAATATAAAAATAAAATATTTTACGACAAATCCATATAAAGATATAACACTGTCCGCTCCAAATATTTGCATTTATCAATTTGAATGTTACCTGGCAAGTTTATTTGTTATAGACCACGTGACAGTGAAAATGCAACACCAAGAAGGAGTGGGCAGAAAAAAATGCAAATTGCAGGGTAGACGTAGCTCACCGAGATATGTAAATGATGAAAATGCGCAGCTGTCCCGTGCACGTTGAGTGCGATATAAGGGAAGGAACCTGCAGAATCGGCCATAGTTGTGCAGCTCTGTTCGTCAGGGAAATCATTTTGCACTTTTCTTTTTGTCTCAGAGAAAACCTGTACTTACAGAGAATCCCAGGCCGCCGGCAACCGAGGCAGTTTCACGAGGGTAATGGTGATCGGATTCAGAAGGGCAGGTTGGTCCATACGTCAAATCGCAGAGGATAGGCACCTACATGTGTCTATGGTGCACCAGCTGTGGCAAAGATGGTTGGAACAAGGGAATGTGGCACGTTTGAGTGGTGCTGATGCCGCCAGAGCGACATCAACACGTGTGAACCGATGCATCCGCTAGCAAGCGTTGACGGCTCCGCAGAACACTTCCGTCACCCTTTTGCAGCATGTGCAGGACACCTTCTATGCTCCCATAGCGACGATGGCTTGCACTCATAGCGCCTGTTAAGAAGGCCGCTATTGACCCAACAGCACAGATGCTTTCGTTTGCAATGATGTAATGATGTCAGGATAGAGCCGAGGGGACGGCGGAATAGCACAGGGTCGTATTCTCAAACAAGTCACGCTTCTGTTTGAGCAACGACAATCGTCGTGTACGAGTCTGGTGTTGATGCGGTGACAGGTCCAATCCGGCTGCATCTATGGAACGGCACACCGCGCGACAACGGGGTATCATGGTTTAGGGAGCAATCTTCTACGATAGCAGGTCACCTCTGGTCCATATTGAGGACACTATGATAGCCCAAAAATACGTGGATGACGTGCTGTGGCCTGTGACTCTACCCTTCCTTCAGGGGATGCGTAACGCCATTTACCAACAGGATAACTCCCAACCGCACGCAGCAAGCATCAGCCAACATGTCTTGCCAAGTACCCAGGTGCTTCATTGGCCACCAGTTTCCCCTGATCCCTCACCAATCGAACACGTCTGGGACGTGATTGGACATCGCTTACGTGCTTTACCACCGCGGGTTCAGAAGACAAATTCTGGCAAATGGTTGACAAGGAATGGGCAGCCATCCCTCAGGACACCATCCTCACGCTCATTGAGTCTGTAGATGGACATATTGCCGCCTGTATCGCCGCCCGTGGTAGTCCTACAACCTACTGATCAGACGGTGTTGTCGCTCATTGTATAGGTGTATCATGTTGCAATAAACATACTTATTGTTCGTTGCTGCCTCTCTCTCTCTCTCTGTTTGACAATTTTCTGTCCGCCTCTTCTTGTTCTTGCATTTTCACTATTACGTATTGTATTATACTTTTAATGTAGTATGTATTACGCAATACATAAAATGTTATATTTGGTATATGCGAAATGCTTGTTGACAAAGTGTCACAGTTTTTTAAATATAAATATTTTACATAATAAACTCATGTTTGTAAAAATTGCAACACCATGAAGGAATCACGTGATTGAGCTGAAACTTTCAGGAAATGCAAATTAGGGTATGCTATTTAAATGATTAGAATTTCAGAGTCGTTGCGCATGCGTGAGCTGAGCAGCGCCCTTTGAATTGGCGATGGATCCGTATAAATAGAGGGCTGTAGCGGGGCGTGTATGGTTATCTGCTAGTGGTAAACGTTACGTGAGACGTCACTATTCCTCTACGACGAAAAAGAGCTACATTTCAGCTTTTTTTTTTCGGAAGAGTGAGGGTGGATGAAGTAAGTAAATGATATAGAAATATCGATAATTATTACAAATTGTGACATGCTTGCTTTACCGTAAATATGTGGATTATACGTGTAAATTCAGGGGCGTAGCTACCACATAGCACGTCGGCAAAGCCTAGGGGCCTTTTTTCATCGAGTCCCATTGACGTAGTGAGAGGGGGTGGGCAAAAACTTGAAAGAACCTCTAATGGTTTTATACATGGCAAAAGGGTATGCTTCGCCCCTATAAATATTTGAATTTACTTTATACGATGATACAAATAAAACTTCTCAATTTGATGTTCGGAAGCATTTTTAGGTTTGCTGGTTTGGGGCGCCATTGTTTTCATTTTGTCTACTTTAAATTTTCAGACCGAATGTCGATTACCAACGACTCATGTCCATATAGTACTGCGCGTACACAGCCTCTTTATAGCGTCTACTGTCTTTAAAGCGCCAGCGGTTCAGAATTAGTAATGGAAAATGTAACATCGTAATTTGTATTTCATAACAAAATCAGGATAGATCCTAAATTTGAAAATAAACGATAACGTATAATTAAAAACAATATGACGAGTTAGCTTCAGATTTTTTGTTTGATAATAGAGATCAATTTCTTAAAATCAGTGTTTTTTACTATGTTTTAGGCAAAATTATAATGCAAATTAAAAGTCGTTTTGAAAGCATGAAGTTAGTAAAAAAATATTTTTCAATGTTAGAACCGACAAAATAATAAATATGTCAAATGCTGAATGGCTAAGTGAGTATGAAACTCCCATAAAAAAAAGTATTCATCTGTATTTTCTCCGCAACTGCCCATTCAATACTGTAATTTAATCACGCTTATCAAACAGGATTTATCGCCAGACATGTTTATTAGATAATTTTTTTATTTGCTAATTTCAAAATATGGTCTAGAAAGTGATTTTTCGGAAATTTTTACTTTATATTATTTTTTACCCTACCCGTGTCAGTTACCTCTGTTGAAAAATCATTTATAAATTACGAATAATAAAGTTTACAAAAGAAATACTATTGGTCAAAGTAGAATGTGCAATATTGGCTATTGAGACGAAAGGGAGAGTTCAAATACTACGTAAGCAATATTTTGGTCATTTCAACCCCCCTCCCCTGGTAAGCAAAAATTAACATTAGCCAACATAGGAAAATAAAACCAACGGCCATAGGTGCCGACTTGAAAAATTATTGTGAGTTCCAAAAATTTTAAATCGATTGACCCACGCCCTTTTTAAAAGGATGTAAGTGTAATTTAAATTTCATTATCAGATTATCTGGTACAATAAGACACCTGAAATGTTAAAATGAAGCAAATTATAGTTAATTATAGAAAAATATTTTTTCTCTAGATAATTATTTAATGCTATAAAATATAAAATATAAATGAAATAAAAGCTAGATTCTCCAGTGCTCCCGGGGCGCTTTGGAGGTAAAACAAAGTAAAAAGTAAAGTATGGATCCCCCAGCTGTTGAAAGATAGGGTGGGTCAATTTACTGGACAACATATTTTCGCCTTCATAACTATGAAGGCTAAAGATTCTCGTCTCTGTGTGTAGAGCTACAGACTAAACTTTTGTATTTTCTATGAACCCAGACAAAATGAAGAATTTGCTTTTATAAAAGGTGCAGTGAACAGGGTATAAATAATGAAAATCTTGAAGAATTGATGACGAAAAACTTTGTGCATGTATTTCCGTACGTGTATTTTCCCCACGAGCAAAAATATTATGGGTTCGAGGAACCCACAACAAAATTATTGAGGGTGCAAAAAGTGTCTCGAACCCATGAAGTCGGCGCCACTACCAACAGCAACCCCCCCCCCCAATGCTTACGTAATACTTAAACTCTCCCATATATGTGGCAGTAAAATGGTCTTGAAAGATACTATCAATAATTTCTCAAGTATATAAAACCGCAAAAAGTAGTTATTTTTTACATTTATTCGTTTTAAAGTTTCGATGTATTTACATTTAGTAGTAGTATTATAAATTTATTTTTGTCGAATTGAATCTGATAAATAGTAGTATACACCAAAAGTCGTTTATAACGACGCTGGTTATAACGACCAACCGCATATAATGACGGAATTTTTACAAGAAGTTTGGTTTGCTATTCTACTCCATACTAAATATAGTGGTAATGACGGTATCGTATATAACGACGAAACCTGCTATAACGACGGCGATTTTGTAGTCTACGTAGATTCTAAGTAGGGAAATTCGTATCGGATATAACGACGCGACTTGACAGTCATAAGTCGGAACAATGTGGGTTAGTTATCAAAATTGAAGCTTAGTTATCAAAGGTGAAGGTTAGTTATCAAAAGTGAAGGTTATAGTTATCAAAATTTTGGCATTATTTTAATCTTGTTTATTTACAAATGTCCGAGAAATTTTTATTAAGTAACCACCTTTTATTTGGGAGGGTTGCCGTTGTGTTTATTTTTCTATGTTGGCCAATCTTAATTTTGCTGGGGGAGAGGGGTTGGAATGGACAAAATATTGCTTACGTAACATTTGAACTCCCTTACTGCTAAACATGAATATTGAAGATAATGAACCTCAAAATAATGAACATTATAATGAACCTTCAAGTCATTAGTATAATATAATAAATATTATTTATTACATTTGTTTTCTACATTATATACTTCAGTGTTTTCCTTTTTTTACAAGCTTTTAATTTAAAAAGTACTGTGTATTTAGTGTGGCTATAAATATAATTTAATACAGTAATTAAATTCATTATAATTAAATATATTTTTATTTAATTTTGAAACCAAACAGTTTAATACTTTTTACTATCAAAACAATTTATAGAACTCTAAACTGTATTACTGTACTATGATTTTAAAAAGATATCGTTTATAACGACCGAATTTGCACGGTCCCTTGAAGGTCGTTATAACCGATTTTCACTGTTATAATTCATTTATCTCCCCCTGTAAAAAAGTTTGATTCGCACCCTGATGGGGCGTAACAGCAGCACAGTGATGCGAGTGTGGAAGCAGTGGGTTCAAGAGAACCAGACAACTCAGAAATCTGGGAGTGGACGCCGAAAGGTGACGTCAGCACGGGATGATAGACACCTGGTCCGCATGGCGGTGACGGACCGTTTTGCTTCATCTGGACAGTTGGCAGAACGTTGTTGCACTGCTACAGGTGTATAATTGTGTGCTTCATCAATTCGCCGGCGTCTACTGCACCGTGGACTGCATACAACAGTTACTTTATACAGGATGCCCTGACGCTAAACCATCGGCGCCTGCGGCTACAATGGGCTCATGGACATAGAGACTGGCGTGCTGATTGGCAACAAGTGGTGTTTTCTGATGAATCCCGCTTTAATTTGGGGTACAGTGATGGCCGCATCCGTGTTAGACGCTATACCGGTGAACGCCACCTTCCGGAGTGCATTATCCAACGTCATAATGGACGAACCCCCAGCGTTATAGTCTGGGGTTCGATTGCGTATCATCGACGATCTCAGCTGCTACGAATTGTGAGTAATCTTAACAGCAATCGATACATCAATGAAGCTCTGGAGCCTGAAGTTTTTCCCTTCCTTCAAGGCATTCCCGGAGCTGTATTTCAACAGGACAATGCCCGCCCACATATTGCCAGGAATGTTCTTCTTTTCATCACAACAGATACAGTTTCTTCCTTGGCATACCTATTCGCCGGATATGTCGCCGATTGAACATGTGTGGGATTTCATTGGTCGGCGTCTCGCTCGTGATCCTCGTCCCATAGCTACTACAGATGAACTTTGGGGTTGCATACAAGCAATCTGGAATGCTCTTCCTCAGGCACACATTCAACATCTGATTCCATGCCACGTCGTATAGCATCATTTATTGCAGCGCGTGGTGGCTTCACCAAATATTGCTTTCCGACATGTAATATTGTTTTTTGCTTTGTAATTTTAATCGTTTATTTGTATCAACACAGGTCGTTTGTACATTAAATTTCATTCAATTCTGACGAGTCCTTCATGGTGTTGCAATTTTTAAAAACATGAGTTTAAATAATTATAAAACATTTGTATATTTTTGGGGTTGTCTTTAAGGTAAATCAAGTACGTAAAATTAACGACACAGTATAAAAATTAAACATCGATTACAATTTTCTACGGTCCTTTCGTTCCTATGTAATCGTATTGGTAATAAATTGTAGTTTTAATTATTAGAAAATGTTTAACGATTCGTTAACCTACTCTAGTTTTCATAATATGTAGGTACCAATTAATGTATTTACCTTTATATTTTTCTTTAATTACATAGCATATTTTCAATAATTTCGATATATTATCTAATTTTTGGGTATTTGCCGAAGTGATATATATAGTACAGTAGAACCTCTATAATCCTAACTTCGGTTTACCGAAATGACATGCTGAATTTATTTTTATTATCAATATTTTGTAGAAGATGCTAATTCAATGTTTCCGGCAGAAACGCCCATATTTGTTTTTTAGTGTTCTCCAACGTTAAGAGAGAGAAACCAAATATTGAATAGAATTTTGTGATAGTTATTGACTTTTGATAATATTTCCACAGACAAAAGCTGCATCAATATATTCGCTAGATTTAGAGCCATCTATGTAATAAGTGAATATTATGAATGTACTACTTACATATCGAATATGCGTATTTGTCAAGCGAAGTGTTTAATTTGCTTGATAAAAAGAACAGTAGTTCTTGAAACGTTGCGAAAATTTTTCTTATGCTGTTGGTAAAATTTTATTGTTTTTTATTCTATTTCTTTGTACTTAATTTTTCTTTCATTTAGCTTTCTTCCTTTTTCTTTATTTTTGTAAGTTTTTCTAATCTATTTTCCTCCCTTCGTTACTTTTACTATTCTTATTCCCATTTTACTTTTCTACTTTACTTATTTTTCTTTCTATTTTTTGTCTTTCCTTTTCCGTTTTCTTTCGCATTCAGACTTATAAAATGTTACTTGGTCAATTGCTGTATCCTTTTGTAACAACAAAATTAAACAAAACACGCGCATGAATGCCTGGAAAGAAGGCTAGTAAGGGTGTTTGCATATACGTGAAATGTATGCATGCTGTAGCAAAAACTTACATGAACCGCAATAAATTTGACCATCTCATAATTTAATCTCTGAGTGCACTCATGTGTATGCTTATGTACATACATCTGACTTTAACTATGCCTATGCAACAAAGGCGGCGCACTGGAGCCACAGATTGCTACCTGTCCCGATTATGTCGGGACGATCCTCTGTCCAGAGTACGTGCTCGATTTGTCCCGGCTTTATTAAAAAAGCAAGTGAGTAAATGTTCGTGTGTACGCAGCAGGTGGATGCGGTAGAGGCTGAAGCGGATTTACGACTTCACTACTTGCAGGATGATATATTTTTCCGCCTTACCTCACTAGGCATAACCAAAGGCGTAACTGGAATTTTTGCGCCCCTAGTGCTTGTCCTTTCGTAAATATTTGTGAATTTGGCGTCTTTTGCGCCTCTCTAAACACGGCGTCATTCTCAGTTCTCCCTTTGCCAATGCCTAATTAAGTTTCTGAACATAATATCTAAGGCTGGATATGAAAGATAAATAGAAAATAAAGTTAAACCTTCATAAAAATAAGATAAAAGAAATATAGTTATCCTTAACAATAAATAAAAGTTTATAGTTTAACACACAAAATATCACTCACTATTTTGTCTTTTTCACAGTTAGGTGTATTCTTTGGTAAACCATATGTGCTCAAAAATACAGTAGGGACCACTTATAATGGGCCCGCATATAACGAATATCCAGATTTAGCGAGGAAAATAAGGATTTTATTTGGTTTAATATTAAAGTGCAATATACAAATTAATCGGTTTGAGCGAGCAAGACTGTTGCTCGCTCTGGATTGAATGAGGAAAAATGGCCAATCACACATACATACACACACACACACACACAGAAGTCATTAGTATAATATAATAAATATTATTCATTAGATTTGTTTTCTATATTAAGGTTTTCTTATACTAGTACTTTAGTGTTTTATAGAATTTTTTCAATTTAAAAAAAAAAAGTGTTATGTAGTTAGTGTGGCTATAAATATAATTTAACATAAACGGAAATTAAATTCATTAGAATTAAATATATTTTTATTTAATTTTGAAACCTAAACGTTTAATACTTCTTACTATCAAAATAATTT
>QLNU02015360.1:105586750-105598564 GCA_006491805.2 Dysdera silvatica
TTTTAAATGATGATCCCAGGGTTTTAATGAAAGCAGAATACCAATGAATCATGTAACATTTCTTACGTAAATGCACAGATTCTAATCGATTCGCTGTCACTAATGGGCAGATCCAGAAATTTTTCAGTGGGGGGGGGAGAGAGCGATTTGTCTCCAATTCCTATCTTTAGCTGAGTGTCCGGTACTTTGCATTTTATGTTTCATAATACAATCCGGGATCGCCAGTGTATTTTTGTGAAAGTAAATTGAAAAAACTCTCGCATGCCCATGACAAAATATTTTAGTTTAAAAATTTGTTCATAGATGGCGCCACACAAAATGTTTTTTAAATCAAATTTTCTAAAATAAAAGTTCTACCCCGATTTGTATTCTAACTTTGCCTTTTTCGTGACAGAAAAAATTTTTTACAGCTCATGTTCTTTTTATTCTTTCAAGTACACAAGTGAAAACTTAATTTTGAAAACTTCCATAAACCTTGAATGAGCTATATTATTTATTGTTTGTGCCTGTAGATGGTGTGCCAAGCGAAGGCAATCTACGCGGGTTTTTTTTTATAATAAGTGTTTTACCATATCTTATAACTTTAACAAGGGAAGAATAAATTATTTATACTTATTGTTAATTTGAATGTGCCATAATAGAACACTGGCGCCATCTATTGTCACAAATTTTCAACAGTTATAAAATATTTAATTAGATAAAATAATCGTTAATTTGATGTTAATTAATTAATTAGTTAAAATGAAATGAATTACAAAACAATAACCATTTCTGCGATTTACAATTTTACTGGTAATTGTCCTATTAACAAAGTTGACAGCAAAATTACAGGCAAAACTCTTGGCGCAGTATAGCCCAGATGCTCTTGCGCCATAAAACACCTAAACAAACAAACAAACAGGCAAAACTCAAAAAGTCCGGAAGAAAAGCCAGTCAACCAATTATCCACCAGAACATAATAACAAGTCTTAATTATGCCTTAATTATGTAGTTAGCATGCAAAAAATAGTAATGTTAATGGCAACATATAAAAACTCAAATAAATGGACGACACTTTGATAATATTTTTATGAAATTTAATTGCACACATACTTAATAAGATTATTTATATCACAATGAAATATATGACTCAATTTAATACTCTATACATTTTGTTTTAACTCAATTTTTAAATTCCTTTTTTTTTTATTCAATTCGTTCTTCAATTTATCATGAAATTACAATTAAATCATGTGGGATTCTGGTAACACTGATAAATATCTTACCACGAACTATGACTAATAAAATTTTGGGGAGTCATTTGACAGACATTATTTAAAAATTAAATTTTATTCCTGATATCCCTACTCAGATAAGGGATTCCTTTTGTTTATTACATAATTACCTTAAACGATTTATCACTGTTAAACGAAGGGTAAATAATATTAACGATTAAGAGCTGGGGTAGCTGGGACGATAATATTAAAAAATGTAACTTAAAAATAAGAGAAATAAAAAGACATTTAAAAATGAACACACAGGGAATTAAGTGCTGGCCGTGAACGGTGGGTGGGACCTAAGCCCCATCGCTGAATGTCTCTGTACATGTTAATGCTTTCGAAGATTGGGCAGCAATGTCCAAAAATGTGAAAATGTCTTGGCGAAGTGTTTCAATACATTCGCCAAGGTTACAACATTTTGGCACAGTGGTTGTCAATTTGCGTAGGTGGGCCCAGGCTAGCCCCAGCTTTATGCAACTCGTAAAAGGCTGCATTTATTGGATATGAATCTTTTATACATACGCCCACTGGCTTCAGCCAAGTCTGAGATTTCTTAAGTTTCGGAAACCTGAATTTATTGTCAAGAAATGAAGTATCTGTTGAAGTGTAGACTACAGATCGTTGGAACATCTAGGCAATTTTCACTTTTTTAAAGTTGACACGTGAGACTTTTATAGCTGTAGATGGTGGGGATGGAACGACGTTTAGTTTTGGAAGTTCAAAGGTTACTTGAAGAAAAGTTTTCAAACTTCCTTTGGGATAGAAGATAAAAGAGAAAATTGCTCTTGCAGTTACAGCTGAGAGAAAGTTGTGATAGCAGATTATTAACAGATGGCTACAAAGAGAATGTATTTGCTTTAAGCCATGAAAAGTTAGCTGAGGAAATACATTATTATTTTTTAATTAATATGAATGAATTAAACAAAAATTAGTAATAATTAAACATGATGAAATCAAGCAATAATAATCATCGAAATTAGTGAACAAAAATGCAGTTGATACACTGAATCCGTGATTTCAAATTAAACTTCAAATAATCATATTAAGGAAATCAATGATAATAATAAATAATGACTACCCTTCTTTCTGGTGTGCCGCGAATTAATATACGATTTAAGTCTTATTATATAAATATCTTCTTTCTTTTTGACAAATTTTAAAGTTAAAATGTTCATGAAAAGACTTAAATTCACCAGTTGATGTCTCCTCTCGGGATCGTCACTTCCCTCTACATAGAAACTTCCATCTGGATTGTGTTGATTGGTAAATTAATATCTGTCTCTGTACATTTCGTTATACTATTGCCATATAGTGCTTTTATCATATGAAGTTTTGAACATTGGTTAACAGGAAACTTCCTGTAAAAGAAATAAGGCAGCTACATACAGATTATATATATTTTTTCTTTGTCTCGCAATTTATATGCTTTTTTATATGTAATGTAAGAAATATGTAAACACGGCCAGCGCATTTGGTGTTTATTATTATTTTTATTAGTGCAAGTTCCATTATTTTTAATTTAATTTAAAAAGATAATTTCAAGTAATTTTGTCTACACAACATTCCTTTGACCATGTTTCCGCAATACGTAATATATCTACTTGCAGTTCTTTATTATCCATTAATAATTCTATTTCATCAATTTCCTTATTAATATTTTGAGCATTCAAAATTATAAGTTTTTAAATATTTCTTTCATTATTTCTTTTATTCATACATCTATTTTTAGCTCTTCGATTTACAAATAAACCTCTTAACTCATTTCCTATTATATTATGATCATCCATTACATAATTATTATCAACCATAGATAAATTATTGTCATTATAATAAGTCATTTGATAACAATCAACGTATTTATTATTTAATCAGTATTTCTAAAATTTGTAATTTCTAATGATCCATTATACTCTATATTACTATCTTTAGTAATATTCAACCCATTAACAGTATTTATAATATTCATTTTTTCAATCTCAACATTATTTTCTTTATTGCAAACATGAATTACACTATTCTAATTAAATTCAGCTATTTCAATTTTATAACAATTTACAAATAAATCACATTTTGTTTCATGCCCGTACCCAGAGGGGAGGATCTTAGAGACCGGTCCCTCCGAAACTAAATTTTTAAAGGGACATGATAACGACCTTGCATGCTGTGATTATATTAGTACATGCTATACAATTTTTTTGAACGCCCCCGAAATTAAATCCTGGCTACGGACTTGCTCTGTTTGCTCCCTATTTTCGATTTCCTCAGTTCCATTTATTTTCTCGTGATCCACCACATTATCACTAAAGTTACCAAAAATATCAATATCATTATCTGTTTTAAAACAATCATTTATAACATTTTTATTTTTCCGTTTTATATAATCGGCTATATTTTTTCATTATGCCAAACTTCATCAACCACTATAGCATTTTCACATCTTAAACCATGCAATTTGTCTAATTCATTATCTAAACTAAATTTATTATACACATTATCTACTTTAATTTCATCAGTTAATAATTTATCTTTTATGCAACTCACATCTTTATCACAATTAACACAAACTATGTCATCCTTCTCTCTTTTTCCATTTACATCATTTAATTTAATTACACTTACAATACCCAATAAAGAGATCTTTATCATTTAAAATACCATTCAACAATCCATGACCATTCAAATTCTTTCTCTCACTCTTTATATTACAATTCAAGTGTTCAAATCACTATATTTTATCAAGATTACTGTAGTTTTTAATTATTATTATTATTATTATATACTACGTTCGTTTCCTCACAATTTAATTTTACCATTCACAGTCCATAAACACCTCCATCCATTCTCCTTTTTCATTTTCCATGCTTGAGTAAACAGTCTCTTCCTAAGAGGGCATAGTTGCCCTTATTTTAAGGCCTCTTTGATTGAGCCTATGCACACACAGGCCCTGATTATATTTACAAACCTTTCCTTTTTGTCAACAGACAGACATCAAAATCCACGCGCAGAAATGCGACAGGGGAAGCTATTTTCTCCTGTCCCAAAATGCTACTTTTCTAGCCAAATAAATATTATTGCATGGGAATAGTGGTATGAATTTTTTGGAGAAGTTCAGAAGGCGCAGACCGGCAGCTACTGCCCTTTCGCTATCCGCTTTGGTGGGATGTCGCTTTTCTCTTAGAATACCCCTTTGCTTCACTTATTTTATGGTTTTGAATAATATTGTATTCCAAAGAGTGTAAATTAAACTACTTATATTGAAATGATTAAAATTTGAATTGGTGGGTGTTTATAATATATATTTTAAGTACAGCATTCAAAGAATTAAAAGAAATCGTAATGTAAAAATCAACAAGTGAAAAATAAGCTAAATATTTTGTGTAATTATTATATAGCTTTAATAATAATAGTGAAGATTTTTTTTCTTATCCAAATAGATGGCGCCACATAACAATTAAATATTTTGTGTTGTGGAGAATTCTGATATAATGATGAAAACAATGCTCCGTTTTCTTTAAATTATATATATTCTATTTATTTTTATTTTTTATGTGGTATGAAATCTTTCTGACTAGACTTATAGAGGTGGTTTGAAAACTGTCAGATTTTTTTTTTACTTCTTGTTATCAACTTGTTAAATTGAAAATTTTTTGCATGTAGCGATAAAATCTAGTTGCGATTTTTACATATAAAACCAATTCATTTTATTTAATTTTTTTCGCAGTCCTATTTACAAATGGAAAAAAAATGAAAATGAGAACATTGCCGGAACTATTCTTAAATTTATTTTAAAAAATATGTAATTTATTGTCCTTCCACCAAGTTATGCATCAAAAATCATCGGCAAAAGCGTTGAATCTAGTAAATTTAGAATTGGCAACACTAGACTGCTAAGTGCACAGAAGGCTGCCTAAATGTTAAATGTGCAATCGTAGAATTTATTTTTAAGGTGTAAATGCTACTTATAATTGTATATTTAAATTAATAACCGAAAATCGGTAGATTTCATTTGACCAAAATGCCACTAAAAATTTCAGAAACATGCACTGAAAAACTTAATTCAGATAAACTTTTATTACTTTATAATATGACTAATAGATGGCGCCATTGGCATAACTTTGCTATTTAATTTGGAGATGGGGGCAAAAATCTGAGCATAAAAAACCCCTAAAACTGAGGGCACAAAAATATAATTTTGCCCTTGCTCTATAAAAAATGGACCAGCACGTGCCCCTTGCCCCCCAAATTGCACCTATGGATGGCGCACATGCACACATGAGGCATCTATTTTACCACACTCACAGGCTCTAGGTTACCACAATACCGTATTTTTCAAAATGCAAAACTTCGGGAGCATTTTCTCTTACAAATTTAAGGTATAATTTTTAGGCCTCGCCTAAAGCGCTTATTATCCATTTTTGCTGGTCCTATAAATAAACGTCAATAGAAATACACTTTATTGCGACTAATACAACACATTGTTAAAAAATTGAGACCGCGAAACTCGGGGCACAAATGATTGAAATTACATCTCTCAACGAACGTACAAGTGGTTTCTAGAGGGCAAGAGGAGGGTGAATCTTACAACTAATAGAAGGAGCAGTTTCTGCGCGGGCAGATAAATCTGATAAAAGATGTATGATATTACTACCCTTCTCAGTGATGACATAATATCCAAATAATGGTCAACACACAAAGCCACCGGGACGAGTTTTTGCGAGTTTCCATGGGGGAATTCATTATACAATAACCTTCGGCACCCACGTGTATAAGTAGCTCAGGCTAGAGGTGTTTTTTTTTTTGTTTTAATAAGTAACAGAGACGTCGTCCCAGTACTGGATTCGAACCAGGGTGTCTTGACCGCTAGACCAACGAGGACAGGAACAACGCTCTCTTTCTCCGTATATAAGGATGCGAGGTATTATTAACTTTTTCAGGAATATATATCCCTGATTCAATTTAGATCCTGATTCTTCTCCAATTCAGGGTAATCTCAGAGGGTTGCGGATTAGAGACTTGGTCATTAGAGAGTTGCGTATTAGAGATTTCTGGATCAGAAAGTTGCGGATCAGAGAGTTGCGAATTAGAGAGTTGCGGATTAGAGAGTTTCAAATTATAGTTGCGTATTAGAGAGTTTCGAATTAGAGAGTTGCGGATTAGACAGTTTCGAATTAGAGAGTTGCGGATTAGAGAGTTGCTAATCAGGGAGTTGGGGAAAGAGATTTGCGGATTACAGAGTTGCGAATCAGAGAGTTGTGGATCAGAGAGTTGCGAATTAGAGAGTTGCGAATCAGAGTGCTGTGGATCAGAGAGTTACAAAATTAATGTTAATTGAAACCAGCTAAATTTAAATATCGACCTTAGGCGATTTTCTTTCACTTGCTTGTTTATGAACGAGTTAAGTTTGTGTCTTGTCTAACGAGTCGTTTAAAATGCGCATCGTTCATTGCGCGGTAGCCTTCCCGCAGCAAAAGGCTTAAAATTGGGTTTGGTCCATCAACCGTATTATATGTCTTTTCAACTTATCTCTGATTTCCGTTTTAATCGGATCATTGGGTTTTTACAGATTGTTTATGTGTTTTTTTTATAGCGCAAAGGTCAGGCTGCGTAGGATCTACAGTTTTCCGAGGAATCCAAACTACTGCTGCCAAGGGAACCGAAACCCAGATTAAAATAGGAAGAAAAAAGTTAGGTGTTCTACAATACCATCGCCAGTCGAACCGAGATCAATGGCACAATAGAGGAATGCGTTACCACAACACCACAGTATGGCAGTAGACCTACATTTGTGGATGATCCACTATATTCACAGAAGATTCAAACCTTTTACGTTCTAGGGAACGGAGCCCCGGACCACAGTCAAGGCAGGCGGAAGATACGGGAGAAGCTGGCGACAGCCCGGTGAGCCATTTTACGAGGGGGCGCCGTAATCAGTAAGTTGTGTTTGGTTTTGTGTTGTGTTTTGGTTTTTCCGTTGTATTTTTTTTTCAGTATTTCTGTTATTATTCAATAAAAATTCATTAAATACCAAGGCAACTAGGTTCACCTCGCTTAAAGGCGCCTGATCAGGTGGAAGCGCCGTTTCAGGATGTTAAATAATAGTCCATTTTTATACAATAAAATTGCACAAAGCGTTTCACTTCACACCTTTTCCCTGGACTTTCATAAACAGAGGGCTGACCCCTCCGAAACCCTTTTCGATTTCTAAATGTAGCTGTTAAAAGCTCGTAAAATTGTTAACATCACCAAAATACATTCTTTTGAAAAAAAAAAAGAAATAATAATCTCGATATTAGCATAGTCAGTATATGTGAAGCTGGCTGGTCCTACAGAGCAATATGTCGCCACCTGCACCGTACGGACACTATTGTGCAAATGTGTTGGCAGCAATGGTTGCCGCAAGGAACCCATCGGCGTAATAAAAGCTCTGGAAGGCCAAGGTGCACGAATTCGAGGCAAGGTCGGTTGGTTGTGCGACGAAGCCCGGGCGCTGGCAGCATCATTGTCATAGCCATCCAACGTGCACAGTCTCTTCCCATACCTTCACCATCTCACAATCAAGGCAGCCCGAGCATACCTCCATTGGGGGAGAAACACCAAGGGTACCAACTAACCACAAAAGCGTTGGGGGAATATATATAATAAATCGCCAACGACCACCTCCCTTAACAATCATTTTTTGTGGAAGTAGTTTTCTGCCCCCCACCAATAGACACAATGCAAAACTTACAGCCATTCAGAGATCACTTCGCTGAGCAACCGTTTTTTCACGTAACCGACAGTGGTCATAACCAGGATTTTACTGTATATATATATATATATATATATATATATATATATATATATATATATATATTTAAAGATAGTATTTATTGTTAAATAAACCAAAAAATCTATGATCACAGACATTGAAAGTATTTAGCGTTTTACGACGCGAGAGGAACTATTTGAAACTTCTTCGTGCCTGCTGTACAGATATAGCTATAGACTGACCCTCCAATTTCACAGCAAGTTTGAGAGCTCAACACTATGGTCAGTTACAAATTGGATTCAGTATAAGAAGCACCCGGGAAAACGTTCTGGTTCCTTCTTTGTTATAATAAGGGTTAAATGAGAAGGGATAGAGGCGAAGTCCCCCAATCTGTGGTTCTGGTGCCCTGTTGGCTGGACAATATACCACAGATGTGGAAACGGAAATAACTGCTAACAAAATGGGCAGTTATAATCACAAAATTTTCCGACCAACAAAAGCAAAAAAGTCTTATCTTTTTCTCCAAGAAACTCTCGATTTTGCCAATGTCAAAAAAAATTCCAATTGCTTAAAGGTGAGGAGGAAAAAAAATAATTATTTCATCTTTTTCCTCCGAGGAAATCTAAATTTTTGCCAAGTTGGCAATTGAAATTGCGTGAATTTCCAACTACCCAAAGAATTACTTATTCGTCCTTTTTACTCCCCGAGTTTCTCGACTTGGAACTTGATTTCCCCGATTGGGGAAGACTCCCCCGTCCCCCCATTCGGCCGGCTCTGATTGCGATGCAATATGAAGTTGTAGCTTTGTAATCTCTCCCCCCCCCCGAGTGCTCGAATTTTGAGGCATGCGGGGGATGGCATACCCCCACCATTTTTAAATTATAGAAAATTTTCGTACTTTTTGGTGACTATGAACGTAAGGAACGCTGTTCGGGTGGGGTGCGTGGCACACTTTTAATATACAAAAGCTTACCTATCTCGTATTCTTTTTTTCCTCTTATGAAAAAATTTTATTAATTGGCACGTGTACGGAAACGAAAATGCAAATGGAATTTTTTATTTTCAAGCAATTAAAGAAAGGCCGTAAACTGATTGGCGGTGACTAGTGATGTTAACTGGGGGAAATTTCCATTTTCTCCGTTAAAACATTAAGAATGGGGATTTTGTAGCAGCGGAATTCCGGAAAATCGATTTCTGATTCTAAATCTTGAAAATTAAAATAAAATATTCTGATATAAAAATTTCCAACATTTTTCAGTTTAAGTGCATAAAAAAATTAACTGATAAATCCGCAACGTAATTAATGAAAGGTATAGTTTATGATTGAAATATCATGAGATATAGGCATAGGTCGCTTAAAGCGGACCAAGAATTTTTTTTCGGGGAATGTGTTTTTTTATGGGATGTGATATTGGGGTCTATTTTTTTTTTTTAAATAATTACATTACTAAATTACAAGGCCCTCAGTTTAGCCCGGAGTGTCTTGGACCGCTAGACGAATGAGAACTGGAAACAACGCTCTCTTTCTCCGTATGTAAAGATGTTAATGTATTACCCTCCGCAGGGATCACATCTTTACATACGGAGAAAGAGAGCGTTATTACCTGTCCTCATTCGTCTAGCGGTCCAAGACACTCCGGGCTAAACGGAGGGACCCTGGTTCGAATCCAGGATGGGGAAAGCGTCTCTTTTTCTCCAAAATTACACAAGCTCTAGTTTGAGCTGTAATTAAAACGTGGGTGGCAAAAATTATAGTATAATAAATTTCCCCCACGAAAACTCACAAAATTCTCGCCCCGGAGGCTTTCTTGTGTTGACCATATTTGGCAATTGTGTTATCCCTGCGGAGGGTAATAATACCTTAACACCTTTACATACGGAGAAAGAGAGCGTTGTTTCCTGTCCTCATTCGTCTAGCGGTCCAAGACACTCCGTGCTAAACGGAGGGACCCTGACTCGAATCCAGGCTGGGGAAAGTATCCCTTTTTCTCCAAAACCAATAAGCTCTAGTTTGAGCTATAATAAATACGTGGGTGGCAAAAATTATTGTATAAAATATATTCTTTTAATTTGGTTTTAAATTTACTTTTTGGTTTAATTTCTGTAATTGTTGGCGGGATATTGTTCCATATGTCTAATATATGTGTGACTATAGTGTAATAGATATATCTCTTCGCCTTTCGAGATTAATCTTACTTTAACCGTAAAAAAAAGCCAAAAATACAATAATACAAACAGAATGAAACTACAAAAAAAGAAAATCGAAAAAAAAAACTGACTCCATTTATCGTCAAACGTTCATTTTTTGCGCCTGCGTCATGCTTCTTTAAATTCTTCTTTCAGTTTTCAATAATTATCTAACACTCGGCCATACTGATTTTTCAATCGTCCCGATTGCACTAAATTGGGCTTATTCGGGATCGTCATTCTTTACGCGTTGGAACTTCTATGGTTCTTTCAATGACTTTGTCCTCGTTGCTGACATCACTGTCTTCTTCATCGGTTTCTGGTTCACTTTTCCATGGTTTCAGTTGACTAACATAAGCTATAGTCGAAAAGAAAATGTCCTTTCACCTTTTCTTCTAACTGTGCCACTCGATAAGTATCGTTAGGCATTACACTAGTGATAATTAAGGGTCCTCAATATTTGGATTGAGTCTTCTTTGGTTGTCTTGTAGACCCAGATGCTCTCTTCATCACTACAATCTCTCCTTGTTCAAATACTAGTGTTCCCCACCTTTTTTTTATCGAAGTCACATTTCATTTTTCTCTGGCCTTCCTCTATGGTTTCCCTCGCTTCTTCTCGTAATCTTTCTGAGTCGGTCCATACGTCAGCATCCTCGTCATCCAGTTTTCTTAGAAGTCCATCATTGTAACGTGGTAAATAACCATGAAATATTTCGAGTGGTGTCTTGTTAGTCGTTTTATTCACGAAATTATTTAAGTTCAAATTGTTTAAGTTTTTTCTCTCAGCTTGTTGAATATTACTGTCTCAATTGCTATGGTTGTCATCGGTTATTCCCGTTGTAATGGTAGATAAAATTGTTCGGTTTATTCGTTCTGCCATTCCGTTTGCACGCGGGTGCTAAGTTTAGTTGAGTGTATGGTGAATTCCGTTGTTGGCGCAATATTCTTGAAATTGATGACAGGTGTAACAAATTCCTCTATCACTGATAATCCTTTACGGCAATCCGTATCTATTTACAAAATTTTTCAAGGCTTTCATCACGTGTGAGGTTGACGTGCTTCTAACAGGAATCAATTGGACAAATCTCGTGAAATTGTCGATGATGACCAACAGTTCATGATTTCCTTCAGAGATCTTCTCAAAGGGCCCAAACGGTCCAGGTGTATGATCGAAAAAGGTCTACGACCTGCTTTAATCGGATGAAGAAAACCTTGTTGTCTTCCCGCCGATACTTTGTTTAATAAACGTTCAAAGCACATTGCAACGTGTCGTCGTACATAACATTTCATCGTCTGGAATCAGTAAAGTTATTTGATTTTAGAAACTGTCCTTCCTACTCAAAAATGACCCGTCATATCGTGAAATTTGATCACTAAACTTTTCCTCATGCTTTTGGATATAACGTAGAGTAGTTGATCTTTGTTCTTTATCTTAATTTTTAGAAATGTCTAATTTTTTTTTTAAATTCGTAGTTGTTAATCATGTGCCTTTCTTTATCCGTTCTTTCTTCGCGTGGTTTATGGAATATCTAAATCCACCTTTTCTATTCTGAATTGTCGTGTTGGATTAGTAATATTTGTTCTTCTTCAATTAATGTCACATAAATTGGCTCCACACCA
>QLNU02015360.1:105598664-105641929 GCA_006491805.2 Dysdera silvatica
ATTCAATTCTGGAAATTAACGCATTAACCATTTTTTTGGGTTTCGATTTGATCGAATTGGAAAACATATCATATTCGAACATACTCAGTAGTTTATTGTCTTGTCCGTAAAAATATGGTTTTACTAATGACTAACGGACTCAAAACTTTGTATGCTTTGCAAGTGATGGGACTTCTAACATAATTGGGAGAAAATCAGGCGTAGCGACGCTCGTAACTAGGGATAGAATAGTGTGGCGCTGGTCAAACCACCGTTTAGAATTAGCCGTCGAAGATGTAGTGAATGAAGTAGCTGGCATCAACCACTTTAAAATATTTTTTCCCGCTAAACTCTATAGTTTGTATAGTGCCTCTCCAAAAAACCAAATTGAATTTAAAGCATGCGCGGCAAAGTTGGATATTAAAGTCTTTTTTTTTGGAAATTTTTTAAATACTCGATGGGTTGCATCAAGTTTCAGAACAGTAAAAGCAGTATGGAAAAACTAGGCAGCTCTCTATAAGTATTTTAAACACGCTTCAAACGACAATTTAAGACTGACTTTAGAGATAATATTAGAGAAAATATTCGGGTCTAAAAGAAAGACTAACAGAAAAGGCTTTTGTTCTCAATTTGGGTTTATTATTTGATGCTTTATCAGAACTTTCCTATTTATCATTAGAACTTCAAAACCGCGGTGAAACGATTCCTAAAGCCCATAAATTAATCACACGTCAATTTCTTGTTCTGGGGTATATAGCAGAAGACCCAGGACCAAATTATGTAGAAACAGAAAAATAATAACAATATTTCTTTATTCAAGCCAATTTTGAATACATTTTCACAGAAAGCTTTTAGTGACCTTATATTTTATGACGTTGAACTGCATGATGCAAGGAAGTTGCAAGTCATTACCTGGAGACATTTCTTCCGAAGCTTAGCAAAAAACGTAAGCTCCCACCTATTTACATTTACGTCATCTCATGTGTCAAGAACAGCACCAAATTCGAGTGAATGTGATACTTTAAGTCCTTAGAGGTGTTTGAATCTCAAGAGTGGTCTGAAGACCTCAGCATTAGATACGGGAAAACAGAAGTCAGAAATCTGAGTAAACGTTTTAAACTAGATAAAGAATATTGTGTAAGTGGTTTTCGTGAGTAGTTAGAAGACAACAGTGAATCACCTATTGCTTTGCAGCCACTAATTGCTGCTATTAAAACTCTTGTTGTTTCGACCACAGGATACGATAGAATATTCAGTGCCATGACTATAATAGATACTAACTTGAGAAACCACCTTAAAGTTAAAACAGTGACTTCTCTGTTATTTATAAAATGTGTGCGTCCTCCACTTAAGTTGTTAAGACAAAAGAATATGTTGCATCATGGATTAAGTCAGGAAGACAGAATGCAGACTACCCCCATTGTCGTAAAAGGCAAATAAAGGTAACTTCATCGGAATATGAAACAATTTGGAATTACCTTTAAAGACACAACATTTTGCAGCAGACATTTGTTGCTTTCAAATTTAATTTTGGCGCAAAATAGCTCAGAAATTTTATTATTGCTTCCATCAAAAATGAAGAAAATATTTTAAACACTATATATATAAAAACAGTGTCCATAATTAAAAGCGGCATGCTTATGTATTTTGCAAAGAACTTTATATTTGCGAAGTATTTTATATTATTAAAAGTTATTCTTAATTAAAAAGATTTAATGAAATTAAAAAAAAAAAAAAGGGGAAGAAGGGAATGGGTTTCAGTGTTGAACTCTTTGTCAGGACAGTGGCAAAAACCAGAAAAAAATGGCAAAATGGAAAATGCATTCAACAAAACAAAACGAATTAATGTCGTATCTAATATCAAGTACTTTTTAAACAGTCATAGTATTTTTATTGATTTTAATTTTAATTGGAAGAAACTTGCCAACCCCGGATGAGGTGAATATACATCAGAATTGATAAAAATGCGCAAACATAACCTAACCAAATTCCACTTGATCTAGCGATAAATTTACGAAAGATCGCTGGATTTGGCAATTGTGGGGAGAGGGAAGGGTGTTCTGTTGTGCATCGCCCTGGACCGCAATTCTGAAACAACACTGACTCATGCCCCCACTATTTGTTTCCCAATTCGACCACTACCCCCAATTATTAACTTTCTGCCTATCGCTGAACGTACTGTGAATTTCGTAAACGATTTGATTAAAACTGGATAGTATCCAATTAGTGAAAGCTTTTAGTGAAGCAAGTCTATACAGTAAATTTTTTGTGCAAATATTCCAGTAAAGTTTTGTGGATGTAAAGCATAAGTACATTTGCAAGTCGCTGACAAATACGTATTTTTTACGCTGTTTTTTTTTAAATTCAATGTATTTTTAAAATAATTCTAAACCTGTTATGAAGACATCAGCAATTGTAAAATAGAAGGCAGTTATGAAAAGCTATCTACAAAGTATTTTTTTATCTTTTTGCATGCTTACTGGTTTAGTATTTCGAAATTGGAAAACGTGTAGCATTTCAAATACAGACTAGTGACAGTTAAAAATAACTAAAGACAGCTATCGACTCGCGTTATTTTTACCGTGAAAGCATTACGGATTCAGAAAGCATTTGTTTCGAATTTAATTACAAACCATATCAAGCCACATAAAATTGATTATCGGAAAAATCAGACATCTATCCTCTCTCTTTCATCCCTCTGTCTGTTTAATTCCTGAAAAAATGAGAATTACAATTGGAAATCGAAAAATCGTGCAACCCATTTCATACGTCAGAATCGAAGGGTGAAAAATATATAATAAGAAATTTCTAAATTTTCAAAAGTACTCAATGGTGTGCAAAATTAATAACGAAGATTTATGTGTATATATCTATTGATTGAGCAATTTTTATAATATACGGTGCATGACTAGGTGAATGCCAAAATTGACCTATGTCAAATTTGCCTTTTTGTAAAAAATTTTTGGCCTGAAAAAGTTGAAATATCACCATGGAAACCTATACCTACAAGCTTACTATGATCACGGAGAGTGTTGTGTGATTTTTACCTTACTTAATAATGAAAATTGTAAATGCTACACAGGTGTTTATTTTCTCGAAACAGTGCAAATTTAAACTTTTTCCCTTTAACGATCGCATATTCATATAAAATTCCATGATCTCCTTTAAAATGTTTCCAAGTTTGGTAACTATGGTATAGTAGTTTTCATTTTATAGGGGTTTCAAAGGGAAACTTTAATTATAATCACCCTGTATTTTATTTATTTTTCTTTTGTACAGACGTTGTGACATTACATGGAAGAATCAAGCTTAAAACCCAGTCCCGCATAAAATACACGAAAAAAAAAAAAAGGCATCCGACTGTCTCATGTTGTGAATTTAGGGATGACGGAAATGAAACAATTAAAAATTCTCCTACCCTGGTCCAGGCGACATGGTTACCCCAAACCTCTAGGGCCATTAGAATGACAGTAACCCCTTTTAAATGGTAACATTATTTTGGGCTTCATTGAAATACTCTGCTTCGAAGAAAGAGTAGAATTCGAAAAAACTACATGGGGAAACTTAGAAAAGCGCCTTTTATTGGTGCTACGCGGAGGAAATTTGTCAAGGGCCATTAATTATCAGTTGTATTAAAAGATAGTTCATGCTAACCGTATTCGTGCTAAAAGAACCAAAAGTACAGAAATTTCTATAATATATGAATCTGATTTAGGACGAAGTTCGTGTTAAACATGTATGTACTTTAACGAGGTTCGACTGTATTTTGAAAGAAAGAGCAATAGCAACAGTTTTCAATATCAATGATTTTAATCTTTATCAATGACCGCACAAAGTTCCTGTTTGAGTTGCTTTTTCTGATTACAAACATTAAGATTTTTTTTTTTTGATTTTGTACGAACCAATTGAAAGAAAAAAAAATGAGAACATCAAAAAATTAGCGTTACTGGATATCAAAAAATAACATATATGCCAAATTGTTTCGGCTTGCACATAAAAAAATTAAATCAATCTATTGATTATTTTTTAAATAATATAAATTATTTTTATTAAAAAATCAAAGCAATTTATTGATTACTTTTTAAATAATATAAATTAGTTAATCTATGTTGTCCTTATAATAAACAATTAATTGGCCTTCTAGGTCGCCTAACTCCAATCCAAATAAGAACTAGGCCCGTAGCTAGATGCTTCTTACAGAGGGGACTCAATTGTTATGGGGGCTCAGAAAGCACTGGGGGGGCTTAAAGTTCGTTAATATTTTAATGTATTTTATTAATATATTTAATAACATAAATATCTAAGTAGACTAATATATTTAACATTAATGAATAAATTTCTTAACTTAAATTTTGCATTAAAAACTTACAGAGGTAAACTAAAATTTAAAATTACCTTATCCTTATTATAGTATAGATGACGACTCAACCCTCTGTAAAACTGTCTGTCTAGTGCACTCGAAATCTACCGTAGAAATATATTTTGAATATATTTTTAACGTCAAAGAACAATTTCCATTTTCATGTACAATTTCATACAAAACAAAAAATTTAAAATAAAATTCTACAATATTTTATTTTGAAATAAATAAATAAATAAATAAAATATTTTAAAGTGGTGGGGTGACTACTTTGTAATAAGCTACTGCTTGTTACAAGGCTCTCCTTCAGTTGGGTAAGGCGTTACATAATTCATATTTTTATAGTTCGGTTGCCTCATTTATGTTTATTAATATGTCATATTGTTTTACAGATTGGGTGATTAGCAGTATATTAGTTTTAATTTTATCAGACTTTGATAGTTTTATAGTGGTTTATGGATGCATTTGGGAAACTGGTAATATAGGGAAGATTCTTGAGGATATAAGGCAGGATAACGAATTGACGTGTGTGTTTTTAATTTAAGGGGAAAAAATGTGCATGTGTATGCACCATCATTTATTGTTTGTCAAAATATAAGGATTGTTGCTTAAGAGCAAACTTTGAAGCCCATTCCTTTTCCCTTTCATGTTCACTCCATTGTCCTCTTATATCCTTAATGGGACTGTTCCATTTCTCTAAGAGTTTAATTATTGTTTCATGCAACACATAGTCCCAGAATTAATCCACACATTTCCAGAATGGTTCTAGTATTTATTATAGAAATGTTTCCACTGTTGCAGTTCGATATTTTTAATCAAACGTTTTATTATTACCAATAAATGTGGGCGAATTCTACCTATTTAAAATTAATTTAAATAGTTAAATTTAATTTAACTACTCAAATTTAATTTAACTATTTAAATTTAATTTAAAATGAATTAATTCTAACTATTTTAAATTACTAATGCGTCTCCTTCCCTTCTTGGCATCTGTCCGCACCGCAAGCCTTGAAGGTCCGCTAGCAAAGGCCTTGGATATAGGACTGCCCATGCCCGTATCTAGAGGGGGATCTTAGGGACCGGTCCCCCTCTCAAAACTAAATTTTTAATGGGACTTGGCTACGGCCTTGCATGCTGTAATTGTATCGATACATGCTGTAAAAATTTTTGAACCCCCCCTTGAAATTAAATCCTGGCTACGGTCTTGGGACTGCCCGAATAAATCTTGCCCCCAAACAAAAACTGGAATGACGTCCTCTGAACTCTGCACTTACTATATTACGATAGTGAGGAAAAGAAGTTGTTTATCTGAGATATCATAATAGTATGAGGAACTGTAGTGAGTAAAGTACTGTATGTAATAGAACAATGGAGAAATTTCTGCGGACATTTTTTGACAGTTAATAAAAAACGTGCGAGGAGGGGGTTGCTGCTATCACCGAAGTTCATAAGATCCCCATTAAGCAATAGAACTCGAAAATAAAAAGAACATTTCAAGTACAAATGTTTGCACATATTTTAAAATATAATGCACCCCAACCTCAATGAAGTTGATCGAAGACAGCATCCAATGTTAAGAAGTTGAAACTGAGATTGCTGTTAAAATGTTTATATGACAGCGTAATTCCAATTCAACTTTTTTTCTTCTCTTGAAACTTTTCTATTTATGGATAATTCTGTGAAACTTGGGTGCGATTCATTACTCCGTTCGATTAAATCAGCCACATTTCAATGAAAAAAGCTTCTCGTCTACCTCCCACCTGTGTTTGTGCCATCGTTAATTTAGTGAAAAATAGCAACTTGTTGCCACTTCGAATTTCCCGCGGTCGACTACCCTGAATCAGGTGTATTTTTACTTCACCAATCAAAAGATTCCATGAAGTGAAACTAATTCTGTTAGTAAAATATATTGGCGTCTGTGAGCTATATACAGTTGGCAAAAATTATTTGCACACCAGTATGTTATTGCGCAGGTAGGAGGGGAAACAAACACTACGAAATACTTTTAATCGCTCGATTACTTTTTCAATGAACATACACATGTGTTTTTATTAAAGTAGATCAATTTTTACCACAGTCTATGATATCGTAGACGCCTGCAGCATAATGGTAAAGCATTTGTTCGGAAATTTAAGGGATTTTGGGTTCGTATCCCACCAGGGATCGGTAAATCATTCCTTTATTTGCAAGTAATTCCTCGTCTAATACATAGTGTTTATTTTTTGAATGATCGCAAGGAACTAGTTATAAAAATATGGAAACCTATTTTTTTATGCCAAAAAACTATCTGCACACCTAACAACATTCTGTTTTAAAACAGTTGAATATTATGTTATACAACTTTACAATAAATTAAAGTCCCGTACTTTACAAAAGACACGTTATAAGATCTTTGGGACAGCAATTTAGTTAGTTTCTATTCTCATAACTCCGAAGAAGTACGAATTTCCTATTGCAGCCTGGGAGAGAATTATATTTTTTCGTGACTGTGGCTTTAATTACCGCGACATAGGTAAGAACATAAATTTGAACTTCTCTAGTGTTCAATACGTAATAAAAAAGGAAAACGAAAGAGTGGTACTGTGGAGAATAAATCTACAATTTAAAGAAGCAAAATGCAAGGGGATGAGGCACATCATGAAGCAAGTATTGAAAGACTCCTTCGCATCTGCTCAAAAATAAACTACTGATGTCGCTTCAATATAGGGGACAATAATAAATTCTCAAACTATTTAAATGTTCTCTACAGTGAACGTGTTTGTGTCAGGAAAAAACCTTATATCAGTGAAAGAAATAGGTGGAAAAGACTTTAATTTGTCAACGTTTATATCAAGAAACCAGCGGAGTTTTGACTAAAGATGATATTTTTCGACGAAAGTATGTTTAATATTATCGGTTTGGATGGAAAAAAAATGTAGTAGAAGACAAACACCTCGTTTGAAACAAAGAACTGAAGACCAAAAAAACACAGCGATGGCTATGGAATAATTTGGGCATGTATGGCTTCTAATGGAGTTGACAATATGACCTTTACATACAATAAAATACATAGCCGCAGTTAAAATAAATACGATGGTTTATAGCTATTTCGGAAGTGCATTTAGGCTTCCTTCTTCAGAACCCTAGTTACACTAATGTGACATGCTAGAAAGCCTATCGATGCCAAATTGCTAGTCCAAAATTAGTTCGGGTAAACCAGTTGTGGGTCCGTAGCCGCGTCTTTTGCTATGGGACGAATGAAGTTTCTCCAAATAGAGGACA
Source organism: Dysdera silvatica (assembly GCA_006491805.2). NCBI lineage: Eukaryota > Metazoa > Arthropoda > Arachnida > Araneae > Dysderidae > Dysdera > Dysdera silvatica. Next base: position 105,606,265 of record QLNU02015360.1, read on the forward strand.
TGGAATTGAACGGAAGCTGATCGTTAACAGTAGAAGAGGAATGCGAAAGAATATGGAAGGCTGCAATAAATATGGCCTTCATTGAGGGCAATATGAGTGCTAGACATTATATTAAGATACTGAGAGGTAATATATCGGACAATACATTGAAACTGGGGGTTTATTCTATTTTCAACAGGAAAACGATCCCGAACATACTACCCATGAAACAAAGTCGTGGTTGCTTTATAATGTGAACAATTAACTGTGTGAAGAGACCCCTTACCATCTTCAGACTTCACTCATATTGAAAACTTGCATCAGTTTTTAGATTTGCAAGTAAGGGGAAAAAATACAGTAAAACAGTATTTAGGTAAACGCTCTGTGAAGTATGGTGAAAATCAGTGTAGAAACAATTGGAAAATTAGGAAAATCAATGCTCAGGCAACTGCAAGCTTTAATTGAAGCAAAAAGTGTGCATGCCAAGTATCAGTGGCATTTTGATAATTTAAAAAATCTTTTTTGCTGTTAGTTTTTCGCCATTACATATTGTCCTGAGGTGGATCCTGGGATTGCAAACGTCGTTTTTTTAGACGACAAAAAACTATTTCCTTCGTGACAAATGTAGACATTTTTCATAAAAGTAAAGCGGAACGTGTATTTACTGAGAAAAACTAGAATAAAGGGGAACAAAACGCTTAACAGCAAACGATTTCATGTTTATTACCGATGAAAGTGGCTTTTCGTCAGTGAGTAGCAATTATAGTGGTGGCAAAATAGTGGTGCTTAACCTTTTTTGTCCCATGCCATTTTCACTATATCGTATAATAACATTTTGCCTTTCGAATATTTTTTTGACTAACAGCATGGTTTGAATCCGCCAATTTGAATCCTCAATTTTTCTTTCGTGAAACAGTAAAATTCCCCTTGAAGGAATTCCCTACTAGCAGAAAAACCTTGCTATACAGCAAGTTTTTTTCTTCAGGGTTCTGAATTTGATACAAAATTTGCGAGCTACATCTTTTTTAGTTAATTTTGCCCTGCCAAATGAAGCTATACACTGAAATGAAAGAAAATCGTTTACTTGTAAGAAGTGTGATGATTATTAGCTGCAAAAGTGTCATTTTCCCACTTCTCACTTTACAGGGTCCTGAATTCGGTATTGGAATTGTGAGCGTCGTCGTCTTTTTTCCTTTTTTTCTATAAATAGATTTTGCTCTGCTGAAACGACATACTGAAAGAAAAGCAAAACGTTGAATAGCAGGCAGTTTGATGGTTACGATTAGATAAACTAACGTTGAGATTAAACAAATGTGAATTTAGCAAGCAATAAGTGGATTTTTTGGGCTTTGTCGTAAATGAAGGTGGAATTAAACCACCTGTCCGTAAGATCAAGGCAATTGATGAAATCTTGACTCCTTTAAAGGTGCATGATACAAGAAGATTCCTGGGATTAACAGGCTTTTTCAGAAGATTCGTCGAAAGATATGCTCACAAGGCAGAACCTTTAACACGATTGTTTCAGAAAAGTCAAACATTTGAATGGAAGGATGAGCAAAAGAAAGTATTTCAATGGCTAAAAGGCAACTTAACAAAGCAACCAATACTAATGTACTATAACCCAAACGTTAAAACGTAAGTTCACTGTGATGCTAGTTCTTTAGGATTAGCTGGGATGTTATTACAACAAGGAAAGGACAAAAAGTGGCACTTAGTTTACTGTGTAAGTAAGAAAACGACTGATGCTGAAAAAAAAAACCTTCCCAGCAAATTGGAATTAATAGCGATTGTGTGGACCCTCAATAGACTGAGACAATTCTTAATAGGTGTAACATTTACTATTGTCAATGATTTCCAAGCCTTGAACTACATGAATGCAAGGAAGTCATTTGAACCCACAGATAGCTCGCCGGAGTAATTTGATTCAGGACTACGATTTTGAAGTTCAACATCGACCAGCAGGAAAGATGTCACATGTTGATGCACCAAGTAGAGCACCTGTAGCAGATTCCGAGGACACGATGACTTCGATTATGGATAAACTAGATGTCTGTACTACGCAAATTGATGTGGAGCCAATTTATTTGACCTTAACTGAAAAAGAACAAGTATTACTAATCCAACACGCCGATTCAGAATAGAAAAGGTTGATTGAGATATTCCATAAACCACGCGAAGGAAGAACGGATAAAGAAAGGCACATGATTAACAACTACGAATTTAAAAAAAAAATTAGACATTTCTAAAAATTAAGATAAAGAACAAAGATCAACTACTCTACGTTATATCCAAAAGCATGAGGAAAAGTTTAGTGATCAAATTTCACGATATGACGGGTCATTTTTGAGTAGGAAGGACAGTTTCTAAAATCAAATAACTTTACTGATTCCAGACGATGAAATGTTATGTACGACGACACGTTGCAATGTGCTTTGAACGTTTATTAAACAAAGTATCGGCGGGAAGACAACAAGGTTTTCTTCATCCGATTAAAGCAGGTCGTAGACCTTTTTCGATCATACACCTGGACCGTTTGGGCCCTTTGAGAAGATCTCTGAAGGAAATCATGAACTGTTGGTCATCATCGACAATTTCACGAGATTTGTCCAATTGATTCCTGTTAGAAGCACGTCAACCTCACACGTGATGAAAGCCTTGAAAAATTTTGTAAATAGATACGGATTGCCGTAAAGGATTATCAGTGATAGAGGAATTTGTTACACCTGTCATCAATTTCAAGAATATTGCGCCAACAACGGAATTCACCATACACTCAACTAAACTTAGCACCCGCGTGCAAACGGAATGGCAGAACGAATAAACCGAACAATTTTATCTACCATTACAACGGGAATAACCGATGACAACCATAGCAATTGAGACAGTAATATTCAACAAGCTGAGAGAAAAAACTTAAACAATTTGAACTTAAATAATTTCGTGAATAAAACGACTAACAAGACACCACTCGAAATATTTCATGGTTATTTACCACGTTACAATGATGGACTTCTAAGAAAACTGGATGACGAGGATGCTGACGTATGGACCGACTCAGAAAGATTACGAGAAGAAGCGAGGGAAACCATAGAGGAAGGCCAGAGAAAAATAAATCGTGACTTCGATAAAAAAAGATGCGGAACTCTAGTATTTAAACAAGGAGATATTGTAGTGACGAAGAGAGTATCTAGGTCTACAGGACGATCACAGGAGACGCAATCCAAATATCGAGGACCCTTAATTATCACTAGTGTAATGCCTAACGATACTTATCGAGTGGCACAGTTAGAAGAAAAGGTGAAAGGACATTTTCTTTTCGACTATAGCTTATGTTAGTCAACTGAAACCATGGAAAAGTGAACCAGAAACCGATGAAGAAGACAGTGATGTCAGCAACGAGGACAAAGTCATTGAAAGAACCATAGAAGTTCCAACGCGTAAAGAATGACGATCCCGAATAAGCCCAATTTAGTGCAATCGGGAAGATTGAAAAATCAGTACGGCTGAGTGTTAGATAATTATTGAAAACTGAAAGAAGAATTCAAAAAAGCATGACGCAGGCGCAAAAAATGAACGTTTGACGATAAATGGAGTCAGTTTTTTTTTTCGATTTTCTTTTTTTGTAGTTTCATTCTGTTTGTATTATTGTATTTTTGGCTTTTTTTTACGGTTAAAGTAAGATTAATCTCGAAAGGCGAAGAGATATATCTATTACACTATAGTCACACATATATTAGACATATGGAACAATATCCCGCCAACAATTAAAGAAATTAAACCAAAAAGTAAATTTAAAACCAAATTAAAAGAATATATTTTATACAATAATTTCTGCCACCCACGTATAGATTATAGCTCAAACTAGAGCTTTATTCGTTTTGGAGAAAAAGAGACGCTTTCCCCATCCTGGATTCGAACCAGGGTCCCTCCGTTTAGCCCGGAGTGTCTTGGACCGCTAGACGAATGAGGACAGGAAACAACGCTCTCTTTCTCCGTATATATTTTGTAATAATATATACGGAGTCTGTCTTTCATTTAAATGTCTTTCGTTTAAATAATGTCTTTCTCGTAATATATTTTGGAGCGTCAATTAAACAAAGTGCCATGGTTGCAAGTGTTTTAAATAGTCATATTTTTAACTTGTATCCAATGTATTTCATTTTTATAGATGTTATGCATAAATAAATTCTGATTGATTGATTGAATAATATTATTCAATTGGAATTTTTCTTGGATGCACCATCCCTGCATATAATTCTGTTGGCGCCTATGCACATGGAGACATTCTAACTGTGAAGAAATAACTTTGACGGTTCGCCACCTACTAAATGTACTTTAAAATGATCATATGCATATTTTTGCATGCAGAAACGCATTTTAATATTCTAAATCGCCTTTTGCATCAGCAAGCACTATTATATATGGAATAAGGAAAAAATTTATATTGGCATACGATGAAAAAATTTTGAAAAGATAGTGAAGGATGCAAAAAACTTTGAGTCCTTAAAAATTGATTCATATTCAATGTGAAAATCTTTACCACCTGGTACGGTTGAAGTGCTTACGCATCAAGTGCAATTCAGTCCTTAAACTAAACCGGTGGGTCGAAGTGGCGTAAAAAAGTCTAGCTTTAATGTGGGTCACATTGGCTGCCGTTAGGGACACTCGATCTAATCACATGTATCTGGCAGGGTTGGGTCAAAGGTGATGCATGGATAACAATACAGCTGCTAGGGGAACTTTCCATCCCAAGGTGTAAGCGTAGAGGAGCTAAAAAGGGAGAAAAGGGGCCGACACCTTTTTTCCTTCGTTCTACAAGCTGATAGTAGCTTGTGAATATCCCAGCAAATTTTAAACTGCAATTTCAGTCTTCTGTTCTCTGTTTCGATGAATTCTTCATATTAATCTATGAAGCAAGAATTTTACCACATATCATCTTTATATCCATTATCATATTCGACCATTTTTATCCACTGCTGGATGAAAGTTTTTCTCCAAGTTATATATGCTATATTTTTAATAAAAATGATATATTCAAAAGTTTTATGGCTACGCTACGGAATTCAAGTTTTTGACTCATTTCATGAGTCAAAAACTTGATTACTGTCATAATTATTGAAAATTAACAATTTCCATGCCCTTACATGGCATGGAAATTGTTAATTTTCAGTAATAATAACATCAACGTAGTGTTTTCAAAATTATTCGGGGTGGGTTCCAAGCATATTTTGTGCATTTATACCTTACAGTATATGTGCAATTGTAATTTATTTCATTGCAATTTATTTCAAATCATTGAGGTGGGAGGGCTCGGGTCCCACGGGCCCATATAACTCTACGCTTATGAATCATAATATAATCCATTATAATGGACGTATAATAATACCGAATAAACACTATTTCGATAATAATTTTGTAGTAAAGTATGCTTAAAAAAGAAAGGTTTAAACTATAATTCAGGTCAGTATTTAACGACGGTACAGTGAAAATTATAAAAGATTTTATGTATGCAATACATAATGATTTTTTAATCATGATGTACCCTAGTCACAAAATGATTTTCCCCGATATGCCAATTTTCAAATTGTAAGAAATTTTTGCCGATAATGTGCATAAATTAGTAGCTCCTTGAAGATGTTTTTCACACATTTAAATAATTATATTGCTAAAGTAACGAAACATACTCAAAACAAGAATTCCAAAGAACTAGCAAAGATACGTAAATCCATGCCTTACCAATCAAATTAATAGTATCCTTTTCGAAGAACAGGTTTAGTACCAAAGATTCAATAAGTGAAAATTTATATTCTAATGGGGGCAAACTGTATCGAATAGGTTGCAACATTTTGATCATAACAGAAATAGAGTCCATAGAATAGATATTTTTGGTATTTTATGGCAGAGAAATAAACTTAGAGGGTGGAGCTTCCATTCTGGAGCATCCCAGTTTCTCTATACGACTCTCCAGTAACTATTGCTGACGATGGTGTAGCCCCTCCTACGGCTGATGCAGGTCGTATAAAATTGTTGAGAAAGAAAGTTTCGCCCACTTTTCCTGGAGCTCGTTACTTGTACTACAACTGCAAGAGTCGTGCGAATAGGGTTGCAAAAAAAGTAACTTGCTAACAGTAAGTTCTTAAATTATTTTTGTCTTGCTTTTTACTTAAATGTACAGTAATAGGTTATTATTCTGTATCATTTTATCAGATTTTGTCTAAAGTATTAAAATTATTTTTTGAGTGACACTTCAAATGCATAACATAATTAGTATTACCGCATAGTAATAAGTATTTAGTGCAGCTGATTATGAGTGCATTTTACAATTTTCAGGTAATATATTTATATTTCGTAGTAGAGTAATATTTCGTCTCAATCAGTGGGGCATCTAGAATATTCCCAAGGGGGCCCAGTGATGCAAAGAATTTTTGGTGGACAAAATAGCCAGAGGCCAAATTAATTACGGTTGGTTTATTTTGTGTTCATTTATCATTATTAAATTACTAATAATTCTACAATGCAAGATACTTGAATAATTAGAAGTAGTACTAGATTATGTTCGTACAATTTTACGATGGCCAGCCCTTGTCTTCCAAAAAAAAAATTACTGTTTTAATAATAGGTTTAAGAATAACCCTATTGTGCAAAACTTGCTTTTGCTTGCCCTCTGTCCACTACTTGATCTACAGAAGCCTTTTTTCCTTTTGCGACCTTTAAAAACTCATCGGCTTTGTGAACTGAATCCTTATGATAGAGAAAAGTTCTATGTTGGCTGAACTTCTTCAATGGCATTTTCTTCCAATTATTAAATTCTTTTGAAACAAGTTGACCTGTGGCTTGTGTCGATCTTAAACCGACTTCATGGGGTGAAAAGAGAACACACAAAATTTGCTATAGGCGCTGTCTTCTACCTTTGAGTAAGCTAGATAGTTATGCTTACTCAGTTCAGATGGACAGAACTTCTGACTGTGGTGAGATTTTCCTTGACTTTATACAGCACTTGTGACGGTCGTGGGAAAATTGCAATTTGCATATGGTTGCCAAAGACTTTTTAGCACTGTTATCCTATCTTCATCAGTGAGGTTAGATTTCTTGACATAATTAGAAATATCTGCAGTCAGAATTTTCACTTCAACTGTGTTTGATATTGCGTTTTGGTCTACCTTCCCCCTGAAAAACCTTTGCAGAAGGCTCTAGCCACTGCTGTTGCTTTCCTCAACAGCAGTCTCATCAATGTCACAAGAGTTCAGGGAAATGTCGATGGGATCGCCACTACTTTTAACTTTACCAATTTTAAAAAAATAATTTCAGTCTCTGTTGGTGTACGAACTTTTCGCTTTGTTAGCTCAAGAGGGAACAGGGAGCCCTCGGCCTCTTACATGGGTATGCCAGTGGTCTCAATTATTTGTAGGTTCTTTAATTTAATTTATACGCGCGTTTCTAAAAATCATTTAAAACTTTTGTGACAGAATAAAAATGTCTTCTATTGCAGACTTTCTACTTCAACAATGAACAATCCAGCACTATATTCTAAAGCTAACCCCTTCCAAAGTCGGGATGCATGTTACGTTCTGAAAGAATACCAGGAACGCCTTCTGAAACATGCAGAATCGGACACCATCTTAGACATCGGTTGCGGTTCCGGAAACGTCACTCGCAACATTATAGCCCCTTTCTGCAACAAGTACCATCATATCGTAGCCATCGACATTTCCGAAGAAATGATCGAGTATGCAAAAGAGCAGAACGATAGCACGAGCGTCCATTACGAGATGTTGGACATCGCTGGAGACGTTTTAGATTTTCGTAAGAAGTGGGGCGGATTTTCCAAAATTTTTTCCTTCTATTGCCTCCACTGGGTATGCAACTTGCCAAAGGCCGTTTCAAATATCCGGAACCTCATGAATGTCAATGGAGAATGCCTACTGGTCTTCGTAGCCCAATGTCCGATCTTCGACATGTATGAAAAGCTTGTCCAAAACCCCAAATGGAACAAATATATGCAGGTAAGGGTATTTTATTTTAATAATGTTTAATTATTGGTAGCTATGATGAAGGTCGTAAATTAGCAATATTACATTAGTAAATATTTCCGCTTACATATAATTTCTGAAATAATGACCATTTTAATCTTCACAATTTTACCTATTTTAGCAACATCAGCAACATATATGCCATAGTTTTGATATTCAAAAGCTTACTTAAAACTATACAATGTAAATTATAGGGGTATAATAATATAAGTACACAATAGGTTATACAATATGTTACAAATATTTAATGATATATATTGTGTATTAAATCAATCACATAATCATGGTTTTTCAAAAATAATAAAGGTAAAAGACGTGCTATATCGAGAGCAGGTATTGATACTGATTCATGAAATTAAAGCATAAACTATACAATGTATTATAACAATTTACAATTTATTAAATAATTAATACAAATAAAATAAACTATACAATGTAATTAATTAAAGTAATGAAATGACTTCCGTCAATGTTCTATGACACAGTGTGTTTTCAAGACTTGTGAGTAGAAAAAAAATAATTCGAAGGAGCATTACTTCCCAGCGAATTATTTGCCTGTAAAATATAAAATAACATAGAATTAATCTAATATAGAAAATATATATAAGTAAAATATGAATTTTTCTACGTTTGTGGTTTTAATTTTGAGCATCATATTATTCGGAGATGTTATATATTTTGTATGTATAATACATATGTTCTTTTATTTTCGAGAAAAGATTGTTAGAAAACTGCATCGTACATTAGTATGGCAGAATAACGATAATCCGAAATAATCGAAGCGGACCGGATTTCGTATAAGGAAATTCAACTTTCAGTGTAAAGATGCAAAGAAACTATAACATTTATCGAAAAATATGCTTAATTACATATTACGAAACTAGTATATTTATAGTGAAAGAAGTCTGTATATGCATATGTTGATTAAGATACCAACTGTTTTAGAAATAGTGTCCGATATCCTTGTCTATATTCGATATATACGAAGTACATACATAATTTTGCATATATCCGATAGCTATCATTTATATTCGTTTCTCTTTTAAGGCCGGGGTATATTAGAAAACGAACATGAGTGTTGGGCCGAAAGTATTATACGAGTATCTCACTGCAATAATATTAAAATAAATACAGCAAGCCATAGATTTCGGTTATTCTGAATTTCAGTTAAGCGAAGTTCGGAAAATCGAGGTTCTATTGTATTGCCAAATATAATATCAAAAATTTCTATATATATTTTGGAAATAAGATTACTTTTTTAATATTTATGAACACAAAAGTTTGAATCCTTTTACGAGTTCTATTTTCTTTCATAATTACTGAATTTATTAAATATAATATTGCAATAACAAATATTCCTTTCATTTAAAGTTTATATATTTGACAGACCAAATTCATTATAAAACTTAGAAATTCACGAGATCTTCCATCGTATTCGACAAATTAGCAAATGGCGTATATGAAAAAAAATTGAACAGCCTCAATTGCAAAGATGCATCTAAAATATTTGAAATCATGTTAGCTGCTTTAAGCCGAAAAATAAAATGATCTTATAATAATGATATTGAAGAGTCGACAAATTCGTTTAATATTTTACCCTATACAGGATGTCTAGGGTCACTATATGTTTATAAAAAAATATTGATGCATTGTTATACACAAAAAGTAGCTATAAAATATTTCTACTTATGCAATCAATATAATAAAGATCATGAACTAGAAAGTCACCAATAAGTTTAAGAATTGACCTATAAATTTTGCACGATTGCTTTATGTTCTTAATGTGTTTTTTGCGTTGTATTTCTGTTTCTTAAATGAACGTTTTATTTATTATTGCACACTTGGTACCTTTCCATTTCGTTTCCCTTCTTACTTTTTTCCTTTCTCTCAAGCCGTGGTTCTGACCTTGATCGTTGAACTTTTAAAAGTGACCTCAATTTTTTATCTGTGACATTTATCGCAAACATGTTGTGCCAAAAAGCTTTTCGTTTACCTAGTGAGCAACACATTTTGGAGCTTTGTAAATAAAATGGCCGAAGTTTAGTAACACAGACATTTTTATTCGCCCTATTTTTTTTTTTTTTGAAAGCGAACACTATTTCTGACACAGTCGTTTTTTCTACAATCGGAGTATATATGTGAAAATACACTTATGGTATAAGAAATCGCGCACTAAAAGTTACAGGGCTTATTAAGAGCATAGGGCTGAAAGCAAAACATTCAGAGCTTTTCAATTCTCGCGAGTGATATATTAAAAAAATGCTACAACAGATTTTTAAACCTTTTGGATTTCTAATAAAAAATATTGCTGTAAATAAAAAGCACTTTTCTTTAACAAGAGACAATAAGTTTGCTGAGCGGAAATAGAGATGCGGTGAATCATTCTGCCTTCTGAGTTATGGATAGGAAAGAAATATCATGTTTTTTCGTTTCTTTCAAAGAGAGTTTCGTTACTTTAAGCTTCTCCTCAATATTCAAGACTTCCAGATTCATTGTGTGTTTGAAATCTAGGAACTAGAAAGCTTCAAATTGCTTAGAGAACATTGTATTAAATATTTTACTCGCGAAACATACGCAAACCGGAGAGAACAGCGCAACACATACTAGATGGGCAAAGCACGTGGACTGAGGTAAGAGAGACAGAAGGTGAAGTTTATATGAAGAAGAGGGATAAAAAGTGAAGTTATATTTATAAAAATAATCTATATTCCTGAATATGGGCCATCACGGTCAATTGGAAGGAATTTGTTGCATTCACTTTATCAAAGTATATTCAACACGCGAAAATTGAGTATGGGTAAATACGATTTTTCACATTTTTGCGATCTCGTTCCCTTACACATTAGCCGGATGTGAAAACATTCGTGTATTACGAAGACACATTACAGGAAAAGTGAATGTATGTTCAAATGCATGTTAAGCTGTAAAATCCTTGTTCAGCTTCTTTCGTGCAAAACTTTAGAGTAGAGAATAACGCAGAGAAAGAAAATTTGTAGTGCAAATGATCCTTTCAATTTATGTTATATGTCAATTCGATATCTGGATCTGAAAAATAATTGGATTTCGATCATATACAGTAGGTTTCTTCGTTTGCAATGGGTAACGTCCTTGGACTAGGAGAGTAATGAAGTCAAAGCTAGCACCATAGCTTAAATGGCACATATTATAGATTTTTTACCGCTATTCCTTACTTTTAATAGAATGCTCTTTACTAATTATTTTCTTGCCTAAAGCGCCAATAATCAGATGCGGGTTTATTATTTTGCCGCTTGTGAGATGGCATATTTTGCCGCCTCATTTTATCAAACTAACTAGAGGCATAACATAAATTTTGGCGCTTTTCTCAAATTCTTAATTTGACGCACCAGGTGGGAATTTCAAATTCGTCTTTTGTTTTTAAATTTAGCAAGTACTCTTGAATTTGGCACCTTTTGAGTCCCTCTGAAAGCGGGGCCCATGCCAGCTCTCCCTTTGTCAGTACCTAGTTACGCCTCTGAAAGTAATAATCCAAAATTAATAATTCAATTGGCCACTAAAAATCAGCCCTGCTGGTGAAAACTTCTCAGCGGCAAATATTCGACGAAAATTTGCCGCCGTAAACTTCAGCCTACTTGGCCTAATGGTAAATCTGCCACTGCCCATAAGACTGAAATACCTCTACGTGAAACTAAAATTGTTGAGCATATTAATTATTAATAGGATAATTAATATTTGTAAGTCAAAAGGAGTCTTAATTCTATCACCCAGCAGATTTTTGAAGACGAAATATTTAATTTATTTATATACCATTTTAAAAACGATTGGTGATATTTTAAAGCTATATTAGAGAACGCGTAGATTTCGTAGTACTACATGGATATAACAATTAAAGAGCGCTATAATTAAAAATATCTTTATTTTCATATATCCCGTTTAATTCCATCGTTTATGCAAAATTTTCTTCAACTGGAGAAAATTCCCTTCCTGTTTTGAGATTAATTCGAGCGTCATTATTCGAATTACTTCAGCCGTTTTCTCAAAACCTTCTTATTGATACTCTCTTTCACTCGCATTAAAATTTCGCATATAAATTACTATATGCTGGGGTTTACAAAGCATTGTGTATCTGAATCTGAATCACTATACGGGAAGAAAGAACTTATAATAGGCATACTCATACAAAATGTCTCAAACCGTCTGTGTATGTCTAAATAATAGTATGACAATTGCGACGAGAGTTTTTGAATATAACGACTTGGCTATTTACATATGTCCAGTACAAAAAATAGATTTAAATATAATTTATAAAATATTATACAGTGAAATCGTTTATAACGACGGATGTAACGACCAATTGCATATAACGACGGAATTTTTACAAGAAATTTGGTTTGCTATTCTACTCCATACTAAATATATCGGTTATAACGACATCGTATATAACGACGAAACCTGCTATAACGACGGCGATTTTGTAGTCTACGTAGATTCTAAGTAGGGAAATTCGTATCGGATATAACGACGCGACTTGACAGTCATAAAGTAGAACCACGTGGGTTAGTTATTAAAATTTAAAGTTAGTTACAAAATTCATTGGCGTACGCAGAAAGTTCATAAGGGGGGTTATAGGCTCAATGGGTGGGGGGGTCACAGAACTACAACTCCATGTATTCTTATGTTAAATACATAAAATTTCATTTACAGGGGGTTGTAACCCCCATCAACACTCCCTGCGCATGCCAGTGATCAAAATTTAAGCGTTATTCTAATCTTGTTTATTTACAAATGTCTGAGAAATTTTTATTACTGCTAAACCTGAATATTAAAGATAGTGAACTTAAAAAGTGATTTATTAATTGAATATCACGAGGGTCATATTCTTAAGGGGGCCCATTCTATTTTTTCAGTGTAGAGCCCACAAAACTCTTAAACCGGCACTGTTCTGAAGTCATTAGTATAATATAATAAATACTATTTATTACATTTGTTTTCTACATTATATACTTTAGTAGTATTTTCTACAATTTTTTCAATTTAAAAAACTAAGAAAGTACTGTGTATTAAGTGTTGCTATAACATAATATACACGGAAATTAAATTCATTATAATTAAGTATATTTTTGTTTAATTTTGAAACCGAAAAGTTAATACTTTTTGCTGTCAAAATAATGTATAAAACTCTAGAGTACATTGCTATAGGCTACCATGATTTTAAAAAGATATCGTTTATAAAGACTATCGGTTATAACGACCGAATTTGCACGGTCCCTTGGAGGTCGTTATAACCGATTTTCACTGTATTTTTATATTTGAGAAATAAAAAAAAATAGCTTTTACTTATCCTTTCAACACCGTTTGTCATACGAAAGTTCTATAACCAAAGTAAGACCCTCCCGGAAGCTTTGCAGCACAAAAGAGACGGAAAGCGAGGTTGAAGGAGCCTTAAATGTATAGAATGAAAAAAAAAAGAGAGGGGAACTAGGTTCGTATACAGGATTTCAAAATGGGAGGGTTTTTTGCTGATAATGGGGTTGATGGCATTTTTTTCTCTCATAAGGAAATAAGGAAATTGTAATAATATTGTCCAAATGGGAGTTTACCCCCCCACATACATGGCTTTCCGGAGATGGGGGAGACGCTTATTCTCACCGCTGAAAGGCTGGTTGCCTTCGATGATGCTTGACATATCAATGAACTTTGACTTTTATAGCTTGACCTCCCGCAATAAATACGAAAATTTAACGTTTTAAAATGTACAGCAGCATTTTAAAACTAGAGACTTCAGGATATTTCACAAATTAAAAAACTAATTCTCCCTGACGGGTGGTTTTCAACTATCTATCCTAAGACTGGTCAGTGCTATGAATTTGAATCATAGTGTAACTCTTGATTTGCGCTCAGCCTGAAGGTTTCTGAGAGGTTGGCTACTTTCACTCAGTTTTCCATTTCAGGTTAACCAGAAAATTTCGCAATGAAAAATTTTATGAGTATATTTGTTGTGTTAATATTTTTCATTTTTCTCAAACTTTAGTCTTTATTTTGTGTAAAGGTTCTTCAAAAGCTTGGGAAAAAGAGGAAAGCTTTTTCTCTTTTTCCTAGATTCTTCAAATTAAGTCGATACACTAAGAAAATTAAAAATATCAATATAATTCTTCGGCTCAAAAACGATTGAGATTATATATATATATATATATATATATATATGGCCTGCAAAAGGGTTGCTGGTATCTAACTGGAAGGAGACCCACACGCTGAACGTATGTGACGATGTGTGGAACCGGCCGGGCCAGTAACCTAGTGTCCTACCCCGCCTTCAAGTGGTGCAGGCTGGGCTTTCTATCCAAGAGGCAAATTAATATTTGCTGCACGGATGGAAAGGCGGAAGGGGAGGGCTAATTCACCAACCCGTCTAGCCAGCGTGGTGAAATGATGGCTAATTCCTCCAATATGCTAATACACCAAAAACCATGGCCCCTAGTCTCCAGGTGCTGGAGTGCTCCTGATCAAGGCAGCGGTCAGCGTGGCATGAAAGCAGGGGGTGCTAAGAATCACTGGAATGGCCCAGGCTGCCGTTTGTTATTGACCTTGGCAACGTATAATGGACGATCCCTTGCTTCTGAAGCAAAACTTCAAGAATTGGAAGAAGAACTTGACAAGATCAAATGGGACATTGTAGGACTCAGTGAAGTTAGAAGAAAAGGTGAAGAGTTGGTGGAACTTAAAAGTGGACATTTGTTTTATTATAGAGGAACGGAAACTGGAAGAACAAGTGGTGTTGGCTTCTTAATCAACAAAAGAATTAAAGACTACCTTCTTGAAGTCGAAAGCACGTCAGATCGAGCAGCGAGGCTCGTTGTTCAACTAACCCAGCGATACCAACTTCAGATAGTACAGGCATATGCACCAACATCAAGCCATACCGACGAGGAGGTTGAGGAATTCTATGAAGAAATCAAACAGCTACATACCAAGGGGAAACAACATATCAAGCTCATCATGGGGGATTTCAATGCAAGAATTGGACAACAGGAACAAGGAGAGACATCGGTTGGTAAATACGGATATGGGGAAAGGAATGAACGTGGCGATCAACTCATCGAATTTGCAGAAGCTGAAAATCTTAGCATCATGAATTCATTTTTTAAGAAGAAACCGCAAAGAAAATGGACATGGAAACACCCAAATGGGGGAACTAGTGAAATTGACTATATCCTGGCAAACAAGAAATCAATTATTGAAGATTGCAGTGTACTGAACAGATTTAATACTGGAAGTGATCATCGAATGGTGAGATGTAAAGTGCACTTAAATACTAAATTAGAACGACAGAAGCTCATTAGGAAACAAGTATGTAAGAGGGTGGATTTAAAGAAATTAAAAGAAAATACCGAGGCATTCAAGTTGGAATTAAAAAATCGCTTTTCTGCACTGGAAGGACTTATTGAAGAAGTTGACATCTCAGAAGCAAATGAAAACATTGTTAAGACAATAATTGAAACTGCTGGGGAAATTGGTGGTGTAATATGTAAAAAGCAGAATAGCAAATTATCTGAGAAGACGAAACAACTCATGAAAAGGCGAAGACTTATGAAGGTGGACAATCAAAATACCAGTCGCAAGATCGAGTATGTAGAACTTTGCAAAACTTTGCGCAAAAACATGAAAGAAGATATAAGAAAATTCAATTGTGAGTTAGTAAGGAAGGCCATTGAAAGCAACAAGAGCCTTAGGGTTGTTAAAGGGAGTTTGTCTATTGGGAAGAAACACATCATTGCATTAAAAGGAGAGGATGGCACTGTAACAAGAAATAGGGAAGAAATACTTAGAAGAGTTGAAGAATTCTACAGAAAGCTGTATGAGGGAAACAGTGGATTAAACGAAGACTCTGAGATAGTCGAAGGAACAGCTCCTAAAATCTTAAAAGAAGAAGTAGCATTTGCAATAAAAAGTATGAAGAAAGGAAGATCCCCTGGCGATGATGGCATTACATTAGATATCTTAAAAGAAGCTGGAGAACATGTAGAAGACATACTCGCAAAATTCTTTACCAAATGCCTCAACAGTGGTAACATACCAAACCAATGGGATTCTGCAACAGTAATTCTTTTGCATAAAAAAGGTGATAAAGAGGATTTAAAAAATTACCGACCAATTAGCTTGTTACCTGCTATTTATAAAATCTTCACAAAAGTGCTAACACATCGCCTGCAGAAAAAATTAGATGCAGCTCAACCAAGAGAACAAGCTGGATTTCGAAGTGGATTCAGTACAGTGGACCATATTCAAGTATTAAGAGAATTAATTGAAAGAACACATGAATATGAACTTCCATTGTGTGTTGCATTTATTGACTATGAGAAGGCCTTTGACTCTATTAAAACATCAGCAGTCATCAACTCTTTAAGATCAACAGACATTGAGGATGTGTACATTGACATGGTGAAACGTGTGTATAAAAATGCAAGTGCAAAATTTCGGTTACATAAAGATACCAAAACTATCAAACTTGGCAAAGGGGTGAGGCAGGGAGATACCATTTCTCCAAAACTTTTTACTTCTGCTTTACAGATGATTTTTCAGCTGATAAATTGGAATAACAAGGGAATAAAAATAAATGGTGAATATTTAAATCATCTGCGGTTTGCTGATGACATTGTTATTTTTTCAACGGACCCATTGGAACTCCAAGACATGGTACAAGAGCTCTCAACTAGAAGTGAAGAAGTTGGACTCAAGATGAACCTACAAAAAACTAAGATCATGTTCAATAATTTTGTAGAGGAAACAAAAATACAAGTTGACAACATTGAGCTAGAAATTGCTGATTCATATATTTACCTTGGCCAGCTGATTTCAATGGATGGCAACATTATGAAAGAACTCAACAGACGTATTAAACTTGGCTGGAGTGCATTTGGAAGAAACAGTTTTATCCTGAAGGGGAAATTGCCTTTGTGTCTAAAAAGAAAGGTCTTCAACCAGTGTGTATTGCCAGTCCTCTCTTATGGATCAGAGACATGGAGTCTAACAGTTGGAGCAATACGAAAGTTACAGACAACGCAAAGGAGCATGGAGAGGTGCATGCTTGGAATAACTAGGAGAGATCGAAAAAGAAACACTTGGGTGAGAGAGCAAACTAGAGTAGAGGACATCATTGTTAAAGTAAAAGGGCTGAAATGGCGATGGGCTGGGCATATTGCAAGAAGAACTGATCAACGATGGACAACAGAAATTCTGAACTGGATTCCAAGAGACCACCGAAGACCTAGAAAACGTCCTCAAACTAGATGGGTGGATGAAATAAGAAAACAGGTTGGGGTGACGTGGAAGCGAATTGCTCAGGATAGACTTGTGTGGAAAGCATTTGGAGAGACCTTCATCCAGCAGTGGATAGATAATGGTTGAATATGATGATATATATATATATAAAAGTTTTCCTCGCCCATTCTTGGCGGAAACAGGCTTTGGGACGGGCAGAGCGCCATGTTCCCAAGCCTCTTTTTACATCACTTCTTAATGTGCCATGTCTAGAAACTTCCTGACAATGTGACACGTGTTTAGGATTGTGGCTTTTTGTATTTCAATGTAGGTGTTTGGGTCAATGTTGAGTATCTCCAAATTCGTCGCAAGCGTTTTTGGTACTATCCCTGTTGCTGAGATGACTAACGGGATGATGAGGATCTTTTCCATACCCCATATATCTCGTACTTCATGTCTGAGATCTTGGTACTTGGTGATTTTCGTTGTGTAGGTTGTCTGTATGTTATTGGTGTTGGGTACTGCTATGTCGATTAAGTACGTGGTCTTATTCGATTTATCGACGAGGGTTATGTCAGGACGGTTATGTGGGACTGTCTTGTCTGTTATGATTGCTCTATCCCAGTAAAGCTTGTGTGTTTCGTTCTCATGCACGGTCTCTGGCTCATATTTGTAGTACGGGCATTTTTCTGTCAGAAAGCCAGCATTCGCTGCCAATTTCTGGTGGACTATTTTCGCTACTTGATCGTGTCTATGTTTGTAGTCTGACTGCGCAAGGATCTTGCATCCTGCCATCACGTGTTGGATTGTCTCCGATGCCGCATGACAGTGTCTGCATTTGTCGCTTTCTATGTCTTTTCTCTGGATGAATTTCTGATTGTTCCTTGTTGCGATCACTTGGTCTTGGATGGCTAGCATGAATCCTTCTGTCTCTGGCTGGAGAGTGCCTTTGGCCAGCCAAGAATTTGATGCCTTTTTGTCAACGTGTGGTTGTTGCAGGTCATTGTAGTGCCTGCCATGTAATGGTTTTCCGGCCCAAGTTCTCAGTTTCTGTTCGTTGGCTGTTTCGAGGACACGCTCTTCGGTACTACACAGGTTTAGTGGCGTGTAATTTGCATCTGCTTGTATTATGGCTTGGATGAGTGGCGATCGGGGACTCTTCAACTGGAAGTATTGCCTCATGCTCTGGATCTGCTTGTCATGTAAGTCTTTGAGGTCCGCTTGTCCGCGTCCTCCTTCTTCCCGGGGTAGTGTTTGCCGTTCAATTGCCGTTGCAGGGTGTAGTTGTCCGGCTCTTCTCTGGATGGTTCTCATTTTCCGCTGGAGTTGTTCTAGTTCAGTGTTGGACCATTTGATGATCCCGAAGGAGTAGGTGAGCACTGGTACCGCATATGCGTTAATGGCTTGCGTGGTGTTCTTCCCGCTCAGTTTCGTCTTCACAATGCTTCTAAGTCTTTCTTGGAATGCTTGCTTGCTTGGAATGCTTGGAATATGTATATATGTATATGTTACGGGCGAAGTTTAAAATACGGCATTCTATAGAATGCCTAGGCATTGTATATAATGCCTAAAACTAGCCGGCAATGTATAAAACGATTTATATTTCACACATTTCCTAAGCATTCTATAGAATGCCAAATAAGAAATCGGCAAAATATGATATACATCTCCAATTCGTTTCGAATATCACGTGCCTTGCCACGTGATATTGATGCGTGCCTTAGGCTCAGAATTTGTCAGTTGCACTTTGCGGTTTGTTCGGGAGTGTCAAAATACGCAATTTTACTTAAATTTGTTCAACAAAAAATTAATTTTTTACTGTGCTGCATGAAAATGGAGGAGCAAGCTGTAGTGTTGGAGAGGGAGTCATGGTCTATAGACATGAAACATATTTTCTACCCATTTCCTTATTTTATCCACGCCTCTAGTTTTAGGACGTTTTCTACGTCTTCGGTGGTCTCTTGGAATACAGTTCAGAATTCTGTTGTCTATCGTTGATAATTTCTTCTTAAAATATGCCCAGCCCATCTCCATTTCCGCCCTTTTACTTTAACAATGATGTCCTCTACTCTAGTTTGCTCTCTCACCCAAGTGTTCCTTTTTCAATCTCTCCTAGTTATTCCAAGCATGCACCTCTCCACGCTCCTTTGCGTTGTCTGTAACTTTCATATTGCTCCAACTGTTAGACTCCGTGTCTCTGATCCATAAGAGAGGACAGGCAATAAACACTGATTGAAGACCTTTCTTTTTAGACACAAAGGCAATTTCTTTTATAATGTTGCCATCCATTGAAATCAGCTGGCCCAGGTAAATATATGAAACAGCAATTTCTAGCTCCATGTTGTCAACTTGTATTTTTGTTTCCTCTACGAAATTATTGAACATGATCTTAGTTTTTTGTAGGTTCATCTTGAGTCCAACTTCTTTACTTCTAGTTGAGAGCTCTTATACCATGTCTTGGAGTTCTGATGGGTCCGTTGAAAACATAACCATGTCATCAGCAAACCGCAAATGATTTATGTATTCACCATTTATTTTTATTCCCTTGTTATTACAATTTATCTGCTGAAAAATTATCTGTAAAGCTGAAGTAAAATGTTTTGGAGAAATGGTATCTCTCTGCCTCACACCTTTGCCAAGTTTGTTAGCTTTGATATCTTTATGTAATCGAAACTTTGAACTTGCAATTTTATACACACGTTTCACCATGTAAATGCACTCGTCCTCAATGTCTGCTGATCTTAAAGAGCTGATGACTGCTGATGTTTTAAGAGAGTCAAAGGCCTTCTCGTAATCAATAAATTCAACACATAATGGAAGTTCCTATTCATGTGTTCTTCCAATTAATTCTCTTAATACTTGATTATGGTCCATTGTACTGAATCCACTTCGACTTCGAACTCGACTCGACGATATATATATATATATATATAATAAATAGAAAGCAGAGACTCTCTTGATTCTATATAAATAAAAGATGTACCCTAAATGAAAATCATCGTTTACTTAAATCATATTTTAAATTAAAAAACTTTACCTATTAAGTTATACTTTAGGAGACAAAATGCATCAATAAATGACAAATGTTAAAGAATGAATTTTAAGATTTAAATTACAAAGCTAAAGTATTAATAGAATTTTTTTTTTCTTTGAAAGATATAGTTTACAGGAGATTTTCTTAAACTTTTATTTGTATTATAAATAATTTTATCTATAAAAATCTAATACAATATGCCACAATTGCTGAGGAAGATAGATGAATGTGTTATATTATAGTCCAAACAAATATGACGTCAAAATTTCATTCATTATTCCGCTACTATTTATCTATCATATCCCTATTTTCCATATATCATTCATCTGTTATTCATATATTATTAATCTATTATTCATATATAATTCACCTATTACTCATATATCATTCAGCTATTATTCATATGCCATTAATATATCATTCGCATAATCATGGGAATCAACTGGACACGGGAAAACCTAAATTATATCAATTAATATATACGTATATTTTATATATGTCATAAATGCTCCACCTTAAACTATATTTCATACTTCTTCATTGTCCACCAATTTTGTAGGGGCCAGGCCAACAAATGCTATTAGTAGACCAAAAAAACCCGGTCCTCTAAGAGTTGCTTCCCTTGATGGAAATGTATATGCTTCGTAGATTCATCAAAATGCAAGCTTTAAAGGAATATATATGTATATATATGGCTTGAAGCAATATTGCTCTTTTAGATATTCCTTGCTCCGACAAAATGGCTTGGCGACAATAGCATGGATATTCTTCTTAGTGATATCTGTTCTAGAAATGGAGCGGCTTTCTTCAAGAACTTTGTATGAGTGGATTGCGTATGCAAATCGTTCGCCGGGCTTTGAATAGAAGAACAACATCTCGCATATAAATCTCATATAAAAGAAGGTGAGTAATACAGACACTGGAAAATTCTCTTTTGCTTTTCTGTTTAAAAAATAAAATTTGAATTGAATGCTACGTTATTCGCATAGTTAAACTCGCATACAGTTTTAGATTTTCCTTCAGGCGTAAAATATATTGATTTAAGATTTTATTGGTAAAATAGATATTTGGAGTAGCGGTCGCCAACCGGTAGTCCACGGACCACTGGTGGTTCGTGAGAGAATTTTGGTGGTCCGCAGAAAAATCTGGATATTATTTGTATTTTTAATGTTTTATTAATAATAAAACAAAAATAATATTCTAAGAAATTCTCATATTCTGAATGACAATTTTTGCTTTTGTATTGTACTAAATTCACGAAATGTATTTATATAAATCGAACACTACGCAGATTAAATCAAACAACAATATCAATCAACGTTTATTGGCGTAGTGATACCAGCGCCGATGTTATGGCGTGATTAGATGGTGAAACGTTCGAAAGAAAATAAATATTTCTGCCTTCGGTGGGACCTGAACCCACGACCTTCCACTTGCCGGGCGGAGGCTCTACCCACTGAGCTACGAAGGACAATATATAATCTCTTTACGAACGTATATAAAGAGTATATACTGTTGTTTGATTCATGAAATGTGGTCCGCGGGATTTAAAATTATGAATTTAGTGGTCCATGAGGTCCAAAATGTTGGCGATCTCTGATTTAGAGGATTCCCATTAACTCCATTGCTAACTTGTATTCTTGTCCAAGGCTTAAAAATTATAATTTCCTGGTCCCTAATGACGATAATGTTTTTTAGAAATACACTTTTATTTAATATATTTGCTATATATTTAATATATATACTTATATTTATCTATATATATTATGCATATTGTGACGATGCATGGAAATAAATATAAAAAGTGCTGAAAATCGTAACGCAGCGAAGAAAATGGACGGAAAGGTTTCTTATGCTGAAAGTCACGTGTTTGAATAGAACAGACCGCAGCAGTTGCTATTTGTACGATGTATGTAATATGTATCCATGTACAGTAATCTATATCAATAAGGTAATTTTAATTTGCGATTACACTGGACAACAATGAAAGGAAAGGCTTCTGAAAGGAAAGTATACAATTCCGTATGAAATTAACCCACGGAATACGAATATCGCCATGAAAAACTTCATTGGCTGTTGTTTCAGATATACAGCTTATAAGTAAAATAAAAAGTATAACGAGTGAATTTTTTTGTTATCTATTGATAAATTTATGATAGACATAATAAGTGTTAGTAAATTTATATTAAAATAGCACTCAAATAAAAATGTAAGAACTTCTGTTTCGTGCAGAGTTTTCCTGCTCGTTAGGCAACGTTAGATCAATAAGTATTGTATCATTGGGTGAGAAGTCTGGAGTCTCCGCGACACCTGGTGTACTACGCAACGTAATACAAGCCTTTCATTTTTATCAGCACAACGATAGAGAGCTCAGTCAATTTGCTTCTTTTCCTTCATTAGTGAGTGCACTTTCATGAAAGTAGCCTTTTAAAGTGATCCTTTTCTTGTGACAGTAAGTAGCTATGCTAGGTGCATGTGTTAATAAGGCGGATAAATTTTGCTATATTTTGGTGATGTAACATTTGCAGCACAAAAAAGTCCACCACTATGGTTGTTAAAAAGGCTTATCATTTGTATTTTGGCTGCATAGTAGACAACCAGAATAAGAATTGGGCTCCACATGTATGTATGTTGCCGCAAATGTGCAACGAATCTTTTACAGTGGCTAGATGGCAAAAAAAAAATAAGATGGTTTTGCTGTTCCCATGATTTGGAGGGAGCCCACAAATAACACAAATTACTGTTATTTCTGTATGGCGCCATCAGTGGCTGAAGGTGTCACAAAGGAAAAGAACTGGACTATACAATATCCAAATATACCTTCTGATGTACAATCTGTACCTCACTCTGAAGACCTGCCCATTCCTAAGACTCCGACAGATTTTGTTTTCGATTGAAATGAGGTCTAGGAAGACGATGTGAATAATCCGAAATCTTGAACGTCACAGGTTAATGAATGCGATGAAGAATATGTATTTTCTGACTCTATGCCACACAAAATTACATCAGAGGAACTGAACGACCTTGTTCGTGATTTGAATTTAACCAAAGCCAAAACAAAGATGTTAGCGTCAAGCCTTCGTCAATGGAATCTTCTAGAACAAAATGTTCAAGTGACTTTATTTCGTCACCAACAATTCGAGCAATTCTTCCAAAAAACTGAAATCTTTGTGTTCTGCTGCAATATTGACGGCCTATTGCAAGGACTAGGAATAACCCATATTACGCAGGGATAGCGTATATTTATAGACGCCTCCAAGTTCAGTCTTAAGATGGTTTTACTGTATAATGGGAATCATCTATCGTCAATTCCAATGCGGTGAAAGAAACCTACAACAACCTTAAACAGCTGTTGCCACAGTTAATTGCAAAAAATATGGTTGGCTAATCTGTCCTGACTTGAAGATAGTGCCTCTGTTGATGGACCATCAGCAAGGATATATAAAACACTGCTGTTTTCTTTAACAATGAGATAGTTGAGCTACATGCTTGCACTACATCGAGAGAGACTGGCCTCCTAGAAAGTCTTTGACACTTGGACAAATGAATGTTCAGAATACACCACTGACAGATATGCATAAAATCATACTACCTCGCTCTGCACATTCTTGTCTTGTGGTCTTGTGAAGCAATTGGTTAAAGCCATGGGCAGAAATAAACCAGTGTTCAAGTATTTGCTTGAAAATTTCATCGACTGAGCGAAAAAAAAATAAAAGAAGGAACTTTTGTGGGTCCGCAGATCAGACAACTATTTCAAGATTCACAGTTTGAGGACCTGCTTCAGTGTGATGAAAAATAAGTGCGGTATGCCTTTTTTTTCAAATATCAACAAACTTTAAGGAATTACAGAACTGAAAATTACGAAGATATCATTAACGACATGCTGGCTTCGTATCAGAAATTTAGCTGTAATATGTCTTTAAAGCTCCACTTCCTAGGTTCCCACCAGGAATTCTTTCCAGATAACTGTGGTAACTTTAGTGATTAACATGCTGAATGTTTCCATCAAGACATGGCCTTAATGGAGCAACGATAGAAGGAGAAAGTGCTCCACTATGATGCTCGCAAACTACTGTTGGACACTTTTCAGAGATGCCCTTGTGGTGGCATACAACCGGAAAGCAAGGAGAATCAAAACATCATAAACTGACAACTGATATCTCTGCATGAAAAGCTTATGTACGTATCTCAAACACTAAATTTATTACAAATGTAAAAAAAAATATTACACTATGTATTTTTAATTATATTATAATTACACTTACAATTTCTTGATTGCATTCACTTAAAAGAAGTGTAATGTAACGCATGCAGTATATATATATGTTACCGGCAAAGTATGAAACGCCGGCATTCTATAAAATGCCTAGGCAATGAATATAATGAGGGACGTTTTTAGGCAAAGTATGAAATATGAGAATTATTACATACTTTCCCTAGGCATTGTATATAATACCTAGGCATTCTATAGAATGATAAATGCTATTTAGGCAAAGTATGAAAAAAGGTCCTGATAAGGCTATTATATAAATGACGTGCATTCCTCAAAAATACAAATGTTATTCTGAAAAAATAATGAGAGTGCCATTAAAAAAAATTTATTCAAAATACGTAAAGAAAAATGAAAGTTGTACAAAACAAAATTTATGCCTTTCTTATTAAGGGAAACAAAATTTTCATATAAAAAATAAGAAATTAAAATTAACCTACTTGTTGCAACACGGTAGGCTTGAATGCCATTTTGAATTACATTTCATTACATTTTTCATGCAAAGACATTTCATATTTTGGCACTTTGTTTTACACATACATTTGACGAATCTTTGGCCGCTTCCACTGGACTGAGAAATTGTAACTGACCGGAGAGGAATTTCGTGATCAGGAATATCTTCAATTCTAAGCAAGTTCTTAGGGCATAAAGTGAATTGTGATCTCGCATATACTTGTTTTAAAATTCCTTCAGAAGTTCCAAGTCGGTAGAAACCATCCTCTGTCACACTTATTACAACTGCCAATATATTGCTCGAATCACCTCGCCCCTTGTTGACGTCAGGAATAGGAACTCTCACAGTAGTTCCCAAAGAAGCAGTGGGAAATTTTTTTCCGAATTCATTTTCATTTTTTTGGCTTGTATTTTCCGATTGATTTTAGAATTTATTTTACCTTCAATAGCATTTTCAGTTTTGAAACAAAGGGTGCACAAAATATCCATTTCATCATCTTTACTAGCATGGCCACAGAAGGTATGAATTTTTTGACGACACTTTTTGCATGCAAGTGCATCACTCGTTTCCTTTAAACACACACAACAGGTATCAGAAACGGAAATCTCTTCGGTAAGCATGTCTTCATCATGTTGGTTTAATCCACTATCGACTATAATCTCATCCATGTTTTTTGAAACAGGCTCTTTTTCTTGCATAATCTGATTAGTTTCACCTTTTTCCATTGTTTGGACGCTTTCTATTACTTTTTCTAGCTGCTCCTCTGTATTTATGTCTTTTAAAACATCTTCGGGTAGAAAAGACGTTGTAAGCCCTACTTTAGGTTTGCAGCCAAAAAGAGCTTCGTATGGTGTTCTTTTGATCCCAGAATGATAAGCTCTATTTTTCATAAATTGAACGAAACGCAGTCCTTCACTCCAGCGGTCAGATTTGTTGTCCTGCATCCAAGTACAGAGCATATTTTCGATATCTTGATTAACTCTTTCGACACTACCCTGGCTTTGTGAATGGCGAGGCTTCCCATGGACGACTTTCAGTGCTGGCCAAAACTCCTTCAAGCTGGTCACCACATTATTGGCAAATTCCCTACCATTGTCAGACTGTAATATAGATGGCGCTCCAAGCAACGAGAATATGTCTACTAGGTTGTAGGCTACTTCTTCAGCTCTTTTTGACGTTAGAGACTTGAGAATCACAAATTTTGTGAGATGATCTTGGTACATCATAATAAATTTGTATTCTCTATCTGGCTGAGACTGAAAATCAATAAAATCTACCTTTCAACGGGAATTAAATTCAAAAAAAAAATCATAGGTTTAACAGCAGTGGTGCCCTTTTTAATACCTTTTTGTTTTTTATGGCAGGGCTAACGAAGGTGGATGTACAGTTCAATATCATGACGTGTAACGTTTTTGTATTTGGTTGAAAGTTCTTTCAACATTCTGTCACGTCCTCCGTGTCCAATAGCCAAATGAGTTTCATGAAGTACGTGAAATAACTCAGTGTCCGTGACGTAATACTGTATTGTACTGACGTCTTCTTTAACAGGATAAATGAGTTTACTTTTGTTTTCCACAATCATCACATCATAGCGATTCAGCAACCAATAGTCCCTGGGTTCCTTCTTAGTAGTCAATTTGTTTGGCTTTTTTTTTACATCATTTATTAACTTCTGGTAAGTAGTTTCGGTTAGGAACAAACTATTTTTTGCAGCATTAACTCGAAGCTTAGGCAGTTCATCTTCGAATCGTCGTTGCATGTCTATAGACCATGACTCCTTCTCCAACACTACAGCTTGCTCCTCCATTTTCATGCAGCACAGTAAAAAACTAATTTTTTGTTGAACAAATTTAAGTAAAATTGCGTATTTTGACACTCCCGAACAAACCGCAAAGTGCAACTGACAAATTCTGAGCCTGAGGCGCGCGTTAAAAGTCACGTGCCTTGCCACGTGATATTCGAAATGAATCGGAGATGTATTTAATACTTTGCCGGTTTCTCATTTGGCATTCTATAGAATGCCTAGGAAATTTGTTAAATATGAATCTTTTCATACATTGCCGGCTAGTTTTAGGCATTACAATGCCTACATTCTATAGAATGCCGGATTTCAAACTTTGCCGGTAACATATATATATATATATATCATCATCATCATATTCAACCATTATCTATCCACTGCTGGATGAAGGTCTCTCCAAATGCTTTCCACACAAGTCTATCCTGAGCAATTCGCTTCCACGTCACCCCAACCTGTTTTCTTATTTCATCCACCCATCTAGTTTGAGGACGTTTTCTAGGTCTTCGGTGGTCTCTTGGAATCCAGTTCAGAATTTCTGTTGTCCATCGTTGATCAGTTCTTCTTGCAATATGCCCAGCCCATCGCCATTTCAGTCCTTTTACTTTAACAATGATGTCCTCTACTCTAGTTTGCTCTCTCACCCAAGTGTTTCTTTTTCGATCTCTCCTAGTTATTCCAAGCATGCACCTCTCCATGCTCCTTTGCGTTGTCTGTAACTTTCGTATTGCTCCAACTGTTAGACTCCATGTCTCTGATCCATAAGAGAGGACTGGCAATACACACTGGTTGAAGACCTTTCTTTTTAGACACAAAGGCAATTTCCCCTTCAGGATAAAACTGTTTCTTCCAAATGCACTCCAGCCAAGTTTAATACGTCTGTTGAGTTCTTTCATAATGTTGCCATCCATTGAAATCAGCTGGCCAAGGTAAATATATGAATCAGCAATTTCTAGCTCAGTGTTGTCAACTTGTATTTTTGTTTCCTCTACAAAATTATTGAACATGATCTTAGTTTTTTGTAGGTTCATCTTGAGTCCAACTTCTTTACTTCTAGTTGAGAGCTCCTGTACCATGTCTTGGAGTTCTGATGGGTTCGTTGAAAAAATAACAATGTCATCAGCAAACCGCAAATGATTTAAATATTCACCATTTATTTTTATTCCCTTGTCATTCCAATTTATCTGCTGAAAAATCATCTGTAAAGCTGAAGTAAAAAGTTTTGGAGAAATGGTATCTCCCTGCCTCACACCTTTACCAATTTTGATAGCTTCGGTATCTTTATGTAACCGAAATTTTGCACTTGCATTTTTATACACACGTTTCACCATGTCAATGTACACATCCTCGATGTCTGCTGATCTTAAAGAGTTGATGACTGCTGATGTTTTAATAGAGTCAAAGGCCTTCTCATAGTCAATAAATGCCACACACAATGGAAGTTCATATTCATGTGTTCTTTCAATTAATTCTCTTAATACTTGAATATGGTCCACTGTACTGAATCCACTTCGAAATCCAGCTTGTTCTCTTGGTTGAGCTGCATCTAATTTTTTCTGCAGGCGATGTGTTAGCACTTTTGTGAAGATTTTATAAATAGCAGGTAACAAGCTAATTGGTCGGTAATTTTTCAAATCCTCTTTATCACCTTTTTTATGCAAAAGAATTACTGTTGCAGAATCCCATTGGTTTGGTATGTTACCGCTGTTAAGACATTTGGTAAAGAATTTTGCAAGTATGTCTTCTACATATTCTCCAGCTTCTTTTAGGATATCTAATGTAATACCATCATCACCAGGGGCTCTTCCTTTCTTCATGCTTTTTATTGCAAATGAAACTTCTTCTTTTAAGATTTTAGGAGCTGTTCCTTCGACTATTTCAATGTCTTCGTTTAATTCACTGTTACTTTCGTATAGATTTTTGTAGAATTCTTCAACTCTTCTAAGTATTTCTTCCCTATTTCTTGTTACGGTGCCATCCTCTCCTTTTAATGCAATGATGTGTTTCTTCCCAACAGATAAACTTCCTTTAACAACCCTAAGGCTCTTGTTATTTTCAATGGCTTCCTTTACTAGCTCACAGTTGAATTTTCTTATGTCTTCTTTCATGCTTTTGCGCAGAGTTTTACAAAGTTCTATGTACTCAATCCTGGAACTGGTATTTCGATTGTCCACCTTCATATCTCTTCGCCTTTTCATGAGCTGTTTCGTCTTCTCAGATAATTTGCTATTGTGCTTTTTACAGGTTACACCACCAATTTCCCCAGCAGTTTCAACTATTGTCTTAACAATGTTTTCATTTGCTTCTGAGATATCACTTTCATCAATAAGTCCTTCCAGTGCAGAAAAGCGATTTTTTAATTCCAACTTGAATGCCTCGGTATTTACTTTCAGTTTCATTAGATCCACCCTCTTACTTACTTGTTTCCTAATGAGCTTCTGTCGTTCTAATTTAGTATTTAAGTGCACTTTACAATTCGATGATCGTATTTACCAACCGATGTCTCTCCTTGTTCCTGTTGTCCAATTCTTGCATTGAAATCCCCCATGATGAGCTTGATATGTTGTTTCCCTTTGGTGTGTAACTCTTTGATTTCTTCATAAAATTCTTCAACCTCTTCGTCGGTATGGCTTGATGTTGGTGCATATACCTGTACTATTTGAAGTTGGTATCGCTGGGTTAGTTGAACAACAAGCCTCGCTGCTCGATCTGATGTACTTTCAACTTCCAGAAGACAGTCTTTAATTCTTTTGTTGATTAAGAAGCCAACACCACTTGTTCTTCCAGTTTCCGTTCCTCTATAGTAAAACAAATGTCCGCTTTTCAGTTCCACCAACTCTTCACCTTTTCTTCTAATTTCACTGAGTCCTACAATGTCCCATTTGATCTTGTCTAGTTCCTCTTCCAATTCCTGAAGTTTTGCTTCAGAAGCAAGGGATCGTCCATTAAACGTAGCCAAGGTCAATAACAAACGGCAGCCTGGGCCATTCCAGTGATTCTTAGCACCCCCTGCTTTCATGCCACACTGACCGCTGCCTTGATCAGGAGCACTCCAGCACCTGGAGACTAGGGGCCATGGTTTCTGGTGTGTCAACATAATGGAGGAATTAGCCATAATTTCACCACGCTGGCTAAACGGGTTGGTGAATTAGCCCTCCCCTTCCGCCTTTCTATCCGTGTAGCAAATATTAATTTGCCACATAAATAGAAAGCTCAGCCTGCACCACTTGAAGGCGGGGTAGGACACTAGGTTACTGGCCTGGCCGGTTCCACACATCGTCACATACGTTCAGCGTGTGGGTCTCCTTCCAGTTAGATACCAGCAACCCTTTTGCAGGCCATATATATACGTACATAAACACTGAAATGAAAATGTCCTGCAAATTAATTTAGGATAATATATTTATGTACAAAATATGAACGTTTAACATTGAAATAGCAAGCAAATATTTCTTATCAATTGTCAACAAGTGTACCTGCATATTACAAACAAACTGGTATCCCATTCAGCTTTTTTTGGTCCTATTCATATTTAGCACATCGAATTCATTAAGAATTGGCTATTTTTATCTCAGAATCATGAACTTCATCAAACTTTTGTCCAGTGTTATTCGTGGTTTGCGACATTATTTTGTGGTCCTGGTGAATCCTTGATAAACTAATGCAATTAATCATTCCTAAGAAACCCATCGTTCTAATAACCGTTGCTTTTCATTCATCGTGATATTTTTTAGTTCCAAATAATGCTTTATTGAATTAATATATTTCGGATCAATGTGACATGACAAGGTTTACTTTGTTTATACGAGGATCATGAGTGTTTTTTGTTTAAGTTTAGTTTTTCTGTTTCAAAAATGGCTGCCAAAATTACACATGCGTCAAAATACGGTAAAAACCATCAAAAGACGGGAGAATGATAGTGGAAGAAGTAAACTAGAGCGAGCTAAACAATTTAAGATGCCTGAGTTGGATCTTAAAGATATTTCCGCAAATTAAGAGAATGCATAAGAAGCTGTACGAAAATGTGAATCGTCATCAATTAAACGTCGGAAAATTGATTTTTCTAAAGCAAAAGGATTTGGTAAGTCGCTAATAAAATGGGTTAACGAAACAAGAGCATCCAACATTCCAGTTTCTGATACACTGCAAAATGACAAAGCCTTACCACTTGGAATTAAATTTGCAATTAAAAACTTTCACGATTCTTTATGTTGGTTATCCAAATTCAAAGAAATACACGGGCTTAGTTTGAATAAAGCATATGTGGATAAATTGTAAGAAGTAACTATAAAATGAATAATAGGAAAACAGGTTTTGAGACAGATCAATGTATTCATCAAATGCATTGGTAGTTATAAGTCTGAAAACGTGAAAAGAAACCGACTATAATATTAGTCAGTCTTTATTCAGCGTAACATTCTGATTAAGGTAACTTTCCGTTTAACGACGCAACGTTTCTTCTCCATCGTTTGAAAATAGTTAAACGCAGAAATTATTGAATATATCATAATATTCAACCACATTTACGTACTGCTGAATGGAAGTCTATCAAGTGCTTTCCATAAAAATCTATCCTATGAAATTTGCTTACGTATCATTTTAATCCCTTTTCTTATTTCAGCCAACTTGTATATTCAACTGACCGACTTGTTACATCTACTCATCTAGTCTGAGGATGTTTCTTGGGGTTTCATGGGCTTCACGTCCGGGTCACCAGTTGAAGTTTTATATATTGATGAAATGCAGCAATTCGATCCAGTTAAAATATTATTTGTTGAAGCTTTACATGTTCAGAATAGTTCGCCAAAAGATAATTAAATTACAATACAACGTTAAAAGAATTTTGTACACCCTCTTGGCGGAGTTTTCCTAGGATGTGTGCACATGTCGATGGTAAATTGAGGAGTGATTGGATTTTAGAATTCGGAAAACAATTACACACACTGTTACCAAATATAGAAAGTAAAAATATAATTATACAATATCTGAAAAATATGAAATAAAAGCACACGATTTGGCATGGTGACAATTTTAGAAATTGAACCTTTTTAGTTTGTTTTTTCTTTCGTTTCTAAGTGGCAACAGTTAAGAAAGCCTGAGAAGTGAATTAACATTTCTACTGCGGGAGACCACAGGCTTTTGGAAGCTAGTGAGTAGAAAATTTGGGCTGTTATTCAAACTATTGAAAAAATCCTGCATTGATGTTTTTAAGTGTTAGAAGGCACGTTGTAGTTTAATTATTTCCGAGCGAGTAATACTTTTCTCTGGAGAGTACGATTCTTCTGGACTTAATGCGCTCTATACATACATTCATAACTCAGTTAAAACTATCGCCAAGAGCCTGAGAACTTTTTTTATATATATTTAGTAAGTATTTCGATTTTTCCGAGGCTCAGAAAATATCTTACAGTTATTACAATACTGAGCATAGTCATTATGGAGTTTCTTACAAATAAACCTAACAAAGCATTTTTGCATAGTCCTTTCATCGAAATTTAGATTGTTTTTGAAAATTGCATTCATCGAAATTTGGATTATTTTTGAAAATTGCCTTCATCGAAATTTAGATTACTACATGTAGAATGTTATTATGATGGTTCATATTTAATGGATAGGTTATAGAAGCAGGTGCAGTCGGAATCAAATCTGACAACGCCAACGAAACATCAAGAATAAACAAAGAAATAACCTGGAGAACTATAATGTACATCTCTACCCATCAGCCATTAATCTGATTTGAAGCTTCCGATGAGTGAATAATTGGATATGACAATAACGAGCTCGGAATAACGCTGGTGCAGGAATATAAAGGGAACCCGGATGCGAAAACAGGAACTTATTACTGTTATTTCCTTTTCCCGATACTTACTGGAGAAACTACGTGTTATTCTTTTTAGCACCTTGGAAGTTTAATCCTTGATGAATGAGGTTAGATCAGACAGCGGAACATGTCATCCACATTTATTGTTATTCATGCACTGCTTTCGTAATGTTTAATGTAATTACTTACATGGACAATATTTTTCAATTTTATAGTTCAAGTTAGAGCTTTTTATGTATAGAAGAAAAAAAAAGACACCGCTTTAGCTCGGAATCTAATTGGAGAGCCACCGTGTAAACCGGTATGCCTTAACCAACTAGGCCACCTAGGCAGAGGGACGACGCTCCTTGTCTTCGTATATAAGGTTTTGAAAGAGATATTATTACCCTTCTCAGGATAAATGCGATTGCTAAATGGTCAAGGCAAGAAGCCAATAAGGCATACATTTTGTAACTTTTTTGTGGGGAATGAATGAATTGTTGAATAAAAACAAACTTTATTCTAACGGATAAAATCATTTACATGAGGTGATAATGATTTACGTTTATAATTATTAATTATGGCTTTTATACCCGCATTTTATAACTCAAGCTAGAATTTTTTATGCATAGAAGAAAAAGAGGCACCCATCCGTCCCGGAGTTATTTACATGTTTATTAGTGGCGAATAGAAATGAAAAATAGCTACTTCTACACATGTTATGGAAAAATGCTTCATGCATTATGATTAATATTTTAGAAGTGAATAATTTTATTAAATTTTTTAATTGTTTTATGCACATGGAGTTTTTTTTCTAAAGCACAAATTAGCGATTTTTCAAGTATTACGTAAGAACCTTGTGGGGAGGGGTTGCCGTTGGTCTTATTTTCCTATGTTAGCCAATGTTAAATTTTGCTTTCTGAGGTGGGGGTGAAATGGCCAAAATATTGCTTACGTAATGCTTGAAACCTCCCTTACTAACCTATTTTCAGCAATATGATTAAATTCTATAACGTTCTCGCTGCGGGATCCAGAGGGAGGCGACTGAAATGGAGTATAGTTAAACTTGAATATTTTGCTTCTATTTTAACTTAAAACTTGTTTGTTTTGAATTTTTTTATGGCGCAAGAGCTTTTGGGCTATATTTTAACCTATTACATTATCGTAATTAGTAATTCTAATGCATCTTTTTCCTTGTATTTTAAAACAATTACTTATATTCTGCATAATGTAAATAAAGCAGCATCTTAGAACACGTTAATTTTTTTTATACATTGATGAAAGGGAGCTTAAAAATAGAAATATGATTAACATGATTAATATAATTAATATTACGGTTAAATTAATTATGGATAATTATACTGGATTAGACATCATTCATCAATTATGTATAACTGCGCATTTTGGCGAAATAAATATTAATTGATGGATTAAATATGAAGTGCGAATCAAAATAGATATAGATAGGTTAAACTAATAGAGGAGTGATAAATTTGTGTGAAAGTGATGCCATTCTTACCACTGATTAATATTATTTCATACTTATTACACTCATATAAGGCAATTATCTTATGATTTATATATGATAATTATGATATACATACAAGTTGTTCAAAATGTTCGTAAATATTTCCATTATTTATCAAAATCCGAACTAATTGGTGTATTAATTTGTGGCTTGAGCGAAAATAAAACACAAGAAGAAGGATATTTTTCCACAGCAATCATCTATATATATATTTCTTTATCTTTTTTTCCGTGGTGAAGTAATTTTTCGCAAGCACAGTTGGTCGAGAGCGATTAATTAACCGTTATTGCAACACTTTCGCTTTCCTAACTTGACATCTATAGGTTTTTGGTTACAGGACTATTTAAAGTTTACAGTGTACTTATCAGCGTAGAGTTTTCAAAATTATTGGGGGACCAAGTACATATTTTGTACGTTACAGTATATGTAAAATTGCAATTTATTTCAAATTATTGGGGGGGGGGCTCGGTGCCATGTAACTCTGTGGCTGTGAGTACACCTGAGTATCTCATGTTCCTTGGCACAATTAAAAAGCACCATTTTCTCCGGGTTGGGTGGCATCTATCTACCTGGGAAGGCTCCAAGCTGCCATGTGTGACGGTCTCACCTAACTGGAGTTTTCAATGCAGTTTTGATTATCACCATTGCGTACGAAGCCAGAAGTTAAGGCTATAATGTTTCGTTGACAATATTAGATTACGAATGAATCATACATAAAATATAATGAATCTCTGTACATACTAAAGGATCATTTATTTTGTGTTTATTTTAGTATTCCATAGTTGGTTTTGGAAATCTTAAACTATGATATTAAAATTTTGATATTTGATAAGTTTAAAATTACGGAATTCAGGTAGGTTTATAAATTAAATTTAATATCGATATTTTGGGAATTATCAATAAAATTAAAGAAATATTTGATAATTAAATAAATACTTAAAAATTGAGAGTATATACACTTACAATCATATATTTACTCGCAAGTGGATTTGTGTTTCTGTGGGTATATGCGTAGAGTTTTGTGGGCCTATGAGGCCAGGGACCTAGGGCCACTGCTAAAGGAGGGAATAAGGGTACCGAAGTACCGGGGACCGGAGTTTAAATGCCCGCTAAGCTGACCTTTTTTTTTTTTAACCACGCACGGAATTCATAAGGGCCCACGATGATGAATTCGTTTTTATCAGGGGGCCCTTTGAGAATCTCGGGACCGGAGCACATTGTTATTAGCGGTGGCCCAGTTCTTAGCGTTCACTAATCGTGTGAAAAGGAATCGGTTGTTTATCGGATGATTTTCGCTAAAATTCAGTTTTAGAATTTCATCTATCACGCTGGCGTACTCAAAGAGTTCGTGAAGGTGGCCAGCAAGTTTATGATAGGGAGGTTACAGGACTTCGAATCAATATATGTTTATGTTACGGTAAATGTAATAAACGTGATTATGTATAATTACAAGTTATTATATAAAATCACTACTGAATTAGGTATATTGTGATAAATTATTGAATATTTATGAAATTAACCGGTGAGTTTACATA
>QLNU02015360.1:105643553-105663672 GCA_006491805.2 Dysdera silvatica
GGTATAACTACATTCATACTCCATCAGAAACCCAACTAACTATTAACCACCCAATTGACTATTAACCATGAATCTCAAATTATTTGCATACTTCAGGCAGCTTGTGTGATTTTTATAATTTTGCACCTTTTCTTCCCTACTGTTGTTTCACTGTTCATTCATTCATGCCTGCCTGTTTGTCTCGGATTCGAGAAAGAAATTTTCAATCAGTGTTTTGTCTGAAAACCTTATCTGTGGATAGTAGGGAAAAGATGCCGAATATTGGATACGTTTTGTAAAAATGAAATTAAATAAAAAATACTACTTAAAAGTTTTTCAAGTGAACTCTTTTAAAAGGTTCTTAGTAATGTTTACTTAGATATCGTTAACATTTAGAGGCAATAAAATAATAATAAAAGTAAAATTAAAAAATTAACGGAATAGTACAATTTTATATTTCAAAAAGGTTGCTCAATATCTGATGGTATAGGTTCCTAATGGATAGGGATTTATATAGAGACTGTGTGATTACAGAATTACATTAAAAGAATGTTACATGAATGTTGACACTAGAACATAGCATAACAAGGTGCTTTATATGAAACAAGTTACGTTGCAAAGTTCAGTGGTCGCATACAAAGGTTTTCCAGCTTTTTTTGTCACTTCCGGCACAGAACCCGTAAGCCCATCTAAGGCACTTTATACATCTTATCCATCGCTCACCTGCTTTATCCAATTTATAGGGTTGAGAACAAAACAGACACTCCTCATCGGCACTGTCTTCATCATCGGTTGATACCAAAGACATTGCTAATTCTTCTTCTTCTGAGAAAAAGTTTCCTGCTACAAGATGGTTGTGAGTGTACATCTGTTTTGGGTTTACTCCTTAGTTACTCGTTTAACAATTTAATGTGCAAAATATTTTTAACGAAAACAAATTTTTGAAAGTCTTAAAAGTAAATTATTTTAAAACAAAATTTTTTACTTCATACAGATGAACCACATTTGCACCTTAAAAAAATATATTTTATTGTATTCTTAATATTAATTTATAAATCAGTAACAGCTAAGGTATACATAATATAACAGCTAAAGTATATATAATAAAACAACCAAAGTATATAATATAACAGCTAAAGTCTATAATTAGTCCTTATTAAGTAAAAATGTATTTTAGTTCTAGGTTGTCAATTATTCAGGTTTGCAGACTATTTAATATACCTTAGTCCCCATGTGCTGGAAATGCTTGAAACACGTTATTTTGAATGGAGTTAAAGAATAGGACTATATAATTATATATTCGACTTAATTTCTATAAATTGTATCAAGTTGATATATTATATAAAGGCTGTATAAAATTATGTTAAATAGATCCGGACGCACATTCAGATTTTATGCTTGCTAAAAACGTTGAAAACCCTTGACTGACCAAGTAGAATTCACAGACATCCTGTTATATTATATCTCTGTTTTATTTATGATTTGAAAATGATTCTTATATATATAATAATTTTAGTTTGACATCTAACATTTAAGCGTAGTTATCTGTATAGTTTAATTGCAGTTCAGTTTTAACTGTATTTCGGGTTTTAGTAAGAATCAGTTTTTAAATGCCTAAATCTAATCAATTGAACTATTTCTGTTTTTTAAGATATAACGTTATTTGACTAAGTTTGGTTGGAATATAATTAACACGTTAAACGCCACGCCGGTTTTACCTGCCGTTCCGTTCACGCCACAGCTAGCCATCAAGCGGGCCCTTCCGGGCCATAAGGCGGAAACCAGGTACTCAAACAGATGTCAAGTAACGTAGCCCGGCTTGAGGAAAACAAAAACCGATGTCGCCTAAATTAAATGTTCAGTCTCACAAGTACGCATGGACCAATACGTGCGCGGCTATAACAAGAACGAAAAGTCTGCTGCTGGTCCGTACGGACCGGCCAGGCCTGAACGGAAAGTGTAGAGCCGGTTCCTAGGGACCAGCATGGCATTTAATAGTATTAAAAGGTGGTAATTTTAAGAGTTAGGCGAACTTTATTTCTTACTCAGAAAACTATGAGTTATGCTTCACAACCAACATTTAAGACTAAAATAAAAGTAGTATTGTTCTTTTTATGTATCAAATTTTAATTTTTTAACCTAAAGTGTTTGTATTGCTCATTTTGCGTTGCATTCTAGAATTTATAATAAAAATCCCTGCTGCTTATGTATAAAACCAGAACTATGATTAATGAAATATATTGCGAGGACTTCGGTACATTCATTAGTTTAAGATGGCAAATACATCAAAACCTCTGTATATCCTGATATGACGCTGTTTTTCCATGCTACGGATTTGTCAATCCTGTACATGGAGGAAGAGTTGCAAAACCAAAAGTTAATTTCCTCTCTCCATATACTGGCTTAAGTTTCATTTCTTATAATTAGTCTTCTTAATTTGTTTCTAAATTCAGTATCTGATGTAATATTTTTTATTTCGTTTGGTAATGAATTCCACATCTTAATACCATAATAATTTATATTACCGGAACCCATGTTTGTTTTTATTTTTTTAATTTTTAAAGTTTTCCTTGATCAACTATTGTTCATATTTGGTTTATTTTCTATATTTATGTCCTCAATGTACTTCCCTTTTCTTATTCTATTAAATATCATTATCAAGATTTTAAATCTATGTATTTGATCTAAATCCATTATATTATTTTGGATTTTCATTTCTTCAATTCCTTATTTTTTGTTTTGTGTGACATTGTTCCAAAATCTATTTAATATTGTTTGCATACTTTTCCGATTTTTTATATTCATATTTTCCCCAGACAGACACTATTTCCATATAAAATATAACTATATATCAATGAATAATATAAATGAATTTTTATGTGTATGGGTAACAGATTTTTAATCTTTAATACTCCTACACTTTTTCTAATTTTTTTTATTAACTTCCAAAATATATTTATTCCAATTTAAACTTCATTTATATAAATACCAAGGAACTTAATTTCATCCGTTTTCTTTATTTCCTTATTATCTAACTTTAATATTTCCAAATTATCTAATTTTTTATTTATATTATGAAAAAGTATATGCTTAGTTTTTTCTCTATTAACTATTAGTTTATTATTTTTAAACCACTGATTTAGAATTTCTAGTTTTAATTTTGCCTTGATGAAGAGGTTTTCTTGTGACATATCTCCAAAAGTCAGACCTATGTTGTTAGCAAATAAGTTTACATCATCGTCAATGTCAGTAATATAATTTATGTATATGAGAAACAATAGCGGCCCAAGTATGGAGCCTTTGAGGACTCCACATATATATTTGCTCTTGATTAGAATGTATATGATTTATTTGCACAATTTTAGTTCTACCTGTTAAATAACTATGAAACAATTTAAGCACATTATCTCTAACTCCATACATTTGCATTTTAATTAATAACAATGATTGGTCTATTTATAATATCGAAAGCCTTGCTTAAGTCAAAGAATATGCCTATAACAAATTCTTTATTTTCAATTTTGTTGAATTTTATTAACTGTTTTAATGAGGACATCCTCTGTTGTCCAATTTTTTCGGAACCCATATTGTCTTGAATTTAATATATTATATGTGTCCAAATATTTCAATAGCCTATTGTATAATAGTTTTTCAAAGATTTTTGAGAATATAGGAATTATTGAGATTGGTCTATAGTTGTATAGACATTTCCTACCCTCTTTTTTAAATATTGGAATAACTTTACTTGTTTTCATTTTTATTGGTATATATGACGTCTCAAGGATATTATTAAAAATCATATTTAGTGGCTTTACTAATTCTCCGGCACAAAATTTTACTAATTTTAGTTTAATGCCATCAAGCCTTTCACCCTTATTTTGTTTAATTTTTTGAAGTTCCTTTTTTTTATTTCTTCTTTTGTGAATTCTGCAAGATACATGCTATTTTCTCGTGATTCTACTCGTTGATAATTTATATACACACCATTATTATTTGATTGTGTAATTTCTTCCATTATATTTATATAAAAATCATTAAAAGCATTTGCCTGAGTTTGTATGTCCGTTATTTTGACATTATTTATATTTATTACTAATTTTGTATTTAAATTTTTATCTTTTTCACCCATTAACTTATTTATGTTTTCCCATTGTTTGTTTGGATCTTTCGTCATAAATATATTATTATAATGAATATTTCTTTGCTTTTAATTATTTCTTACTGAACTTCTTTTTTTTAATATTTCCCAACCATTTTCGTTTTTTGTTTCATAATTTTAAATATGTTTTATTTTCACTTTTAGTTTTTTTGATCAGTTTTCCAAACCATGGTTTATCTAAGTATTTTGTTGTTTTGATCTCCTTATATACAAAACATTTTTCCTATGTAATCCTCAATGTATCCATAAATTTATCGTACAATTCATCCCCAGATCTATTATTTAGTATTTCCCAATTGATATCTATTAACAATTTACAAAAATTTTCTATATTTTTCCTGAAAAAACTTCTTGATTTTATATTTTGTCGCTCAAGAATTTTTTAATTTATCAATTTTATTAGTATTGGTTTATGATCACTTATATGTGTTTTTAATATTTTTTCTTCAGTCTGTATGTTTACAAAGCATAAATCTATTATACTTTGTGATCTATCATCTACCCTTGCTGGTTCGTTTATTTTATTTTCAAATCCCAATGATTCCATGAGGTCTAATAATTTTTCTTTGTTTAAATTTTCATTTTCCATTCTGATATTAAAATCCCCTATGACTAATATTGTATTTATAAAAGTATTTTGAAGGATGTTTAATTTATTTTCAAGATTCATAAGGAAATTATTTATCTGTCCCTGTGGTGGTCTATATAAAGCCAAAATTTTTAAATCGCTTATTTTTACCCCTATCATCTCCACATCTTCCTCCATGATTATGGATTATTCTATTATTTCACTGTCAATTTCGTTTTTTACATAGATGGATACACCTCCTCCTTTTTTGTTAACTCTGAACACGGCATTTTCGTAATATCCGTTTATGTTCAGGTTCACACCTTCCTTTTTCCATGTCTCTGTAATAATCACTATTTCAGGTTGATTATTCTCTTGGATTATTCTTCAGTTATTGCGATTTTATTCTTTAAGCTTTGAGCGTCCACGTAGAAGATTTTGAGTTAGTTGTTCGTTAATAGTTTATTGTCTTTTATTTTTTCTAGCTGTCCAT
This sequence comes from Dysdera silvatica, assembly GCA_006491805.2. Classification (NCBI taxonomy): domain Eukaryota; kingdom Metazoa; phylum Arthropoda; class Arachnida; order Araneae; family Dysderidae; genus Dysdera; species Dysdera silvatica. The sequence goes on from QLNU02015360.1 coordinate 105,648,753, forward strand.
TTTTATTTCTTGATTTTCCTGATGGTATTTTATTCTATTATGTATATTATCGATTTTTCATATTAATTGTTCGGTATCTTTGACGTTATGTATTTCATATATCTCCGAGTTTTCTTTTTCCCTTATTTTTACTCTTCCATACACCGTCTATACATATTTCCAGTTATATTCACGTTCAAATTTTAGCTCTTCATTTAATAGATATTTGTTTAGACTCGTTAAATGTTCATTTATATATATTTTGTTTTGTCTACTCCCTGTTCCCTCTGTTGACACATTTTTATGTGTATTTCTTTCTTTCTATTTCTCCAGATTTCATTCCTTTTCTTAACATTTGTAAATCTTACAATGATATTTTCACCCCTTCCTCGAAGTCTATGTGCAGCTTGTACATCGTCCTCTTTCAATTCAATATTCATATCATTACAAATCTTACTTTATTATTTCTTCACAGTTTTCGTCTTTAAGTAGAGGTACACCAGTAATTACTAAATTTTGTCTTCGCATATACTGATCAATGCTATTTATATCTACGATCAAAATTCCATTTTCTTCTATAAGTGTATGAATATTATGATTGTTTTCTTCACTCCTTCCTTTCAGATTATCCGTTTTGTTTAACAATTCATTTTTGAAATCCATCAGTTCTTTTTTATTCTTTCTATTTTCCTCCATTATTATTTCAAACTATCTCGTTATATCTTTAAAGACTGTACGCATTTCCTTCATCGTTGTTGAAATATTATCGATCTTATCAGACAATTCGGTACATCTTTCCTTCATTTCATTACTGTCCTCTATCATATTACTCTTTATATCCCTTAACTCATTCATTATTTGCGTATGTCTTGCCTCCATGTCCGAGGTGTTCTGACATTCTTCCATTTTTCCCTTTGTTCTTTCTTCGTAACGTTTATTTTTTTATTATCCAGATTTTCATTATTCTCAGACATCTGTATGAATTTATTTTCCACAAATTCCGAACTAAAATACCTATAGAGCATAATGCAAGAAAACTACCTCGGAAAATTATTTGTTTGTTTGTTTTTTGGTTTTACGGCTCAAAGACTACAGTGGTCATGCTGCGCCGGGACCTACTGTTTTCCGAGGAATCCGAACCTCTTAAGGCCTGGGGAACCAAACCCCGGACTACAGTGAGCAGTGCGATCTTTATGAGATCTCTGAGTAAGCGTTCTTTTTGCACTGCTGGGAGTCGAACCCGGATTAGCCGCGCAATAGGAGAACGCGTTACCACACTGCGCCACCGCAGGGCGAATATATTTTTAGCCTACAACGGAAGCCCAAGCCTTGTTTCAATTACCCAAACCTTGAGGCAAATTTCAAATAATTTGAATATTTACATACCCAATTTTCTTTCATTCTTCTATTACTATACTTCTTTTTGAAAAAAATTACTTTTTTTTTTTTCAATATTCTAGTTTTCATTCTCAATTTTCAGTATTATATATGTGCAATCAAATTCATTCCATTCAAATTATCTATATTTTGGTTTAAAAATATCTATCGAATAATAAATAAAATGAAAGTATGGTTTAACCAACCCTTTGGCGCATGTCCTGTAAGTAAATTTTGATGGCAGAAACTGAAGCAGCATATAATATGAGCAACAGAGAGTCTTTAATAGAAAAGATGGATAAAGGAGGGTTAGTGCATCCCTATACTGAAAGTGTTAATATTGTATTTTATATCTATGTAATAGTTCAAAATTGATTTCGGGTAGTTTTGAAGCCCTTTTCTTAAATGCCAATAGTCAGTGACGATTAGTTGTTAATTTGGCAGCTCACGTTTTAAAAGAAAAATTTTTATGAAAGGTAATTGTAAGTCATTGGATATTGTTATGAAATACGTTACCATGGCTGCCACAAATACTCTCCTAAAAAACTTTTGTAAAGAAAGAAATGACGTAAAAAAATTAGAAAACAAGAAACGAAAACTTGAGACACAAAAATGATTAAAAGTATTTGAGGAGTTTGTATTAAACAAAAACCATTCTTGAAATCTACGTATTTGGTAACTAAAAACAAATACATTTTATGAACCTAGATATCATTAAGGAACTATAACAGATTTTTAAATTAAATACACTATTTAAAAAAAAAAACCAGTGTATCATAAACATTCAAATCATTAAAGATACTTAACCTGATTACTAATACACCTCATTTATACTAAACAGTGATGCCTGCATATCAAAGATGTAAATTAATCAATTGTAGTTGTGTATTTTATTCCTCATTCTTCAATTACCTTTTTCCCGCTTATTACTCGTTGAAATAAAAATTGGTTAAAACTGAATTGCTTTTAAGACAAATAGTTAACGCTATTTGAAGATTTGTCATTTATGTTTTCATATCTATGCTATTCGATTGAAATAAAATTTTCCATTCTGATATTTGTTTTATTTGCATATTGCTTTACATTCAAAATATATGGACTAAAAAACAGAAATTGTAAAGAACAGAAAAACTATTAAGAACAAAAATAGATTTTAGAAATATACTTGTAAAATTTTAATATAAGAAATAAAAATTAGAAAATATTAAAAACATATATGTAATTTTTTTTTTAGAAAAAATAAGTTTCAGACGGAACAAACATCACATATGCAGTACTTCTTTTCATACATAATGGTTGGTGATGCAATAACATGGTGCATGGGCTTTCAATATAGGGGTTCTTGCTCTAGCCCACTCTTAAAGGTCTGCTGAGAAACACCTTTTCAGACCTTCAATCTTTAATTTCCCCCCACGAATAAACAAAATTTTTCATAGATCTTAGTAACATAGGGATTTCTCATAAGACTAAGGAAGATCCAAGGTGTTTCACACAGTTTACGTGTTATATATATGCAAAAGGAAGACATATGAACAATGATTAAATGAACATTTAATACATCTTAAGCGAATGTTTTCTCACCAAACTCTCACTATATAGCGGGCGCCATACATATATCTTTTGGTATATAGTGTCACCATATACCTTTTTGTAGAAAACGAGTTTTATCATCTCCCGCGCTTTAACAACAATATGCACAAAACCAGTTTAGTTGTTTCCCATTTAAGATGTGTTAATAAACCTAATGATTTTCTTAAAACGAGTTCTAACATTTAGCATAATTAGAGAGTAGCAGCATAACTTTTCATGAAAATGAATTAGAAAGCAGAAAAAACTTACAGAATAAACAAGACTTTCTAAAAATGGCACCAGTTTTATTAATTCATTATCTGTCTTATCAGTGAACCAACTTGTAATAGGGATACCATTTTCAAGCTAAAAATATATATATACATTAGAAGGATTAAAATTTTCATAAAATGGGAGGCCTGAAGAAATACAAATGAAATTTTATACAAACTGATATTTTAAGTAATTTACATGAAACAAAAAAAGATAATATACCTGATATCCAAAGGCTTGAGGAGAGTTGTCAATTATAATAGTTTTTGAAAGATCACGTCCTAATATAGTCAAGTCTTTAATATAATTGCCATTAATACAAACACAATGTTCACGAAATAAACGATATCTGAAATAAAGAGCAAGCAATATAATTAAAATGAGACAACTTCTTTTTTTTTTTTTAAATTTACAAACTGTGTTTTTAATCCAGTTAGTAATTTCTAATGTGATTTTTTCCAACTAAAAATATCACTCTTTTAAATAAAATAGCTGACTGATAAAAATGAAGTTGTCAATACATTAAAAAGTCCACAGCACGAAACATGGCATGTTTCATTTTTAGTTTTTATAAGCAGGTTTCTTGAAACTTAAAAGCTTTATAACTCCCTGAAGTAATAGTAGTAAAACAATTCGTATATATAGTGAAATCTGTTTATAACAATATAATAAACTACCGATTATCCATATTAAGAAAAAATCACTTTCAATAATAGATTAACAGATGGCACTAACTACAAAATAAATTTCAATGTCAAATCAAACTTATTCAGACGGATAAAATTTGTACATGAGGTGATGACGATTTACAATTTATTAGTTGGGTTAATCCTCCTTGACAGCAAAGGGTAAAGACTTTAGGGTCTGACAAAGCCCCCGCTGCCCAGAATAGGATATAATTAGTGAAAATGGAAGTAATAAATAAGTAAATAAAATAAAAGAGCTAGTTTATTATTATAGGTATGGAAGGTATAAGTTAAGAAAAAAGTGGTGATATAATTCTGTTACCAATAGATATCCGCGAATATTTTTTTTATATTAAGCAAAGGAATAAATAAATTTAAGTGAGTAAGGACAAAGATTCCACACCTTAGGGCCAAAGTAACAGATGCGAGAGAGTCCAAGTTTCGTCCGTGAGTATTCTGGTATTAAATCTCTAAGATTTCTTGTAAAGAGGGTATGATCAGGAGAGTGTAATGAAATTAGATCAGAATGAGTGCCATTTCGTATGGTGTTAATTAAGCATGAAGATGGGAGTTTTGTAGGTAAATAATTTTTCGATTAACAATATTTGATGATTGTCAGCTATTTCAATAGTTCTGGAAGAATGAGATTGATAATTTAGGACGTGGAAGTAGGGTTTTTTTTTTTTGAAGTCCGATAAGTCCAATGAGATTAGACGTGGAAGTATTTCCCCAGATTAGAAGGCAATAGTAACGAAAGGAAAGAAATCAGAGTAGTAAAGTTCAAGAAGAATTCAGACAAGTAAGTAGTAGTTGACGTTTCGAATCACTAATATTTCTCTAATTTTGGTACAGATATTGTTACTGTGAACAGCCCACTTAAGGTTGGATTGAAGAGTTACGCCGAGAAAGTTTATATCTTGTGAGAATGAAATCACTGTATTATTTATACTAAACAGGGTTTAAGCTGCAGTCGCATTTTTTGAAAAATGTGAAGAGTTGCTCGGAAAAAAAAAAAAAAAAAAAATCTATTGCCTATTGGGAAAATGCAAAAGGTTATTTTCTGAAAACAGGATTTCTGTTTTGCACTTCAGCGATCTTTTCTTGTTCCTTTTTGTTTCCTCTTCAAAATTCTTAACAGCACCGGTTTTAACACCCCATCCTCTTACATATTATTCAAGGGGGGGGGAACTACAGTTGGGGGAAAGAAGGCAAGTTGACCATGCCACGCACACAGAGATGCTCCTTCCCACAGTTGCTTTCATTCAATACTCCCATCCCCTTGGATAGGGGCGTTTGTCCCATTCTTGGCCAACCCACAGCTGTCAGCTATCCATGTCATCCCACCCACCATCTTCCCCTGTCGGCTAAAAATACATTCAAAAGAATGGCCTGAGTGGGAAAGAAACAATTCTATGAAGGAAGGGTCCAAATATTTTAAGATCCTTTTCTGTGGAACATCATTTCAAGATTTCCCAGATTGCTTAGGGCACTTGTGGTTACTTCGTTAATTACTGGTTTAAGTCTCTAATGTTTTTAAGTGGCCGTACGGCCGGGCTGTGGTATGTGAGAATCAGGAGGGGATGCCTCCTAATGTACATGGGATTGTGGCCTGCAGTGCATAAATGTTTTTGTCTCTGAACAGGTGAGATGGGAGCTTAGGAAGAGAGGTGGGGTATGCAGACATATTGTGCGTATGGACCAAAGTTTATAGTGGATAAACAAGTTACATAAAAGAAAGGAAACACATAGTGTCTGTCCCTTTCTAAGTCAGAAAGAAAGCTTTGAAACGATCAAAGTAGGAGTGGGAGAGAAAGCATTTTCTTTTATTAATGTTTGAAACAGATTGAAATCTCATTAGGAAAAGCTAGCCATTTATTCCTTTTGGTGTGGACAGCCAGCAACTTATTTATGCATGACAGATGGTCAGGTGAGGAGAAACGGATGATTCCATTGCAATTTCCAGCTGAGTGGAATCTCTGGCATTATTTGTACCAGAACGCCTGTCAGAATATTTGCTCCGGGAAGGGTCAAACTGTATTTGGGAGGGCGTGAAATTTACTTTCAAGTTTTTAATTTTTCTCATAAATGTACTTACCGGAAAAGAAACAAAATAAAATATTCAGTAGCAATGAAATAATTCGTCCATATTTATATAAAAAAGTTCATTCTTTTATTCGAAGGAAAACAAAATTCAAGCATTTCTTCTTGGACATTTAACCCATTCACAGACAGTGGATAATTTAGGTTTTCACTTCATATGGTACTTCTCTTCCTTTTGGTATCCCTATCTGTATTTTCATTTGAAAAAATGCTACATGTAAAAGATTACTGCAATTTACATATGCAGAAAAAGTATAGAAAAATAATTTGCGCAATATTTTTTCTTTCTTGTAATTTGAATATTTAGCGGGTATATGAATTCTGAGTGTTTTTTGTTTTTTTTTTGGGAGGGGGGTGTCAAGGAATTTAGGATATGTTAGGGGATTGCAGCAGACTGATTTGTATTTGGAAGTCAAAGGTGTTAATGAGCTAAGCTACGGCAGCTTTTTTCGCAAAATGCAGCGAATTAATGTACAATGCAAGAAAAAATCGTGTCTATGCAAAATAGCAACAGTTGTTTAATATACTATATAAAAATTAATTAAATTTTAATAGCTTTGGTTTACATTTTATTTTTAACCTTAAAGTATGTTTCTTACAGTAACCCCCTACCAGTTGACTTTTTCCTATATACTTTATTTAGGACATGCAATAACAAACACATACGTGCATACACTACATTCAATTCCCTTCGTTTGGAAATCTCTTTCACAGAAATGAATGCTGATTTGCTGTCGCAGTGCACTTGAACTGGAATAACATCGATGATGTCTCGGCTCATACTGTATATTTCTTTTTTCAAAAATATGTTAATATTTTCTAAAATAACTAGTCCTTTATATTTCAAAGCACTGTTGATGTGAATAATTTTATTGATATGATTTTTCAACCAACGAAGGCAACTAATATTTTTTAGCATTTTGCTACAACGTTTTTTTCCCATTTAGAAATTTTTGTGACAGCATTTTTTGAGCCAGCTTAAACCCTGATACTAAGATTAAAATGGTTAGGATCTATATTTATTTGTTGGTAAAAAGAAGGCATTTCGTCTTTTAAGTTATTAAGTGTTAGATAGTTACTTTTAAACCTCTGCTTTCTGATGGCTTTTTGTAAACATGATCCCTACACCCGGGACCAGCCAACGTTTGAAATGGAATCATCTGAACTTTCATTGCCCATTCTCCCTATTCTTATTTGAGTTTTAAATCTCCTTTCCCCTCCAGAATCGGGCGGGAACTAAAAAAGACGGGAAACCTTCAAAACGCAGGAAGACACTACCCGTTTGTCAGTCGCCCATATCGTGAACAGAGGTACTCTTTCGGTAATATCAGGGAACTACTAAATATACAACTATACATTAGTATATATTAAGTATTATTTTGAAAATAATATTATTAATCGTATAATGTAAATTTATGAAAAATGATTTTAGTGATCGGAATAACAAAATGTTTGAAATACAATTCAGCAAAATATGAAGATAGAGTGTAGTTTATTGCTTATGCATCTATTATGAAAGTATTCCATTCAATGTAAGTATAGATTTAAAAGTTTTCAAGAACGTTTATTTGTATGATACATTCAGAGCCGGATCTATCGCTCACAAAACCCCACAGCGTTGGGGGTTCAAACAAAAATAAAGCGAAGAATTACGTAGAAATAATGCACAGCCGTTATTCGGAGGTTTCTGTTTTCCGAAGGTTTCGTTATTCGAATATTGCAAAAGTAACAGTTGCAGTTTCTACTTCTTTTTTCAGTTGCATGCAGTATTTGAATTGGCGAATAATTTGAAACGGGTAAATAGGTAAGGGGCCGTTCAAGTATTAGGTAAGCACATTTCTGGCCATTTTATACTCCCCCTCCCCCTTGTAAAGAAAAAATAAGCAAATACCTGACCCCTCTCATGCTTATGTAAGATTTTAGCTATCTATATTTATAAAATATATATGTGTACATATATTATTAAACTACATATATTATACATATTAAACTATAAAGGATAACAATATATTTATATATAATATAATATTTTATTATAAAGAATTTTGTGACATTTTTATTACATATATTAATATTTCTTATATTGTAAGCAAATAGTGGATAAATAAGAAGCGGGATTGATAAAATACATTTATTAAAAATAATACGTTCGTTTTAATTTAAAAATGTCAGAGGGCCCACGAGAAGTCTAGAAAGTGGCCCCCCAAGCAAAAAAAGGTTGACAGCCAGCCACTGGTTTAAATAATTAAATATTTAACTGTGATTACGTGTATTTTATATCTTTTACTCGTAGTGTGCCTGTCGTGCATCCCAGTATTGTAATCCTGTCAGGGCGGCTGTTACTTCGTGACTATGTGCTGGTTTTAATATTTTCTGTGTCTTACGTAAGCATGGTTCAGACTCCCCACTCCCCGTTGTCAGCAAAAATAAGCAAATCTCAAACACCCTCCCCCTAATCATGCTTACATGATACTTGAACAGCTCCTAATAAGCAAATAAGTAAATTAGCATTAATTTCTTTCTTCAATATTTTTTTTTAATCTGTTGGGGAATCCAGTGGCTTGGTTGTTTAAAGCGTTAGCCTGGCAACTTACTCGAATGTTTGTTTCTTTGGGAACGTATTGTGTTTCGTAGGTCATTACGTGACCAACAGCAGTCCCATCTGAGGCAGCCCAAAGTGTAGCTTTGGGACGTAAAACCAACAAACTAAACCAAATTTAAACCTTTTATGTCACCGAGAGTCTACTTAGTAGTAATGGTTCGATATCGGTTAAAAGGATAATTTTCCAGAAAAATCAATTTGCTTTAGTCAATAGAACAGGGTATATTTTAAGATAGCAAATCATAGGCAATTGACCCATTTTGAAATTTATTAGTGTCATAAATATCCGCAAATATAACAAAAAGGCCCACAGTCTTCTGTCCACGGGTGCCGTTAGCAGGGGACAGGAGGACCCATCCCCGTCAATGTTGGTATTAGGGTTCCATGAGCCCTCAATTTCAAACAAAAATTTTATAACGGGTAACGTCGTTCAAAGTTTAAAATATTTTCTCTTTCTTTTCTTTTTTTTTTAATCTAAGGAGTGTGGTTATATTTTTCGGCGTAGTGTATTTAGTACAAAATAAAAACAATGCACTTTGTCATTTATTTGATGTAATTATACCTTTTGTTGGATTGCATTATATAGCTCTCTTTTCTGCATGGCAGCGTTTTCATTGACATGTTATTATTTCAACTTTCAAGTGGAACGTTTTTAATAACGTTACAACCACAACTACATTTTCCCAATTTTAATTTCGCAAGCTCAAGGAAATTTTTGGCCCTCTACGCTCATTATCAACGACATAAATTAAAGGGACTATCTACACCAGGGTTGTCCAACATATGACCCGCGGGCCACAATCTGACCCTCCGACAGCTGTCTAAAAAAAAAAATTTCAAAACAACAATTTTAGATTTTTTAAAATAAGGAAAAATCGCGGTAACCATATGGGTGCGATCTCCTTCCATGTTGCAAGTAAACGAATAATCAGAAGAAACTTTGAAGGGAGGCAGGCGTCCATCCCTTTTTTTTTGTTTTGCTTTCCGAAACAGCTGACTTGCGAGATCGGTGAAAAACTTCTAAAAGTGGCCCGCTATCAAGAAAGGTTGGACAACCAAGGATAGGATTTCTGGACAATATTCTTGTAATCTAGGGACACGTACCATGCTCATAGTTAAAAGCATGCTAAAAAAGCCCCAAATTTTGGAAATGACCAGTATGGGTTCCTAATTTTCATTTTTTTTTCTGATTGCTTCTGGCAAAATTCCGCATAAAGGTTTGAATTTTCTATGAACGTTTTCATTACGGTGTATATAAAGAACAGGGAAAAATACGCAAATGATGTCGATCCTGTAGGCAAATCATGGATTGGTCCAGGAATTCCTCTAAAACCCAATTTTCGAATTTGTTCATTATTGGTATCATTACTCCATGAATAATTGTAACACTCATTTTCCGGCTCATTTTACTTTTCGCTTTCCTTAAAATCAACGACTAAATCTCCGGGTAAAAAGGAATAACCTAATTCGTCATTGAAAAAAATCACTTTAAAGATCATAGCTTTCATTAAAGAAAGAAGATTATTGTTTGGCAATAAATAAATGCCACGGAAGCACAGAAAGCTTTTTAATAAATGACTCAATGAAGTCATCATAATTAGAGACAAAGTTCGAGAACTGAGCGATCAACATTTAATCACTGTTTATATGTTATTGTTTGTATGCTATTTTCATGAAAAAAGCATTTTGGTGTATTTTCTAAATTCCTTAAGTTATGAGGCTGTGAAAATTGCCTCAAAGTAACAAATTATTTGTGCAGGGTTACAGAGTAATAATGCCGTACACATCTTGCATGACTCAATAGGAACATTTTACTTAGTTGCTTCAACAATTTACATTCCAGCAACATTAATTTAACAATTTGATGAATATGCCAAACACAGATAGCATGTGTTCCACTAGTATCAGCCAAAATGCAGTTTTTTGGTCTAAGTTCCACAAATTTGGAAAATCCAATTTTAAGTTTTGGGTACTTATCTGCGAAGTGCTTAAATGCTTCATTTACATTACCAGTACCAGTCTTTCCTGTATGTGTGTCTTCTCTCCATCAACCTTCATTGAGACAAAGTCTTTTTTTCCTGGCATTATTATTACTTATACGTGATCACTTACTTCCCAGGTTTTGGGTTAGGAGATGCTAGAATTCCTTTTTCTTTGACCAGTTGCTTAGCTTTCTTCGTGTAATAACTGTGGCTCCAAATTCTTTTTCTTTTTAGCACACCAGCTCTTAGGCAAAACAGTTAAAATTTGTGCTTATAAACTTCTGTTCTCAGTGCTCTTAAATTTTTCTTTTAACTGAGAAATTATTTCCAATTCAGCTGAATCAAAAGGTGAATCACTGTCAGGAATAGTCATGACCTTTCGTTTTAAAACTTTGTTTATTGTTTTTGGTTCAGTTCTTGGGTATTTCATTTCAGCAAGTCTTTTCTTTTTTATTGGTGTTTCCTAAATATTTTTCAAGCTTTCATTTAAATGAGATATTGCTGTTTCTCCTTTATAATCGGAAGTATATGATGTCTGATCACCACATTTGGCAACTATCTCGTGTTTCTTAGCAGAAGCTCCACTTGTGCCTGCTATAGCAACCAGAGGGTCATCCTCACTTTCTGAACTTTTTATTAACTGCAGCTTCTTCGGACATTTATCACAAATCATATTTCTCCCTCTCAAAATGGAATTTTTTTTTTTTACTATCCAAGGAAGAACATTCTTTAAATTGTTCTCACATTTGAATGACCTGGTTCACTGAATGGGTTGCAACACACACTGGCTATACCAATGTTTTGCAGCTCAGAAGTCTCCATCCTTTAAACAATTTCTCTCAAGATCACAAGAATAAAGCATATAACTGAAATACAAAAAACTGAGTACCAAAGTCTGTAGTCCACAAAATCTGAACTATTTTAACTGAGCTCTAAGAATTATTTACTCTTCTCTTCTCCCTATGGATTTAAGTACCAAGCCCCTCCCTTCTTGACCTGTGACTGGTGAATAACTTTAATGAGTAAACCCACATGGCCAGCCATCTGTTAACTGAAGGACTGATGTGAAACATCTATAATTGCTTTAGTTGAAGTGTTGGTGAGTGGAAATAACAGACAACAAAGTTAAGCAAAGATTTGCCTTTCCCCTGTTCTCCAGAAAATTCTATTGAAATGTCCATCCTACTACATACCCCCCCTCCCCTCGGAGAATGTTCTACTTATGTGAAATGGGTCAATAAATAATATCAGTAAAAAACATTTAAAACACCTTTTAACAAAACATATTTAGGACTCTGATTGTAGCCAAAAATCTATTTACCAAGATCTGTAAGTATTTTTTTTTTTTAAGAAATGTGCATGCAAGGCCATTTTTGGTATATAAATGTAATTTCTAATTCGAATATTCGAGTAGTGCATGGCGGTCGCAGAATGGGATTCATGGATATTGTAGTAAATAAATGGAAGAATAACATATAATTTTCTAAAAATATTAAAATACCCATAATGGCAGAAAATAAGCTCATTGAACAATTTTTAAATAAAAACAGATACAAGCACAGTACATTTAAATTAATTACTCGGTATATTCCCAGAATGAGATTCTTAGATATAGTAGAAAATAAATGCAAGAATTACATCTATTTTTTTTTTTTAAAAAACTAAAATACCCTTTTTTGAGATATACAAGGTCAAATGCATTGACCTTGAAAATAAAAATTTGAATTATATATTCATGTGGCATATCATAAGAAAGCCCACATTAAATACTTTCTAAAGATACTAATATTGAGTCTCTATATTAATTAGGACGAAAGTTATGAGAAAATTTTTCGTACAAGAAAGGCTAAAATTTGAACTATAAACCCATTTTCAAAGTTGTGTATTTCAAAAACTAATAGCAATAGGGACTAATTAGTGGGCATTTATTAATTTCTCTGCAAGTGGAACAAATAAGCCAAATTTCATAAAAATCTGAAATGGTCTGGTTGTGAGCTTGGGTGATTTGGCGTGGAATGACCCCTTGGTAACACAAAGTGTGTAAGAAGGCTGACTTCAATTAGTAAATCATTAGGTAGAGGAACCTTAATGTGGAGACTACATGCGTTTAAACGGAGAATTAAATTATCTTGGAGATTTTGTATACCAGCAAGTTTTGACGGTTCGAAATATTGGTCGTTGAAGTTAAATCCATGAGTGTGGAAAGTTAAAGAAAAAAAAAGCTTGAAATAAAAATTTATGAGAGAAAGTAGTGAAGAATCAGAGAAAGTAGTTAAAAGTTGAGATAAAGAAATTTGATTAAAAAAAGTTAGAGAGTTGAGAAAAATAGGTTAAAAAGCTATTAATAAGTAGTAAGTTAAAATAAAGCAAAAGAATAACAAGTTCGAATACAAACAAAATTTAAAACAGGGTGTCTACCCAAATTCTATTTCAAACTTCCCTGACTTTTCCAGGTTTCCAGACCAAATCTTAATCGATTTTCAGTCCCTAATTACAGTAAACAACACACAATGCATTAAAATTTGCGTAATCAAAATAAGTTTTAAGGCCATAAAATCCATTAATGCAAACCCCAAAGCCATTTATAACTCAATTGTAGTGAATTTACAAATTCAAAAGCTGTATTAAAAAGTATTTCTTTACACTAAAAACTTGCACTAATTAAATATTTACAGTAACATATAATGACATGATAGCAATGTGGGTGTGAAAGCAGTAAACCAAAGAACACTCTGTCGAAAATCTGGCAGTAGATCACAAAATGTGACGAAAATACAGGATGCTAGACACCTTCATCTGCATGGAGTAATGAACCATACAGCTTGTTCTAGAGTGTTCATTTCAGGCTTATTTCATGGGGCGGAGTGCCCTGCCCACCCTTTTATAAAAATACATGGCACCATGCCTGCCCATATAAAAAAGGTTGTGCCCTGACATGCACCTCGTAATTAACCTTGCAGACTCAAAAGAAGCCTGGAAGGGTCATTCAGTCAATCAAGTGAACCAAAATTCTAGCATTTTGAACCTCACCCTCTTGGATTTTTTTCAAATTTGGCTTATTAGATGTACTGTCAGAGATAGTGAAAAATCCAAATTTTTAGATTTTTAACTGCAGTATTTTTTAAATTATAGGCCTCTGAAATCTGGAAAACAGCACGATTTTCTGTTTACGTGCAGTTACAAAAACTATTACTAATCAAGCTAGAAATGAGATAGATGAAATAAAAATAATGTTGTAGATTATAAGCTTTCATATGATATCCAACATGAGTAGTTTTAGGTAGCTTGGGATTTCAAGGTCAAGCCATGAACTCTTTGACCCTGAATTTCTCAAAAAGCGGTATTATTAAAATTTTGAAAAAAAATCACACATAAACTTGTGCATCTTAGCATATAATTCCTGGAAAGTTTCATCTTGGGACAGGAATGGGAACAGATTTTATTTTTTTTTAAAAAAAGTTATTCCAAGGAAAACCATCTGCAAAAATGGGAATTTTTTATTTTAATCCACAATTATCAATATGTTGGGAAATAACCACTATCATTATTATAAGTTAAGAACAGTGTTATTATACAAGGAGAGGCATTGCCAGGGAACAGTTTTGGGGGTTGTAACCCCCCATCGCAATGAAATTTTGTATATTTAACATAGGAATATATGAGTTGTAGCTCTGTAACCCTCCCTCCCCCTTTATGAACTTTCTGCCTACGCCACTATATATGCAACCATGCTAGAATAGTTTAAATTAGTTCACCCAGTAAAAAGAGGTGGAAGAACAGTGTTCAAGAAACCATAGAAATTCTCCTTTAAGACTATAAACAGATGGCAATGATTTGTAAGCAAGAGACGCCGAGTTATTACCCAGGTGCAATTCTGAATATTTTATGTTGAAGACTTATAAATTGTTGCATGTAAAGTGACAATTCAACAGCTAGCATTCAGTTTTGCCTTAACTCTCATAGAGTGAATGTGCACTGCACAGTTTGCATAAAATTTTTTACATCATTATTCTCTATGTGTGTAATTGTGAGTTTCCACCATGGCTGAAAATGTAAGTAGGTCTATAATTACCACTTTTTTGTTGTAACCCTTTTAACAAGGAAGGGCACAAAAATATTAAAAAAAAAATCTAAGGCCTGTTGCAAAATGGATGTGTAATTTATGGGACATCGTTGAAAAGGATATGAAAATATGTGATAGTTATAGGAAATAAATGAATCTGGGAAAAAAAACAGAAAGCAGCTCAGTAACAATTAGCATGCCATACTCTGGTCAGGCAGATAAAGACTTTGAAGACATAGATGTTAATTTAGATTACCTTAATAAGTCTCTTAGCACCCTTGGAGAGTCA
>QLNU02015360.1:105663772-105681721 GCA_006491805.2 Dysdera silvatica
TTTGGTTCCCTAGGCCTTAAGAGGTTCAGATTCCTCGGAAAACAGTAGGTCCCGGCACAGCATGACCACTGTAGTCTTTGAGCTGTAAAACCAAAAAGAAAGCTAAAAATATATTCAGAAAGGTACTCACCATAGAACTTTTAGTATCTTGAAACTTGTCTCCCTCCAGAAATAAAATCCATTTGTTTTTAAGGTCCGTGTTTTCTGGAAAGCGAAATACTGAAATACGGTAGCCACTATTATATTTGCCCTTACATTAGGAGCCCAACATCCGTAGGGCATTATTACATTAAAATACTTTCATTTTCTGCCCATGAATATTTGAAAGTTAAATGCATTTAAGATTAAACATATTGCATGTGCGCTAACTACAGGGGAACAACTGGCCGTTCGTATGCTCTACTGATGTTGACATCATGGCACTTCTGATTAGTGGTACATGGGCTTTTATTTGGGGGGAGTTGTTGCTCGACCTGCTCAGATCTTCCTGTTTTACACCTGCTCCTCACCACCCGTTTGGTTTTACACATGCCAGAATACTATTTAACCTTGCTTTTTGTCATAAAAATTATATGCTGAATATTAATATATGTATCCTGTGGAATGTTTAGTTTTATGTTTTATTTCAGAATGAAGATGTAAGACCACACATTAGACGAAAGTACCATCTTTCAAGTTTTCTCCCACCAGATTGAATATGTTTAATCATTATGTTTACTGTACATATATAAATCTCATCGGAATTTTAATATCATCTGCTTTAGTGGCCATAATCACACTAGTATGAAAGAAATTGTGATTGCTCATCCACTTTTTTCATGCAAGAATTCCTTGTAAACTAAAAGTAATTGCATTTTAGGGCTTATTTTTGTTTTAATACATACTTTTGACTATTCATCATTGTAAGTTTTAAACTGTTTATACATGTTAAAATTATTTTTAAGAATACTCTCATCAAAAGCGTGTATTTTGAAATCCATGTATTATAATTCATTATCGCCTGATTTAATGAAGCCATGTTGATTGTAAAATGGGCCATTTATAAGTGTGGTGGCCACTATAATTGAAATGTTGCACAATTATGCAGTTTTTAACGTGAATATATGTTGATCACTAATATTTCATGGATCATTTTACTCTATATGTTCAAAAAGGCCATTATGTTGAAATGATTGCTGTGTTGTTGTTTTTTAAACAGTAAAGACCAAAATGTCTCTTTATTACCAAACTTGTATTGTGGTTTACGAGTACTGGAATTTTTTGTGCTTTATGTTAGGAGGCTAGGCACTATATTGATCCTCATGATACATCATCAACTTTGCCCATAGATATATCTGCTATACTATTGAGAGCTTTATCTTGATTATTTAATTTTCTGAAGCTAATAAAATTAACTCTTACTTATTATACACTGCTCAGCAAATTATCTTTGTGGACAGCTACAGGTTAAAGCATTTCTAACTGTACTATGTTAACAAAAGAAAAAAAAAAACTAAATTTAAGTGGACCTGTGCCAAAAAGCTTGTCTTTTGCATCCCATTATAAATGAAATCCACTGGCCACAAGTAGAAATGCATTGTCAGCTGCCACATTTGGTGACTCAAGAAATTGAAGCTCTTTAACTCATACGCAGGGTTCCTACACGTCTGGAAAAAAACCTGGAATTATCAGGGAATTTAATTCCATCCCTTGAAATCAGGGAAAAATAAAATTTTTTTTTTTAATTGAAAAACCCTCATGTTTTCTGTTTTGAATAGCTGAATTTCCCATGGGCATGAAGTCATTTTTCCCACAACCGAAGTTCAATTAAAAATTTCGTTTGCAATTGGCCTGAAATTTTGTTGGAAAAGCCGGGATATTCCTTTCTCCAATGTGAGTGGAAACCCTGCTTATATTGCATTTTCAGGTATCATTGAAGGAATACTTCCACTGGAGCTAGAATTGTCATATGTTAGAGGAATAATGATCAACAAGCTCACCTCTTACCATACGTTTTATGGAAGTACTACAACTATGAAGAGGTATAGAGAAAACAACCTTGAACTCCTCTACATGTAACTTTGTGGTGGTCTCTTGAGTCAAATTTGTTTTTCATGCAGAAAAATTCCGCTTCATGTAAAGTGCTAATAGTGGTGGTGGGGTTTGGTTCCCTAGGCCTTAAGAGGTTCGGATTCCTCGGAAAACAGTAGGTCCCGGCGCAGCATGACCACTGTAGTCTTTGAGCCGTAAAACCAAAAAGAAAACAAAGCTAATAGTGGTGGAATATCTTGAAACTGGGGATATCTAACTATTACACCATGGCTAACTCTCATTAAATTTAAATCCAATCAAGCATATCAGAGGGAGGGATCCTTCTGGATGCTACATCTGAAACCCGACAGCTACCTCCTATGTTACTTAAGGAGTTAATAACGTCTCTGACACAAAAGTAGGAATTGATCTATAGAAAAGTGTTACCAAAAAGTTATTTGCAGTTTGTTTTTAGTAACGTATTTCATAACAATATCCAATGACTGACTGTTAGAAGAATTACCTTTCATAATTTTTTTTTTTGCTTTTAAAACATGAGCTACCAAATATGTTACCAAATATGTTACCAAAAAATATATCACCTGTATATTAAATTAACTCTCAAGCTGAATTAGAAATGTAATTCAGGTTGAATTTTAAGATTGGTAAACTAAAAGTAAAAGCAATGAAAGACACGGCATTTTTTAATCATATGAATGTTTTAAACTGTTAATTTTTTAACCCTTTAATTGGCAAATGGTGTAAAGATCCCCGTAAGAACCAATGAAACACATGTTGCTTCTGAGCAACGGTTCCAAATAAAGGGTTAAAGATACCTAATAAAAGTTTATGAATGAATCTCTGAGTGTTTGTGTGTGAACTAAATTAGTCAAATGAATTGTTCATGAATTAAAAGTTCAATTTTATGAGTGAATGAATGACAGACTAAACAATTATGAACGGCTTAGTAACTGGTCATCTTCTCTGGTCTCGCCAATCATGGTTTCAAATCTCTAAATTTGGATCTTCATCTCAAGCATGCTGAAAAAATATAATGCTTTATCACAGCTTGCACATGCTCTTTAATTCTTTTAATGCAGTGTACCATACATTGTTCTTTCTGTCCCCCACCCACCCCTTTTTTATGTTGTTCATTACTCTGTAGAATTTTTTAAATTCTAATTTGTGGAATAATTTTGTGTTAATTTTAATTGTGAAAATATAAGATGTTTGCATTTTATCAAATATGTTGTAAATCTTCTTAAATTGTAATTTAAGTATAATTTTTATTAAGTTCAGTTTTATTGAAATGGGAAGTTTTCATGTCTTCCTAAAAATATAATGTAAGTAATTTAAATATTACCTTCATATTTCCTTTACTATCTATGCTATCATTATTATCTAAAGTATAGCTTTGTATAAGTAAATTAAAATTGTATGATTCTAGCAAGGCTGGTCAAAGAAGGCAAAAGTCAAGTAGAACAAAAAGAATATTATTAAATTTCAACAATGGTGTAGGTAAAATATGCAGGTCAACTTCAGAGCAGCTTCAGAAAAGATAAGCCCATTGATGTTTAAAAAAAAAAAAAGAAAGAAAGAGAAACGTGAGGATAGGTGGTAAATTCATATGCCGAATACAGAAATTACTTTTTACAATTTGAAGGACAAATCTAATTATGTAGCATAATGCTTGTAATGACTTAAATTTTATTATGGAAATGTGATTAATCTGTGCACATTCTACAATATTCCATTAATTTTTATTACCTAAAACTACTATGCAAATGATCTGAGTTTAATTCCAACAGGTGCCTAGCACTTAACTTTTTTTTTTTCCTCTCTCTTTCTATAGATCTGCTGTACAGGGTTTGATTCCATATGCAAAAGAGAATTGGATTCCTCGTAAAACTGTAAGCCCTAGTGCAATATGATCTTGGCTACTCTTGTACTATAAAACGCAAACTAAACCCACTAAATAATAAAGGTTTTTCCTCCTTTCCTTCACAACCTTTAGAATATAAACAGCAAATGACATGTATGAACTGAATCAGTTTAGTAAGCAGTCGGTACCTAATAGTTCACATCCGTGAACAACACTCGTCTCTAATATTTAATTAAAAGTATACAGCGCATAAAACTCAACTTGTTTTACATGCATACCCCTTTTCTCAGCATAGCACAACCCTGTAAATATTTGGAGTATATGCCACCACTTTGAAAGAAAAGAAGCCCTTCAAATTTATAGAAAGAATGTTTACTTGTTACACAACTAAAAGAAAATATCTCACCTTGCTTGGTGCAGAATGACCCTTGCTGTCCTTGCGCCATAAAAATACAACCAACCAACCTAAAAAAATGTATAATAGCTGCAAAAACCATGAGGTAAAGTGTTATATCGGTGTTTCTCAAAGTATGGTCTGCAGGATCTTCAGTAAATTTCAAAAGCAAAAATAATAATGTATTTAACATTGTGACATGAAAAACAGTTTATCCAGGACAAATAAATATTTGATACTAACACTAAGGTTTTGATGCATCCTTACGTATTTGTCTAAGTACACATAATTTGAGAAATCCATATTGATATGCAAAAACCTGATACTTTTAATGCTTTATTAAGGATGCTATTAATAACAGGGTTGAGATTTTAATTTCAGAGACAATACGTTTTTCACTTTCCCTCAAAGGCCCTGCGGTGGCACAGTGTGGTAACGTGTTCACCTAGTGCGCCGTTAATCCGGGTTCGACTCCCAGCAGTGCAAAGAACGCTTACTCAGAGATCTCATAAAGATCGCACTGCTCACTGTAGTCCGGGGTTTGGTTCCCTAGGCCTTAAGAGGTTCGGATTCCTCGGAAAACAGTAGGTCCCGGCGCAGCATGACCACTGTAGTCTTTGAGCCGTAAAACCAAAAAGAAAGAAAGTCCTCAGGACCCCCCCACACACACACACATACACTCTGGTCTGCGATATGCAAAAAAAATGCTTAAAATGGTCTATGAACAACCAAGTGAGAGAAACACTACCGTATATAATGCAACTGCTACAGTAAAAATAGTATAGAAATGCTCTGTTAAACTTAGTTTGTATTGCTACTATGGTGAATCTATGAAAATCTATGGTGGTGGGTACAAAAATGCCTAACTTTCAAAAAAAAAAAGTTACGTTTTCGAATGAACTGATTTTCTAAACAGAGTAAAACAGTTGTTGGATTTCTGGTCGCCAGTACTGTAAAAACTCACTCAGCACAAACAACACTTTGTGAAAATAGGAAAAACGACGAACATACTCCGAAACTGTTGAAAATGATCACCACTTTTCGTTTACCCAATTTTATTTTTTTATTTATTTATTTTTTTACCAGAATAAATGCTAGCCTAGGGGCCCATTCATAAAATTTTATTTCATGAAAAACTGTTTTTGTTCGTTGTACAGTCTACCTACCATCATATTATTGGCGCAGTATAGCCCAGATGCTCTTGCGCCATAAAAAAGCCAAACAAACAAACCATCATATTATCACTTTACTGTTTTTTATCGTTTTGTTTTTACATTTTATCGAATAAGATCATATGAAATTGTAACACATTTTGTGGATAGTAGCAGTAAGCGTTTAAAGCACTTGTTTACTTTTTCTTAAAATTATTTTGTGTTAAATCTTATAGAATTTGTCAGGTTTTCTTTGTTAAATGTTTGTGTTAATGATGCTTGTCATTAAAATTATTATTTTATTTTATTTTTAAAATATGTATTAGTTATTTTATATAAATCGAACACTACGCAGATTAAATCAAACAACAATGTCAATCAATCAACGTTTATTGGCGTAGTGATACCAACGCCGATGGTATGGCGTGATTAGATGGTGAAACGTTCGAAAGAAAATAAATATTTCTGCCTTCGGTGGGACCTGAACCCACGACCTTCCACTTGCCAATAAACATTGATTGATTGACATTGTTGTTTGATATATTAGTTAGTTATATGATACGTTATTAACAAAGATAAAAGTGCATTATAAAAAGGTAAGTAATGTAATTATTTGCAATATTTCATGAGCATACTGTACAAGATATAGTTCTCTTTGTGCTCTATGGTTACTTCAAAAAAAAATTCAAATTTCATAAATTTAGTGGCAACAGTTTGTGCAAATGGAGCCTACAAAGTGCAGTCAGATTTGTTGATCCCCATGGAATGCAGTATGTCATAGTTGTATTAGCTGTGTCTATACAATTTATTGCTTGACATCCATTGAGGGTTTTTTTTTTTTTTAGTTTAATTTTCAAATCATTATCATAGGAGAAACTTTTCATAATATTATATGTACCATCTGAAACCATAGATTTAATGTATTTGTATTGAATTAGCATTGGTATTTTGCAGTATATTGATGTGTTGCTTAACCCTACTATGCAAGCCCTACGGTTACACAGTATAATGACTCGTTTATCTATTGTGCTGTTAACTCGGGTTCGACTCCCAACGGTACAAAGAATGCTTACTCAGAGATCTCATAAAGATCACACTGCTCACTGTAGTGTGGGGTTTGGTTCCCTACACCTTAAGAGGTTTGGATTTCTCAGAAAATGTTGTCCAAAGGTTTGGATTCCTCGGAAAACAGTAGGTCCCAGCCCAGCATGGCCATTGTAGTCCTTTAGCTGTAAAACCATAAAACAAACCTAATACTCAGGACCTTTTGGAGAATGCAAAACCCGGGGCAACTGATATTTTAGAGGCCCTTCAAAAGTGACAAACATATATTAAGTTACCAGGTTGAGGCCCGGAGCAGCAGTCCCTCCTGCTAATAAGTACGAGGTTCCCATGCAACGCGGTATATCTGGAATTGTCAGGAAATTTAAAATCTTCCCTAACAAGTCATGGCAAAATGAAATTTTGTGATAAAACCTGGAGAAGTTGGGGAAAAACACCATCCTAACCTGTTCTGAATAGCTAAATTTCACTGGAACATGAGGCTATTTTCCCCAAAATTGAAGTTAAATACAAAGTTTTGTTTTCAATCAGTTATGAAATTTTGTCTGAAAGGTCAGTGGAAAAGTCAGGGAATTTTTTATTTCCACTTGAGTGGGAACCCTGTATATATATACAGTAATGCTCTTTATTAGTAGACATTCCCGGACAAAAAAAGGAGGGGGGTATTGTTTTGAGAGAGTTTTTGCCAAGGAATCTTCTGAAGGGTGTCCATTAAGAAGGGTTTTATTGTGGGATATATTTTGCTACATTCTTTTGACATTTTGAACTTGCGATTCTAATCTTTAGTTTTGGAAGTTTTCTCCTTAGTTTGCAAGAACTCTAAGTTCTGTGTAATTCTCATGTGCTGTGGAAATACTAAGCTAATGTGTGCAAAATTAAACGCCCACTACACCTTTTTTTTTTTTCCAATTGTACGAAATGTAGTCCATTTTTAATTTCTTACTACATTAAAACCCTTATTAGCAGATGCTGAACAAAAATCTGTGAAAAGGGGGTATTATCATGAAGGAATCTTGTCAAGGATTTTTTATCCAGGCCATAAAATCTGGATTATTCATTACAAAGGGTTTTACTTGTAATAATATATAGTGGTTACTTTTCTTAGCATAATTTTCATGCCCATTGAGACACTTGTCTAAAACATCCAATCTGTTTATGATTCCTGTTGTTTGTTATTGCTCTCTTTTCATTTATAAATGTTTTGGAATTTTAACAAGTGAAAACTTTCGAGCAACCGCATGAGATTATGTACTTACTTGTTTGATGCAGGGGAGTTGAGATCCAGCTGAACTAGCCGTCAATCAAAGCGGATCAATTTTTTTTTTTTTGTGGGGGGGAATTGGGACGGCCATGCAATAGACATAGTAATGGCAGGTTCTATACAAACTGAATGAACAAAGCCTTCCTCCACTCCCCGTTATACTACCCATTTTTTATCAATTAACTATTTCAAATCAAACTGTGGCGGGGCAACTTCTAGAGCTCAATTCTTGAGTGTCAAGCGGTACTGATCCTTTCAGACTTACAATTTCCACTGTGGGATACACAAGTTTAAATAATATTCAGTGGCCAACCATGTTTATATCGCAATTGAGACAATATTTTTTTAAGAATGTTGTCTTGATTATAAAATACGCATACACACATATGGTTGACCTCTGTGAATATTCTTCAAACTTGTACATCCCCAGTGGATTGATTGTACTTTTACTGTGCTTCTTCCCAAATAATTTATTCGTTTGCTAGCGAATGTGTGAAACACACATTTTCTTTGTAGTTTATAAATTTAAGAGCATTTTAAGGTAAATGTATTATATTATCATTGTCCATGTGACCATGCACATGTACTTATCCTGTCAATTGTTGGAAGCAAGTATTCTATATTGGCCATTAGCTTGATTATGGAGAAAAGACCTAGAGACCCTATATGATGGATGGATTATTTAAGAATTTGGAAGATGACTAAGCACGGAAGAATTTACATAATAATAATGACATAATAATATCCTCATGGTGGTTGAGGTAGGGAACTGGGATCCATATTGGTCGCCAACATTTTGATTCAGAGAAGGGAGTATTCTACACCTTGTCTATTTTTCCAAGTAAAAACGTGTACAGAGTTTGTACTACTTGCCCTTGTCATAAGTAAATTTTGTAATTGAGGCACCAGCTTTCTGTCACTTCATTTGAATTAAGTAAAGAGTAATATTTTAGATACCATCTTAAAGTTTTAAGGAGTATCGTAGTTTGGCATAATTAAATATAATAAACCACATGATAAAATTTTCACATGTTTAAATTTATGCTTTGAATCATAATTACTTTTAATTAAAATTTTCTGGTACCACCTTCTATACTACCAAGATACAAAGCTGCTGAAAATTAAATAGAGAGTTGTATTACCATTATCTATGCATTTATCAAGTGCAATATCAGAATCTCCTAACTGTTAGCTATTTGTAGTAATGTCACATATGAATATTAGAAATTATTTCAGTATGTAAGTAATTGTAATTTACCTACCCCTTAAATATGCTTAACACTAAGAATTTGACGTAAACACTACCGAAAAAAATAATCCTGCACCTGAAATATTTTGTTAAGCAAAACTTTTTCTCCCTCAGTCTGTATTATTAAAAAAAAACCAAACCTTGTGTATTTGTATACAGGGTGGTCCTGAACTCTACTGACAAAATAAAGAGGGGGTTGTTGGGGACACTAAATAAAGCATGTTTGCCCATGTCCGCAAAGGGGACGGTTTGGCTGTAGAGCGTAACTACAGTTTATGCCCATCACGTTGCTACGTAGCCAATTGCATGAATTAAATGCAATTTTTGATACATAATTTAAGTGAATGAGCTAATAATACAGCAGAGACAAAAAAATCCGGAATTCCGTTTTCTGATTTTGATTTATGTTACTGTTTAGTGAAAATAAGCCTAAAACTGCCTTTTTTAACACACTGGAAAAGAGTTGGCAACTGCCAAGTATGTGAACATCAAAAGAAACATTTTTTTTTTCCAAAAATGAGCTGTTCGGGCACTACAGTAAATTTAGTATTTGCAACCACCACATTCAAGCTTTTCACAAATGGCTACAATGCACCATTTTAAAAATTTTTCAAATTGTTTAATGTGAACAGACATCGGGCTCTCTCCAGCGATTTTTTAAAATCAGTTAAATTCACAAGAATTGTATGTGTAGAATTCGCCGCTTCAGGTGCGATTGTATGAATTCTACACATACAATTCCGGTGAATTTAACTGATTTTAAAAAATTGCCGGAGAGAGCCTGGTTTCCATTGACATTAAATAATTTTAAAACTTTGTGAAATGGCGCATTGTAGCCATTTATGGAAACCTTAAATGGGGTGGATGCAAATACTAAATTCACTGTAGTGCCCGAACGGCTAATTTTTGGAAAAAAATTCACTGAACAAAAAATGTTTATTTTGATGTTCTTCACCTGTTACATATACTTGGCAGTTCCCAACTCTTTTCCAGTGTGTTAAAAGAAAGGCATTTTTAGGCTTATTTTCACTAAACAGTAACACAGATCAAAATCAGAAAACGGAATTACTTAAGTGTGTTGCGCACAACTAGCCCATATTGAGTATACACCCCTGATATATATAATTAAGAGTTTATAAATCATGGCAATTCTTAAAAGTCTATCCTTCCTCTACCAGTGATTTCTTTCCCAATGCTTTTAAAAAAACTCAATGTATAATATTTCTGTGCCAGCAGTATTCTTCTTGAGCTTAAACCATCTCTTTATTTGTATTAGTTATATCCTTTGTGTTCTGTTTATTTTCCTTTTTTTTTTTTTTTTTTAAACTATGTCTGCCAAAAGCACTTGCAAACTTTTTAATTTCTTTATGGGGATGAAATTGCAACTAAGTTGAATGGAGGGTTCAAAATCCAGGTTTAATTATTAGAACTCTGATTAGCGAGTTTGTGTTTGTTAGTAATGACATGAAGTTACATATACATATATGTATACACACACACACAAAAACTGTGTTTTTAGTATTCTGAAAATGCAGCAAAAAAAAGCATTTTTTCAACTGCAATTTTGTTATGCATTTAGTTTGTACAGTATAATATAAGTGACATCTCTATGTTTATAGTGCAGAATGGGAGTAACTGAATAAAACACGGATGCAAACTTCATAAAAAGTTCATTTACAATCATTTTGTCTACTTGTTTTTACAAATGTCGTGCTACTTGTGAATATTTAAGCATTATAAATTTCTAAAATGTGCAAGCAATTTTCATTTCAATAAATGAAAATATGCATACTAGTTTTTAAACTCTTAAAGCATGCAAATCTATACATTCATGTTTCATTACCTTTGCATTTTTCTGCTGCCCACTATTATCCTAATGTGTTCTGTAGTATTCAAAACTCAACATTGTGCCTTCTGTCAATAAATGTTAGGGCATTGCAATACTGAAAATAATCAACCTCATGGGAAGTTTATATATATATACACACACACACGGTAGCTATAATTAAACTTCCCTTTTTATTCAGGGTACCTTTAGTAGCTTAATTTTGTGACTGGAATGTTACTAAATTTGATAGACTGTTCAGTACAAGGGAAAAAAAGGTTCTTCAAAACCAGTAGTTCAGATAGTTGCTGATAGGCTGAATAATAGTGGTGTGCAATGTATTGAAAAAGTGATAAAAAAATTTAAAGGCAAACAACAGACTAGACTAAAATTAAAGTTTAACTTTTGTATATTACAATTACTATAGTACAATAATGGAATGTTTGGTATTAAAATCATTTACTACATTAAATATTATTGTGAACAAGCTTTCACAATTCAAAGAAATGGAGTTTACTATGTAAGATATTATTACCCTTCACAGGGATAACACAATTGCCAAATAATGGTCAACACAGAAAAAAAAAACTCACAAAAAATCTCGCCCAGGAGGCTTTTCTGTGTTGACCATTATTTGGCAATTGTGTTATCCCTGTGAAGGGTAATAATATCTTACATCCTCATATACGGAGAAAAATGCGTTTGTTCTTGTCCTCATTCGTCTAGTAGGTCAAGACACCGCGTGCTCAATGCGGGGACCCTGGTTCGAATCCAGGATGAGGACGGCGCCTCTTTTTCTCCAAATATAAAAAAAGCTCTAGTTTGAGCTAAATATACGTGGGTGGCAAAAATTATTGTATAATAAATTCCCCCACGAAAAACTCACAAAAATCTCGCCCCGGAGGCTTTTCTGTGTTGACCATTATTTGGCAATTGTGTTATCCCTGTGAAGGGTAATAATATCTTACAAGCAGAAAAAAATATGTTTGTTCTCGTTCGTCTAGTAAGTCAAGGCACCACAGGCTCAACCCGGGGATCCTGGTTCGAATCCATGATGAGGACATCTCTTTCCCCCCCCCCCAAGAAACTAAAAATCTCTAGTTTGAGCTAAATATACATGGGTGGCAAAAATTATTGTATAAGGAGTTTACTATTTTTATAAGGAAAAGGGTATTTTTCAGTATACCCATCCTTTTTATGCACTAAAAATTGTATCCTGGTGTGATACAGCATTCTCAACAGCAGAACGTTGCATATCTGGAGGAATGTTCTTCACATTTTGTGATACATCGTTTTTTAGAATTGCTAAATTTGAGGAACCATGGACAACAATAAACGTTAGCCTTGAGATAACCCATGACCAAAAAACATATAAAGTAATAATATGGAAGCGAGAGAGGTGGCCATGCAACTTTAAAGGAATAACTAATCACTGTTCTTTGAGGTGATATGTAAAAACTCCTGTACTGGTCATGTTACATGAAAAGATGCCCCATCTTGCATAAGAATTGTCTTTTACAAATAAGTTTGCTATGGAATCAGAAAATTTTCTTTAGTATATCCTGCCTCTGTATGGTAATCGAACAGGTTACTGATCCTGTCAAATTGACTTCCTCATTGAATAAAGTCCTTACTAAAAAGTTTGTTCTGAAATCATACCAAATTGTAAATGTTATAGATGTTCCTAAGACATGTGCGCTAAATCAGAAGCCGACATTTGACAGTAGGCCTCATCAGCCCCACAGAATTTTCCAAAGCTAAGCAACTGTTGCACTGTGCTAATTAAGGTCAAGTAACTATAATTAATGCGTGATTAGGTATAGTGGAGCATAAGTAGAGCATGACTATAAATAATAAAAATATGTTTCAGAAGTTTAACTTGTGCTTTATAGCTTCATGCTGCCAGAAAAAAGTGTTCAATTTAGATTTATGCAAAAAGGTCCTGTTTCCTAGACTATACAGAATCTGTATTTTCCCGTTCAGTGACTTTAAACTTTTTTTTTTTCATAGAATCTCTTGCATGGTCTACATGCAGGTTTTGAAACATTCTTGTTATTTGAGTTGCAAAAGACTGAAAAGGGGAAATTTAATTGTGACGACCTTGTATATATCAATTTTCTTATTTTCAATGCATAACTGAGCTCACAAACCTTACTCAGGAAATTTTTCTCTCACTTTAAATGAATTTAAAAATAATAAGTAAAAAGTTTTACCTTTTAAATTTGATTCTGTGTTTTATATATATTATGAGTTCTTTCTTTATATATATATGTGTGTGTGTGCATGTATTGGCCTTAGAAAATTTAAAACTTTATTATACATCCTGTTGTTGTTGTTGGCTTCAAAAACTAGTTAAAACTATAAGGTGCATTTCATATTTTTTTGGACACTGGAAAATGTACCTGAACCACTTTTACATTCATGCTAATTAAAGAATAAGTACTTTAATAAAAATTAAAGGCACCCACAAGATATATGGTTTTATTGTTTTAAGAAGGAATGTGGGGAAAAGACTATTTCACGTTTACTTAGATAACTTGTTTCATTTGTCGATAAATGTGCAACTTCACATCTGAACAAGACAGCATTCTCAGATTTAAAGTGGCTTTTTGGTGGTTCTTTAGTAACGTGTTTACCTATGGTGTGGTTATCCCTTGTTTGACATCCAACTGTGCCAAAAAGAAATGCTTTCTCTCTGCCAGCCATAGTTTGTGGATTAGTTCCCTAAGACTCAAGAATTTCGTATTCCTCGGAAAACTGTAGTTCCTGATGTAACATGACTTTTGCTGTCTTCGCCTGCCATAAAACTCAAACAAACCAGTTTTAAAGTAAATATATTGGACTTCAGCATGCAATGCTTTCCTTACAACTTGTTTTGTTAAATCATATTAGCTCGTTGACACAAATTAGACTATATTATTGCAAATTCATAGCACTTCTATGCCTAATACAGTGCTTGATGTCATTTGGCTGAATAGAGTATTTATAGGCCATTGAACACAAATAGATTTACTAGAAATAGTGTTCGAATAAATGTGAAAAAGCAAGTTTATCAAAATTAATTTTAAGATTATTTTAGAAAAGTATCTAAATCTTTGGCTTTTCTTCACGTGCATATTGTTTATGTATCATCAGTTACTTTGATATAGATTTTGTTATCTATGTCAATAAAATTATACTTTATGAAGTGTCCCTAAAAATGTGAAGCACACCTTATACTATTGAAACTAAATATAAATCTGTGTGCGAAACCTAGGGACTCAACTATTTCTAAAAGTTACGTTCGCAAAATTAGAAAAAATAATTTATGATAATCGACATAACTGTTGATATCCACACGATAGAAAACTGATGCCTATGCAAATTTTTAAATTGTATGCACCTTTAACAACAAGTTATGCATGCAACGGTAACAAGATTCCACTTATATGAATAAAAGGTAAAAGGGTGCAGTAAGTGAATTATGTTTTAAACGAAAATCTTGACATAAAAAAATACAATTACAAAAATAAATTCTTGTCAGGTCTTAAGGACATTTTCCAAATGATTTCATGTGGAGAAAGAAGAGTTATTGGGAAACTCTGGAAAAAGGCTGCAAAAATTATATTGCTAAAGAGTTTGAAATCATGCATTGTGTGGTATGCAAGCTCTGGGCAGCATTTTAAGCCAATGAATTGTGTTTCTTAAGCATATTATAAAGTCACCCTCATTCTACTTGAAAACTTGGAAGACATATTTTAGTTGTAATAGCAAAACATAATCATTATAACATCACTGGTCAGCTTGCAGTTTTGCCCTCATTCCAGCACAAATTTTCCTTTAAGCACAATTTAGCTTACCACACCCTTTTATTCATTTAAATGCTACCATATGACCTATGTATGTACGATTTGAAAATTTACATGTGCACCAGTTTTCTACTGAACATCCACAGTAATGCCAATGCCACAAATTTGTCTGATTTTATGGATGTAACCTTTAAAAAGATAGTTTATCCTTAAGTTTTGCACACCACTGTGATTTTTTTTTAATGATTTTACTTTGTCTGGGTTATGCAAAATATATATTAAGCACACATTTTCAAATTTTCATTATTCATTGTGTTTTATTTCCAATGCCTATATTTTCGTGAATTTGAACCATCTGTAAATTAAACATTGAAATATATATGTATGTAATTAATGTATGTGTTTTTGGCGAAACATAACTTTTATATTTTATTCCTGAAGGTTTTTGTTAATTGTACAAGCAATAAAAAATGTGTACATTCATGTTAAATGAAATTGTATTTTCATTCAGTTAAACTTTTATATATGTGCATTGCTATCATAATATAGTAAGTATATGATAAAACCTTCTGTTTTTTAATTTTTTGTATAGTTCATTCAAAATTAAGAAAAACTGTTTAGTATTATTTTATATACAAAATAACTTCGTATTAAATGAAGCCATATTTATATCATACAAAAATCCAACAGTTGCCTTTTGTTGTTGCCATGTTTTAAAACTATGCAAAGTATCTTCGCAATAACAGTTATAAAATTGTTAAGTTTGTTGTATATGAAAATTTTTTGAGGAGCATTTCATTTGTCATTAAATATTCCATTGAATTTTGTTATTCATGTGAAAGTTGACTGTAAATTTTATTGTTGAAATATTTGTTTTACACTGTTGTGAAATGTTTTACTTAATAATTGTCAAATGTACATATTATGCCTGATATTATGAAATGCAGTACAAAGTTAGGAGTAACTTTTTTTATTGTTAAGATATCAACAATATAACTTTGTACAAACAATGTAAATAGTAAGTTATATTGTTGCCCATAACATAATTTTGTTACATTTAAAGGTGTCATAAATTTATAAATGTTGATATTGCAGTGAATTGTCCACGAAAATGATTGTAATTATTTAAAAAAAAAAAAGACAAGCTCTATTTCCTTTCCAACCCATAAAATATCTTAGTTTTGCTATATAGAGAGTGAGTCATTAAAATATTGTGAAAAATATAATCACATGTTACAAAATGTAGTTCTTTGCATGTGTAAAAAAGCGATATTCTGTATGTAAACTAATGAACATTCAACTGCAGCTTTAAAATTCAATAGTGTATAATATTACTTAATTATACTTAACAATTTTCTATGCCCACATATAAGCTCAAGTTAGAGCTGTTTTGTTCAGGAGAAAAGGAGATGCCGTCCCCGCACTAGAGTCGAACTAAGGTCCCCTCCATTGAGCCCGGAGTGCCTTGACCGCTAGACCAACGAAGACAGGAACAACGCTCTCTTTCTCCGTATATAAGGATGTAAGATATTATTACCCTTCTCAGGGATAACACAATTGCCAAATAATGGTCAACACACAAAGCCACCGGGGTGAGTTTTTTGTGAGATTTTTTTAATAAAAAAAAATCATTTCATCAATCATTTTTTAAAAAGAAAAGTCATAAAAAACTCACCCCGGTGGCTTTGTGTGTTGACCATTATTTGGCAATTGTGTTATCCCTGAGAAGGGTAATAATTTTACAATATTATTTAATGTAATTGACATAGTAAAAGGTTATATTTGTATTAATATAGCAATAACATATGCTTACATTTAAAAGCAAATCATTTTATTGTAGAGTATGCATTAAGTTTGTCTTAATAATAATAATAGTAGTACTTTTGTATTTGTTACTGTTTTTGTTTCCATCATATGTTACTTTTTTCTAAAAGGGCATTTTAACTATTATACTATTCTGATGTAATGATTTAAAAAACAGAACTCTATGTTATAGAAATTAAATAATAAAAAGCACCTTTTGTTCTGGCCCCCTGTTCTTGTGTTGTGAAATTATCAGTATCTGTGGGTATTTTTTTATTCTGGTGTATATTGACTTCCATTTATATAGCTAGAATATACAGGGTATGCCATAAATTTGAACGAATTTTAAAAAATAAAAAATGAAGAAATCTGTGTACTGGAGTGCGGTTTGCACTTTTGGACTTATCAAAGTGTCATATTTTTTCTGACACAAGAAAAAAGAAATAAGCGAAATTCTTGCTGGTAGGTGGTGCTATTTGGCGCCCCGTTAACAAAATACACGTAAAATATCTAGAGTATACAGCAGGTATTTGTTTCTACTTGAAAATGTAACAAAAACTACAAGTGTTTGATGTGTTCACCCTCACATGTAAGAATAGTCTATAATCGGGTGGGAAAACTACAGTCGAGCCCACTTATTGCGAGCTTGGATACAACAAAGTATCGGTTATTACGAATTTTTTCTGTCCCCTTGGAACTGCGAAATCAAACAGTGTTAAAAAGATCGCATATAGCGAATTGTTGAAGCGTGAATATCGGATACTGTGAAGTTTTTGATTCTGGCAAGCAACCAAAATATTCAGAGAGAAGAAAGGTGAGGGGAAAAAATTTTTGAGAAACGTGTGGGGAAAAGAGTTTTGCTTGTTGGTTGTTTATTTGATACTAGGGTCACATATTTTAACCTTGAAAATATGGTGCAATGAGAAAGTATTTATCTCTTGAAATTAAAATTGAAGCAATAAAATTAGTAGATGAATGTCATATCAAAAACTGTGTGGTAGCGAAAAAATTAAGGCTTGGATGATTTCCAAAATTTTTGAAGAATGGCTGAATGAATTCGATGACGAAATGTAAAAAAGGGTAGATACGAGTACATTTTGCTGTTTTTTAATAACTGGCTGCTTATAGTCTGAATATCAAACTAAAAAACATTTCAATGTGATGCTTTCCACCGAATGTTACGTCAAAACTGCAGCCTTTAGATATGGTCATAATAAAATGCATGGAAGTGTATTTCAGATGAATCGACGTGTTCTTCGGAATCTAGAAACTGATCTGCATTTTGTTGCGGGCATTAGTATATTGCTTGCCAATTTTTAGATGATGCCTGGCATTTGGTTCAACTGAAAACAGTACAAAACTCTGGAAACATGCAGGATTTTTAAGAGGACTTGGGAACTCGGGTTTCATTTCATTTCTGATTCTGAAGAAAGTTCCCTGTGAAAAAATTTACCGGAAAAGGGAATTTTGAATACAGATGTTACTTTTGCTGATAATGTTGTTAGCGATTGCAACGTAGAAATT
>QLNU02015360.1:105687924-105698131 GCA_006491805.2 Dysdera silvatica
CCAAGACATGGTACAGGAGCTCTCAACTAGAAGTAAAGAAGTTGGACTCAAGATGAACCTACAAAAAACTAAGATCATGTTCAATAATTTCGTAGAGGAAACAAAAATACAAGTTGACAACATTGAGCTAGAAATTGCTGATTCATATATTTACCTTGGCCAGCTGATTTCAATGGATGGCAACATTATGAAAGAACTCAACAGACGTATTAAACTTGGCTGGAGTGCATTTGGAAGAAACAGTTTTATCCTGAAGGGGAAATTGCCTTTGTGTCTAAAAAGAAAGGTCTTCAACCAGTGTGTATTGCCAGTCCTCTCTTATGGATCAGAGACATGGAGTCTAACAGTTGGAGCAATACGAAAGTTACAGACAACGCAAAGGAGCATGGAGAGGTGCATGCTTGGAATAACTAGGAGAGATCGAAAAAGAAACACTTGGGTGAGAGAGCAAACTAGAGTAGAGGACATCATTGTTAAAGTAAAAGGGCTGAAATGGCGATGGGCTGGGCATATTGCAAGAAGAACTGATCAACGATGGACAACAGAAATTCTGAACTGGATTCCAAGAGACCACCGAAGACCTAGAAAACGTCCTCAAACTAGATGGGTGGATGAAATAAGAAAACAGGTTGGGGTGACGTGGAAGCGAATTGCTCAGGATAGACTTGTGTGGAAAGCATTTGGAGAGACCTTCATCCAGCAGTGGATAGATAATGGTTGAATATGATGATGATACATGTTGAACTTTTGTATTATATTATAAAACATGTGTATTTTTAAAGTGTTAATGATTCATGACCTAAGTAAAACCCCTTTAGAGTTTTGAGTTAAGCATTGCACGGAAACTATTGAAAATTTACAATGGCAGAGCAACGTGAGATAGTGGCATACATACCACTCGTAAATTCTTTTTCTGGGGACAGCCCCGATTCTACAATACATGATTTTTTGGACAGAATTGACGAGGTGGGTGACGTAGCTGATTGGACAGCCAGTGAAAAGGTTAAGGTGCTAAAACTTAAGCTAATTGGTTCTGCTTCACACTTTCCCAAGGACCGTTCACACTTAGATGAACAGGGACTTGCACAAATTAAGAGTGCTCTAATAGAAAGGTTCTACACCCAGGCTTCGGGATCGAATCTTTCGGCCCAGTTCACTACAAGTAAGCAGGGAGTAGGGGAAATGGTTGCACAGTATGCAGCCCGAATCTCCATAAGATGTTTCCAAGAGGGCATGGAAGGCGGAGCTGAAGCAGTAAGGGAAAAATTGCTCCTTACGCAATTTATAGCAGGCCTTTCTTTGAAAATTAAGAGATTTGTGAAATCTCACAACCCACAAACATTCGAAAGTGCCAAAAGCCAGGCCCTTCTAGAAGAACAGAACTCCGAAGAGACTGCCCCAAAAACTGTTAGTTTTATTGAACCTCAGAGAACAGCAGAGATGGAATTAATCAAAGAATTGACCAAGGAAGTGAAGGCTCTCTTGTTGACTGTAGAAAGATTTGAGAACAGAGATATTTATGAGTGTTCCTCTAGACCCCCATCCCAGAGACGACCTATTGTTTGCTGCTTTTGCGTAAAAGCAGGTCACAGGAAAGTTGAATGCAGGCAAAGAATAAGCCAACAGCAACACCAAAGCAGAGGTCGACAAAATCAATCCTATAATGGAACAAGGCAGAGAACCTCAAGTCCTAGGAATAGGGAAGGTTAAAAGGCTGCTTTAAACTATTAGAGGGGAGAAGGTGCGGGTACCACACTTCAGAGAAAATCCCAGTACATGTGCCTGACATGACAAATTACTTTAATGGATGTAACTTACCCATAGTTTCAACCCAAATGTTGGATAAACAAGTTAGAATACTTATAGACACTGGTGGTCGGTGTGCCTGATTAAAGAATCAGTGGTAAGGTCAAAACTCAACCTTGTGAAGTAAAGGTATCAGGGATAGTGAGTAATGAGCTTATAATTAACCATAAAGCAGTCATCTCGTTTATCTAAATGAAACATAGGTGGAAGGAGAATTTTTAATATGTGCAGAGGGGTTACCCAGACAATATGATGCTTTATTGGGGATGAACTTTTGAATTCTTATCAGATCAAAATAGACTGTTCCACCACACCATTCACAATCACCAGTTTGTTTAAAAGGAAAAAATATTGACTCTCCATCTAAAGTGCCAGCAAATTTGGTTTCGGTTGCTTACCTGTTTCACAAGCAACAAATTCCACCCAGATCGGAAACGTTCGTTAAGATCGGTGTCAAAAGTCAAGAAAATATCTTGACACAGGATGTATTAATTGAACCACTGCCAAAAGTGGAAAATTTTAATTTTTCTCTAGCTTGACCTGTTCACCGCTTCAATGAAAAAGGTGTTTATCATGTAAAACTTGTAAACTCAAACAACTGAGTTAAATATGAACAAAAATTGTAGCTTGGCCTCAGTCAAGCAAATCAAAGTAAATCCAACAGCCAGTGAGTCTAAAACTATGTGAGTCATGTATGCCAGTGAGTCATAAACTACGCAGACATTGAAAATTCTGAGAAGTGGGATTTTGGTGATTGGGGTGGAGAATATGATATGGAATACCTAGAACCCTCAGAACAGATTTGTGTAAATTGTTGGACAAATATAGTCACCTTTTTGCCGTCAGTGAAAGACTTGGCTGGGTGCGACACTTTCCTCCATAAAATAGAATTAACTGACCATACCCCTGCAGGCAAAAGGCATATAGAGTACTATATCCTTTAAGAGCATAATTAGACTTGCAAATTGCCGAATTCCTTGAGGCAAACATAATAGAGGAGTCCTCGTCAGACTATGCAGCCCCAGTTAAGCTCGTCAAGAAGCAAAATAACAAATTTAGACTTGTTTGTAATCACAGGCATCTTAACGAGAAAACTCGTCATTTACCATACTCTTTGCTGCTATTAAACAAATTACTGGATAACCTTCAGGACGCAAAGATATTTTCAACCCTCAATTTAACAAGTGGCTTTTATCAACAAAAATTAGATGAAAGGGACAGAGAAGTTCACTGCATTTATTAGCCATAAGGGTTTGTATCATTCAAAAAGAAGTCCTTTTGGTCTCCGAACCTCAGCCAATGCATTCATGAAACTCATAAACGTTGTCCTCAGTGGCCTTAAACCAGACCGGATTGGGTGTTATGTGGATGACCTTTACATCGCCTCAAAAATCTTTGCAGAGCATCTAGATAGATTAGAACTAGTATTTAAATGTTTAGACCAATATAACATTAGACTCTCATCCAGTAAATATCACTTTGCAAAAACCAGTGTCAAATATTTAGGATTTACTGTTGAAAATATTTGTATTGTGCCTGACGAGTCAAAGATAGGGGCAGTTAAGAACTTTAAAGCCCCCCAGACGAAAAAGCAAACTCGCTCATTTCTAGGTCTAACCAATTTTTACTGAAAATTCATCCCAGAGTATGCTAAAACCACCTTGCCCCTCACCGGTTAACAAACGATAGTGAGAAATTCTAATGTAGCGAGCCTGTGCAACTGGCATTCAAGCAAATCAAGTCCTGTCTAACAAGGCACCCATGTTTACTCCTCCCAGACTTAAGTAAACCATTTATTGTCCACAATGACGCATAATTAGAAGCCCTGGGAGTTGTTTTGAGCCAGATAGGAGAGTACGGGTTAGAACACCCTGTAGCCTATGCGTAGAAAGCTGAAATCAGCTGAAGTAAAGTACAGCACATTTGAGAAAGAGGCCCTGGCTATCCTATTTGTGGTAAATCAATTCCAAAATTACCTGTATGGCACAAAATTTACAGTCTATTGCAACCCAGCAAGCCTATCAAATGTCCTTAGGTTCAAAGACCCAACAAATAGAATTTCATGCTGGGTCCTTGCACTTCAATAGTATAACTTTCAGATCAAACATAAGCCTGGAAGAGAAAATATTCCAGCAGATTTTTTATCGCGTCCCTTTCCTGAGATTAAACAACCTGTCAATGGTCTCATAGTACAAGAAACAGTCGAAACAGGGTTTAGCAATGAAAAAATTGGAAGTCTGCAGCTTAATGGCCGTTTTATAGCCAAATCATCCAAAAACTTGAGGGAAAATCCAAAGTAACTAAAAACGATTTCACCTATTGGTTGAAGAATATCCTCTTGTTTTGTCACAACTCAAGAAATATTAACCAGTCCTCAAACCATAAACTTGTGACTCCTTTAACGTTAGTTCCAGAAATTTTGGAAAAGTGTCACAATTCTGTCACCATTCTGCACACCAGGGATTTAGCAAGACCATGCAGTCGGTAAAAAGTCAATATACCTGACCCCAAATGTATCAGCATGTCTGTAACTATATACAGTCCTGTGATCCATGTCTGCAATACAGAGCACACAAATACAAGAGGCCAGTCCCCTCTCCAAAGAATCGAAATTACTAGTCATCCTTTTCAGCGTTGCGCAATGGACGCCATTGGTCCGATTCTTGAATCAAATTTATTCTGTTTCTTTACGCTGTTTTTTATTAGATATCTTACTTTAAAACACAAGTATGCAAAAGGTTTTAAAACATCTAAATATTTGAAACTAAATATACTTTGGAATGCATCGGATTTTTTTCTGAATTATATATATTTAATACAAACATAATTTGTGATACTGTAGTCTGTTTTTTTTTACTGGTTAAAATGAATTAATTTTTTATGCATTATTATTAAGTTCTTAAATGTGTTTTTATGCAGTGAATGATGTGAATTTTTTATTAAATTATATTTAGTGAGTGTGTATGTGTTACGTTGTGTTTGTAGGTAAATACATTTAATTAAAGATTATTATGTAAATATTGTGAATTCTTTAAAAAAAATATGAATTTTGATAATTGCATAATATGCAATTTGTTAACCATCCTGGTTTTTATCGGTGTGTGATTTCGCAAAAATATTTTAAAATAAGCATATTTCAAATAGTTGAATCAAGTATCAACTAAAAAAATATATATTTGTATATAAAGATAGCAACAATTTTAATTCCCAAGGGAGCTATTTGTTATAGTGCTTCGAGAATGAGTAAATTTTTATCTCAGAAAGACACATGTACATTGACTAAACAGCAATTTTGATTTCCTTTCATTTATGCATTTAAAATCTGGTTATTTATTAAGTCATTAATGTTTTAAAATGCATGCTTAGTTATGGTTCCTGTAAACCTAAAACTCGCTATCGTAAAATAAATCATTTTTATTATTATTACAAAATGAAAGTAATATAAATTTTATAATTCCAATTAAAAATAATTTAAATGCTTGTTAATATATTATTGCATGGTTTTCGTTTTTTTTAAAGTTGAATAGTTTAATTTCTATTATTATTCAGACTTATTTACTGTATTAAACCTAGATATATATAATTTGTTCACTACATATTTATTTCTTCTAGAAATTACTTTCAGTACAGTCTGGGTTCTATTTTATATTAAGTTTTTTATTTTGACACCCAACCCAGAAATTATTGCCTATGTTTAATGTCTTAATCCTGGAAATTTGAGTTTGTAATGAACGTAAATTTACAATTATTGAATGTCTGATTTCCATTCTTCCAGATTTTAATTGTAATTAGATGTCAATAAAAAAGCCATACTTATATGCAATGGGTTGCAGTTATAATGAATTTTAACCTGAATATGAAAATTTTTGGTAATTTTAATTATTGAGGGGATGTGTTGTAAAATACTATTTTCAATGGTTATTACAAAAATAGGCTGCAATTTATATGAAAAATAAATTGATTTAAATAGAAGGAAACTGATTTAGAGTTTAAAAATATGATTTAAATAAAAGAAACTCTAATCTAAAAGAAAAAAAAAAAAAAAAAAGAAATCGGACATCCGCAAGAAACTAGAGCAAGGATTCTTTCACACCAAACCATTCACTAGTAGCAAGGCCAACTAGATTTACTACAGGCCTGCTCACGTGAGCCTAACGCTATAGAAAACCTGTCCCCAAATTTTCGCAGTGGCGATTCTCGCACGTAGTTTTTCTCCGACAGAGGGCGCCTGCTGCATAGGAAAACATTCCCAATTTAACACACTATAAATGCCAATTAATAGCCCAGTTTCTGATTACATACAGAAATAGATTGCTTTTTGCTCAAAAAGTTATCGTATTTTATTTTCCAACGACGATGATGATATCGTGATATGACAAACTTTCGTAACAAATTTTAAACTAAAATTTAAATCTTACATACCTTTTTCTACTCTTTTATTTACACTGAAGACGGTTTATTGGATGAAATGATTTCTCAGGCATGATTAATAACTGATAATGAATTGATAGTTTACACTGAAAGCTAAATTGCAAAATGCATATAAAAGCAGACTTTATTTTAATGGTTAATAAAATAGAATTATATAGAATTTAAATCAACTAATTAATAATTTAATTATATTCTATTATAATTAATTATAAAATAAAGAATTAATTAGAAGGCTTGACACCTGTTTGGAAAGACTTTAATGGAATGTTAATGAAATTAACACATGAATTTACAATAAACTGATGATATAACTACACAATGTATAATACATAATTTCTAATAACTTTTGACACAAGTCAGATTTTTAATACACTGCATGATAAAAATAAAGTATCAGGTATTCATGAATAGCAATTCTTTCCAAAATAATTTTACTTGGAAACACAAACTACATAATAGAACAGCATGTCACCGAAAAACAAAATACAGAATAAACACTTACTGTGTCCCTAATACTGCAGATATAAATATGTTGGATGAACTTAAAACAATTAATGCACCTTAGCTTAGCTACTACAGAGTAAAATTATGAAGGAGGGAACAAATTACCTTTACGTGAGATATTTGTAATCCATTGTATTCGAAGGGTTTCTTCACTTGGAAATTCGTGAAAGGATACATTACTTTTTCCTGACTGCGATTTACAAAAGGGCACACAACAAGCCACTACCATTAGCACAAATAAATTACATAAAAAGGTTAAACACTGGTAAAATAGCAATGAAAAAGATCACTCAAGCTTTCGGACGCATCAGCAGCAGTCCTTCATCAGGAGTAATGACGATGTTATGTTTCTGTCTCTTTTTTATACTTGAAATTTCTGGAAAACCCTTCATCAGAGTAGTCCCGCAGAA
The DNA here is from genome assembly GCA_006491805.2 of Dysdera silvatica. Classification (NCBI taxonomy): domain Eukaryota; kingdom Metazoa; phylum Arthropoda; class Arachnida; order Araneae; family Dysderidae; genus Dysdera; species Dysdera silvatica. The sequence continues at coordinate 105,695,076 of QLNU02015360.1, forward strand.
TGGAAAAACCCAATGAGAACCAATGGGAGGCCTCAGTGAGTGTTGTTAGCACGAAGGGCAATGGGAAAGGTGGCCGCCGAAGGGGGCAGCGCTGTATTCCCAGACAGGCTTTTGTCATATGATATGACGACCAGTGGACCGAGAAGGGACACTGGGGGGGAGGGGGCATTGCAGGGGATTGTCGATCGAAACAGGCGTACAGAGACGCACAGCTCACATGATTGTCGTCATTCAACGTCGACCGGAGACCACCCACGATCAGTCCGCCCCGAAGAGCGGCCGAAATAGATGGATGGCGCGGAAGAACACCCCGGGCCGGCCGGTACTCCTACAGGAGACCACCGGACACCGTTGAGTGGGTGAGGTGCCGCGAGCGGCAGCGAACAGGCGTAAAACATTCCCCGCAACCAGGGCGCACGAGACCAGCATAGTCCGGACAGGCATTACATACCAAATTATCATCCACTGTTTGCGAAAGCTGGCCCCCAAGCGATCGCAGCGGACGAAGACAATGACGAACGCCCGTCATGGACAGAAGGCCAAGCACGACCCCAGCGACGAAGTCCGAATTACGAGGGAGGGCGGAGTCCGGTCCCAGAATAGCAGAAGCAGGCATCCATCCACCGCCACCCGGCGGCCAAAGTGAATATCCCAAACACTCCGTCTTAAGCGAGCTGGAACCAACACCCGCCAGCCCGGACAGCAGAGAACAGACATCCGCACGCCACCAGCGCTGGGACCAGTACAGGCCTCCAATAGAATCATGGAAGAACCCCAATAGGGACCAATGAGAAACCCACACTGCGGGTTACCTAATTTGGGGATGTCTCATACATTTCAGAGTAAGAGTTGTTTATAAGTTTCTGGAAGTGGTTGTGATGTATTAATGGCTTTCCCGTGTAGTTTGTAAGTTTCCCAAGATTCTAAGAAGAGTCTACTATTCTTGTTTGTGATGTGACGGTGTAGTATTTTTGTTGAGTCCCAGTCGGGTTCGTGTCCGTGTTGTAAAGCGTGTTCTGCCAGACGTGAGGCTATGTCTCCTTTCGCGAGTGCTTGTTTGTGTTCTTTTTTTCTTGTTTTGATCATTCTTTTTGTTTGTCCTATGTAATGTTTGTTGCAGTCTTTGCATGGTATTTGGTATATGGCGCCTGTGAGATCTTCTGGTGGAACTGGGTCTTTAACTTTTGTAAGTTGTTTGCGAAGTGTTGTGACAGGGGAATAGAATGTTTTGATATTTGCCTCTTTAAGGATGCGAGAGATTGTTTCGGAAATGCCGTGAATATATGGAATAGATATGCGGGTGTGAGATGTATTGTTTAAAGATGTACTATTGGGTCTACAGTTTCTGAGAATGAATCGTTTAGGGTATCCATTATTTTTAAGTGCCGTGTGTATGTGTTTTGTTTCTGTGTTTGAAAGTGTTTCATTACTGCAGTGAGAATTCGCTCTAAGACTTAATGTTTTAACAACGGAAGCTTTGTGGCATGTTGGATGATGCGATTTAAAATCGAGATATCTGTCTGTATGTGTGGGTTTACGGTAAACTGAGGTGAAGATTGAGTTATCGTGAGATCTGTGTACAAGAACGTCATTACTCTGATGGAGAGGACTGCTGCTGATGCGTCCGAAAGCTTGAGTGATCTTTTTCATTGCTATTTTACCAGTGTTTAACCTTTTTATGTAATTTCCTCCCTGGTACCCTGCTTGCTTTATTACAAATAAATATCATGTAAAAATTATAGAAAACCCAGAAACCCTTTTTAATCTTCGGTTAACTGCTGCAAACACATGAAAGGCATGTTTGTACCTGTCATTTGGCGTCCCCTATGAACAACCCCAGTAATTACTCCAAAAGAAAGTGGGGACACCCTTGACACGTGAGCAGGCCTGTAGTAAATCTAGTTGGCCTTGCTAGTAGTGACAAGACTCACATGACCACTAGCATCTATATCCAGACATTAATCCCACGAAAATGATGCATTGCACATGCCCACGGACTTCATTGTTGATGCTTCTGGGCCTTTCCCTAGAGGGTGGTATAAAAATTGCAGAAACGTCGTACTTCGACAAATGCGTTACGACTATAATCGTAAACAGAGAAAGAATCTTAAATTAGTGATGACGTTTAACTCCTGCTATGGATCCCAACGTAACACTTTTTGCTAAGGAGTGCTAGTGTGAAAGTTATTGTGTGATTATGATGTGACTGAAAACGTAAGTAGATTCCCGTGATGTTTACAACTAAGAGTTAAATATAGCATAAATACGATTTTGCCTCTTTTCTAAAAAAAAGTAAAGGGGGGTGGGGGGGGGCACAAGTGCCCCGCCATATTATACATGTATTTCAATGAATATGTTTCTTAGGACCGTGAAAATCATAAAAGATAACGTGAATATTTACCGAATTTTCTGTTATTGTATTAATCTCTTTCGCAAGATTTTACGTGCTGCGTTCCCAATTTGTGTTTTTGTTGAATCGCAAAAGTAAGACAATATTATATAGTTCATATATAATTGTACGGGGGAAAGTACGATTTTGCCTCTTTTCTAAAAAAACCGGAGTTGGGGGCAGGAGCTTCTACCAGATTACACCAATATCCTAAGGCACGCATTCAATGGAGTGCATTTACGAATTCAGTGACATCGTAACACGCATTAAAAGAAAAAGGAAAATGCTTAACACATTGGGATCCATAGCAGGATAAAACGTCAACACTAAATTACTATTCTTCTTTGTTTACAATTATAGTCGTAACTCATTTGTCGAAGTACGACGTTTCTGCAATTTTTATACCACCCCCTAGGGAAAGGCCCAGAAGCATCAACAATGAAGTCCGTGGGCATGCGCTATGCATCATTTTCGTGGGACTCATGCCAGGATATAAATGCTAATCACATGACCACGGATGTGGGCGTGGCAGCCCAGCCTGGCTTTCTCATTAGCGGCGGCAAAAGTAGCTGTGACGTCATTCATGCCTTATACGCCACTAACGGGAATGTGACTTCTCATTAGCCAGGGAAAAGGCAGAAGTGACGCCACTAGCAATACGGTCGAT
>QLNU02015360.1:105698231-105717821 GCA_006491805.2 Dysdera silvatica
GAGCTTCTACCAGATTACGCCAATATCCTAAGGTACGTATTCAATGGAATGCATTTACAAATTCAGTCACATCGTAACACTCATTTAAAAAAAAAAAAAAAGAAGGAAAATACCTAACATATTGGGATCCAAAGCAGGATAAAACGTCAACACTAATTTACTATTCTTCTCTGTTTACGATTATAGTCGTAATGCATTTGTAGAAGTACAATATTTCTTCAATTCTTATACCACCCCCTTAGGTAAGGCTCAGGAGCATCGACAATCTAGTCCGTGGATATGCGCAATGCATCATTTTCCTGGGATTCATGTCAGGATATAGATGCTAATCACATGACCACGGATGTATGGCAGCCCAAGTCTGTCTCTTCTCATTAGTCATGGTATAGCCAGACGTCATTCATGCCTTATACGCGACTAACGTAATGTGACTTCATTAGCCAGGAAAAGGCAGAAGTGACGCTACTCGCAATACGGTCGGATGAGGAAACCACCCAACTTTATTCACCTCGCCATCACCACTGCTGCGAAAACTGACGAGCCTAGCTCCTCCCTCCCAACTCGAGGCTTGACGTCACAGCCCCGGCGAAATTCTCTTCTACCATTGGACCGCGCTCCCCGCCTTTCTCATTGGCTATTACAACCATTTTTGACCGCTATTTCCCAAATTTTAACTTTCCCGTCATTCCAAATTCAGCCATCCAAGCATAGGAACCTTATATTAATTTTAAATCCCTACCTACCCCTATCATTCTAACCAAAACCCCCATCTCATCTTTCTCCTTTCCGTGGGGGATAAAACAAACTTTGTTTGCAGGCGCCCCATACGACAGGATATGCTTGGCTTGGCTTTGATGAGGAAGGGTTTTCGGTCACATGATTTTTTGGGCTGTTTTCATGCATTTTCTGTTCTTAATATAAATGTAATTTTTTCCCCTTTCAAGATTTAGCTATGATATTCATAATCAGAGATATTTTGTTATTCAAAGATGATATTTTTTATTCATTTTTAAAACATACTGAACAACCCTATTTCTGGAGTCATAGAATGGAATAACAGATAACTCACAGCGACAACTGGCGGAACGTCTACTGATTAGGGATTGCAATTGAACACCTCGATTGCTAAGTCAATGGACGAATTGATTTTTGATCCGATTGTAAATTTGAGTCGATTGCATAAACATTTCGTAATTTCGCACCATAAAGAGCACTGCTATAAAGGCGCTCCAAATTATTAGGAAGAACGGCCGCCGAAGACATCACAGTATTCCCAGAAATTGTGTAATTGGGCGGGGAGAGCAGGATTGATCCGAAGGAATAGGTAGACCATCTCCCGCGTTTTCATTCTCCTTATTCTCCAAACTATTTTATTTATACTTTGCGAATCCTGAAACACGCGAGTCTATGTTGTAGCGTACGTGTTGTGTGTCATAGTTTTTAAAATTGCTTATAACGTGCTCAACTGAAAAGGTAAAATTACATCTTTCAAAAATTTAAAATTTTTATTCAAATTGATTTCATTGGATTTATAATCAGTTTTGAAATTCGACTAACGGTTTTAAATTTCTCAGCCAACGACCTCCTCTACCACCTTATATATATACTTTAAAACATCGTGCCACTCGAAACCGTTTGAAAATAATTAACAATTAGATACTTACATACTATTATTTGTGTAATTATACAATATTAAATGTAGTTCTCGACTGTGAACATTATCAAGTTATAAAATTTTTTAACTTTAAAGAAGCAAAGATTAAAGGCAAAGAAGATTCCTCAGAAAATGGTCGGTTCTATCGCAATATGACCTTAGCTGCTGTTGTTGCGCCATAAAAACAAACGATTTACTGATTAGAATTCAGAGAAACTAATAAATAGAAAGTTTCGAATGGGCGCAAATACTTGGTTCATTACCCCCCTAAAACTAGCGCAATTTTAGCAGAATCTAGTGCAGTGTTTCCAAGAACTCAAAACCTGGCAATTGGCAAACAGTGACTAGCTGCCATTGCTTTCTACGGCAGGAGAGTACTACTCCGTGCTTTACTGATGGTTATTTTTGGTGGCGGGGAATGTGGGGGCACCCCCCCCCCACTAGGCTTTAACTGAGATAGGAAAAATACTGATTCTCAAAAAAATCCCCTTGTGTCTGAGAAAAACATGGTGTGCTCGCTCACAGCTTGTTTGGGTTTCATACACACCTAGATGACGTTGCACTGTCATATGCTATGGCAATCTAGCAGAATTTGCAGAGTTTTCAAGGGAATAGAGTGAGTTTTGGGTAACAAATTCAGTATTGTTACCTTCAAATGTAATGTGGAGGAGAAAACTCATATTTTGTTTGACAGTATCTGTCAGAACGCTTTAAAAGCGATATTGTGAAAACAGGCAGGGCTAGATTATTTGGCGCTAGTACAGATACTGTCCCATTTCGTTTTTAGTGGGAAGTGTTTCCAGCCCGCATGGCAACTTTGTACAGGCTCTGCCCCTTTCCCGTCTTCACCCCATCTCCCAACTCGTTTCCTTAGCAGTATCTTCCTACTCCCTCCGTACCCCTCTAATCGATTTCCACTCCCAATCTCCACCCCCTTCACCTCTTAACCTTTCCCGCTGTTGGCTTTCCTCTCTTTTCCTCCATCCATTCCCCTCCTCCTTTTTTTCTCGGTGCAGCGAACAAAATAAAAACGGCATACTAACTTTTATTCCTTTTTATCTGTCAGATAACTTCACCTCTTCAACTATTCCGTCATCCACGTTAGGCCTAGCATACCAGCACACCTTGCAAACCGGGCCCTTCTACTCCAAACCAAATAAACCTTCTCCCACAAACCAATCCAACAACATTCCTCTTCCCTTTCAACCGCCAAAAAAAATAAATATTTAAACTTTCCGACGTTTTTCCAATCGCTGCAACATTTTGATGACATGCAAAAGAGCGACGAAACAGCTTCAAAACGTCTTACCACCGCCACAGAGAAACACTGTATGCTGCTCCACCCTGTGGGACATCACGTGTTAAAATTTCTGACGTCAAAACCCCGCCTACAGCGACTTTCCTTCTCATTTCTAGGGGAAAATTGATCTTGTGGGACAGTATCTGTACTACCACGATTATTCCATAGATAAAGCAAAGGCCAGTGGCACTACTGTGGATTTCAAGTCCTTGGCTTCTTCTCCCTTGTTTTTTGCAATGTTGCCAAAACCCATTCGGCAACCCAGCCGTCAGTTCCACTATGTTGACAATGTTTTGAGTTAGTATTTGCTTCTTATGAGAGAGACCATACTAGCGCTCTACATTTATTGTTTTAAAGTAAAAACAGTAAAACCCTCAGATGTCTAAACATCAGTGTCATGTGTAAATAACTGGTGTGTACAGGATGCTGTTACACCATGTATGAAGAGGGAAGGGCCTCCAGCTCTGTAGTTGTTGTTTTATTCTAAAACTAATAAAAACTGGCATCATTACCACCAGAATCTACTTGACTTGAGTGGCCGATGACCTCCAACTTCATTCCTGTTTATCGCGATTCCTGTTTGTGGCGTGCCATGATGGATTCTTGAATTTTATAAATGTATTGAAAACTGACTTTTGGGAAGTTTCTCATCTGTTCCTTACATACTGAACACTCATGCCCCGACGAAATTATCCTCTTTCATAGCCTACTCAAGCACACTTCTCTTGGCTTTCAAATGCAATTCTGCAAAAAAAGAGACATAATGAAAAAAAAAAGGCATAACAAAAAATGACATAGGATGCAAATAGAATTAGAGGGAAAGAATTGTGTAAGCATGACGTAAGAGAGTATGGCATCACAAGCTGATCTATTTCATGAGGAGGGAAATGCTAGAGTGTAGACTGTGAAGTTACGCCCAACTTTATTTTCAAAGTTTAACATTCAGATTCCAGAATGGATTTAATAAGCAATTGGATATATTAAGCATTTTCTTTGGTCCTAAGATCCTCGCTATGTATAGGTTCTACCATGATTACACAGGCTTAATCTATACTTCAAGGGGCCTGGAAAAAATGTGTCTAGGACCTCACGAAACCTTAATACGTCAATCAGCGGTGCTTTTCATATTATGTATTTCCTTTGAATTGTAACTAATTCCAAGTAAATTTCAATTTAGCAGATAGGATTTTTCAAAAACATTTAGTGATTTTGTGTGTATTACCACAAAATCAGATATAATCTGAAAATTAACGAGAATACCATTCTTTGTCCAGCAGGTGTGGTAACCACCATCTGGGAAGTAAAGGTTAAAACTTATGGTCGCCACCAGCTATAGGGAGACTAAACATTGGGCAATGGCAATAAAAAATGTGCCTTTAGTTCTCATCTCACTCCTCATTTCCCAATACAATCCTGCAGAATATGGACTGGTAATGAAGCATTCAAAAGTTTCAATTGAACACTTTGATGCCATACCCGCAATTAATTTATGGTGGGCCGTTAACTTGGGTTTGACTCCCAATGGTGCAAAGAATGCTTACTCAGAGGTCTCATAAAGATTGCACTGCTTACTGTAGTCTAGGGTTTGGTTCCCTAGGCCTTAAGAGGTTCGGATTCCTCAGAAAATTGTAGGTCTCGGCGTAGCATGACCATTATAGTCCTTGAGCCGTAAAACCACAAACAAACAATTTGTGATGGTTTGTTTCAGTGAAATGCATGCGACCAAATTTTAATCACTAATTAAAAGTGTGAAAAATAAATAAAATGTCTTTGTAATCTTGATCATGGGGCATTTATATACAAGTATTATCTGAATTTTTCAAAATTAGTATATATTTTAGGTATGTGTAAATAAAATTTAAACTATTGTTTTTAAACAAGTATATAAATTCCTGAGATTTCTTGCATTGCATTAATAGAATGATAATAATTGGAACAAAATATGTAGGGATATAAAATACTCCAGGCTAGCCAGTCAAAAGTATTTTTTGACATATTCCATACTAATTCAGGCAGGGGTTACCTTCATAGCCTCACATGTTTTTGAATTTAACCTATATTAAAATTCAGGAAAAAGTCAGAAACCCATTTTTGTTTTGTTTTGTTCAAAAAAATTCCTGGCCCAAGACACAGGCCACCAAAGATGGCACTGCAGGTGCCATTTCTCACTTGCAATTTTCGGCAAAATTTTGAAGTGCTCTATCTCTGGAACGGTTTAAGATATTTTGCTGCCTGTTTTTTTTTATTTGAAAGATAATATTTTTCTGATCAAAATGATATCCTCCATTTGGAAATATGTGCCCAAGTTGTCTTACTGTAGCCTTATGGATTTTTTTTTTCAAAACTGTCAATCCCCAAAATTTTTTTTTTGACTGTTGATCAGTACCATAGAGCAGCGGTCTCCAACTGGTGGTCTGCAGAAAAATCCGGACATTATTTGCATTTTTAATGTTTTATTAATAATAAAACAAAAATAATATTCTAAGAAATTCTCATATTCTGAATGACAATTTCCACCTTTATATTGCACTAAATTCACGAAATGTGGTCTGCGGGATTTAAAATTATGAATTTAGTGGTCCATGTTAAAAGGTTTTATAGCGATGTTCACATTTCAGCTTCGTGGCTAATTTCTTTATTGCATTTTTTTTAAATTTATTTTCTTAAAAACACCAATCTAAAAAATTCTGAGAATTTTACAAGAGTTGTATATATCTGAGGGTACTACATATCCTGGAAAGACGCCACTTTAGTTCTGGAATTTTTCATATTTTTTTAAGAAATCCATTTTCGAACCAATGTGCTCAATGTGATGGAATAAAAATGATACATTAAATGTAGTTAGAACAGGTGAAATGTTTTTATTCTTTTGGATTTTCTTTACGTAAAACCTTTGAAATCATTAAAGGTCTCCTGGAACAATCTGGAACCATCCAGATAATTCCAGAATGCAACAGAACCTTCTAGAACAATCTGGAACCATCCAGGTAATTCTAGAATGTAATAGAACCGTCTGGAACGATCCAGATAATGCAATAATTTCCTTTCTCTTCTGAAGATCTTTTATTAAATTTATTCAGACTTTCTTAATACAAAAATATACCTGTCAAAAAAAAAAAAAAAAAAGTTATTGATACATATCTCAGTAGCATTTTAGGTTAGTTAACACATATCAATAAAATTAAGGCTTCTTTTGTTTTCATAAAAAATATTTTAAAAATCCCATATTCGTATACAGTAGAACCTCCATATAACGAAATCGACGGTTCCATAAAAAAAAATTCGTTATATAGAAAATTCGCTATGTGGAAACGATGTATTCATGAACCAGGGCAGTGCAATATGATACCACAATTAAAATCCTGTTTTTCAGTAAACGACTGTTTCTCATAAATAACATTCAACCATTTAAAAATAGATGTTTTCAAGTGTGAAATATACATGCATATAAAAAAAAAAATAGTTGAACAATTCTTACCTTAAAATGAAAACGTATTTAATGCTTCTTTCATACACATTCATGCTTTTGTAGAAAAATTTCTAACATCCTGCTGCACAACAAATGGCGGTGTTGATTCATCATAAAAGTGTTAGCACCCCTGTGGGAAATTTGCAAGGTCTGGATTTCTGGTATTCAAACGAGCCAAAAAGCATGACAAGTATTACTATGCACACAATACAGTGTATACAATGACAGTTGAGGCCTGTTTCTAGCCTAGCAGTTTCGCACTGTATGGGGCAATCAGATACAGATATGTGTGCTTAGGAAAACTCTTTATTAGGAAGTTTAAAGTCCCTTAGGAGTACATCATTTGTTGTTTGCCATTTATCTTAAAATCGTATTGTATTCCCACAATATTAGGGAAGGTGATATCGCTGACGTGACCATTGTATTTTATGTTTTGGTAGTTAAAAATTTCGCTATATATAAATTTATTTCGTTATATAGAAACACTTTCATATGTAATGACTAGGGACCGGATCTTTATGACCTAAAAATTCCTAAAAAATTAATTTTTAAGTTGAAAAAATACCTCTAAAAAGATGGAAAAATGACCTAAAAAGTCGAAAAAATGCCCTTAAGATTAAAAAAACAAAACAAAAAAACAATTTGCATAATATTTTTCCACGTTATAAATTAAATAATTTCAACTTTAGACAATTTATAGACTAGAATTTTCATTCTTTCACATGATACATCAGAAGAAGAAAAAGAAAATAAACACCTGTTATAAATGGATTTTAATGATGTATAATCTAATTTCTTCTAAGAATATCAAAATTGAACTGAATAATTATGCGTTTTTTAACATTGTCAAAAGTCTATTTTATTTTCCGAAAGCAAATTCTTATACCTTGAAAAGCTCTTCTCAATACTTATATATGATAATACGACTCGCAGAATGAAACTTACGTATGTTGTTGGAGCATATTTGAAGAAAATCTGTTGATTTTTATGGAAAAATTCATCAATTCCCGATGTTTCTGCCTCTCCAGTCAAGATACCAGAATTTTTTTTCAAAGTCTGAAACCTAGAGTTTTTTTTCTAAAACATAGTTTAATTTTGCAACAATGGAGTATCCAGTCTTCCCCTTGGGCTTTTTCGGTATCTCGCTTTCTTTATCGATGTAACGAGTTCCATTCTGTACTTCTTTGAAGATAAAATGCTGAAGTTTGATCTTATATATGCGGAATTTTCTTCCACTTTATGCTGAGACAACAGACATCGTGCAGTTTGAATGGATGCTAAATCCTTTGGCATAATATCATTTACTGTCGCCTTTACAGCATCAAAATTTTCGCTGTAACAAATATGCATTCATTGAGCATACGACCATGTTCCCTAATGCGTTGTCAAAGGATTTGGTGGCAAACTAGAGCTTACGTTTTAATGGCTTCTGTACGATAAAGAGATTTCAAGAATTTTTTGTAACATTAGAAACAAATCTATCTACATCCAGATAATTTGCTGTAGCAACCTAATAAAACAGATGCAGACCAGTGACTTATACTATAATTTTTGCCACCCACGTTTTAATTACAGCTCAAACTAGAGCTTGTGTAATTTTGGAGAAAAAGAGACGCTTTCCCCATCCTGGATTCGAACCAGGGTCCCTCCGTTTAGCCCGGAGTGTCTTGGACCGCTAGACGAATGAGGACAGGAAACAACGCTCTCTTTCTCCGTATGTAAAGATGTTAAGGTATTATTACCCTCCGCAGGGATAACACAATTGCCAAATATGGTCAACACAAGAAAGCCTCCGGGGCGAGAATTTTGTGAGTTTTCGTGGGGGAATTTATTATACTATAATTTTTGCCACCCACGTATTAATTACAGCTCAAACTAGAGCTTGTGTAATTTTGGAGAAAAAGAGACGCTTTCCCCATCCTGGATTCGAACCAGGGTCCCTCCGTTTAGCCCGGAGTGTCTTGGACCGCTAGACGAATGAGGACAGGTAATAACGCTCTCTTTCTCCAAAATTACTACAAACTCTAATTAACTATAGTGATAGTGGCTAAAATATAGTATCTCCCCGAAACTTCCTGTTGAAACATAACTAACAGTATTATCTGATCATAACCTGATGACTTGTACGCTAACTGGATAAAACATTCAATTGTTTTTCCAACTTTTACTATGTTTAGTATAGCATCCATTAAAAATGGTTAAACGTTACCACTCTGATTGTACAAGGGTAAAAATTTCTCCAAATAGCTGACACATGGTTGAATAACACCTTGAGGTATTCAAAATACTTATAAGGCAGTTGGGAAATGTGATGGTAATTGTTGAAATACGTAGCATGCGGTTGAAATAAAAGTTGGGAATGGTGTTAAAGGCAGTGTTAAAAAGGCTGTGATTGATATATGATATAGTTGATTGACAATGAAAGCTGTTGAAGCTTTTCTTTTTGTCTTGTTTTAAAATCCTGGTTTTGGTTGTTGCAACTTGTTTGTAATTCTTACGCAAATTTATTTTTTTATGAAAAAATTGGCAAATAGTGACCTAAAACGTGGAAAACTTGCCTAAAATGCCCTAAAAACATGGAAAATGGCAAAAAATGCAAATGTCATCAACATCCGAGTCCTAGTAATGACCATGGGGATTTACCAAAACTTCGCTATATAGAGAATTTCGCTATACAGAAGTTCGTTATATGGAGGTTCTACTGTATTAAGAGACAAAATAAGGCAAGTTCTTGTATAAAAATACGGCAGAAAAATTCTTAGTATGCAGTGCTTAAATTGGGTGGGAGCCCATCGGAGCCCGGCTCCGGTACTTCTTCATTTTTGGCGATTATTTAAATATTAGCCGGAGCCCCTAAATAGACACTGTCATGAAAAGTTAATGAATTTGGGCCACGAATTAAAGTCATAAACTTTGTTGTCCAGAAAAATGGACATAAACAATTGATATGATTTATCGATTCTTTTGCAGCCATTTGATTTTTTAATCGATTTATCATAATATTAGGGCTCCTGCACTTTTTTTTTGTTAGAAATTAAGCCCAGTTAGTATGAAAAACATTAACCTCTGAAATTATTCTTAAAGAAATAGTCTTACATAAATTTAAGAAATTAAACTATATTTAAAGCCAAAAAAGTCCAGTAAAAGTCGGTTAAAACCAAAAAAAGCCGCTGGCCTGGCTATTTTTAATTTTAACCTGTTTTTCTCAAACCCTGGATGTAGATGGGTAGTTCAGCTTATTAGCTAATGATAGAGCAGACTTTGAGGTAGTTTAGGTAATGACTTTTTGGTGCTACACATGTTTCAAGGAAGTACATAAATTTAAACCATACATGTTTATTTTACGAGTAGGCTAATTTGACAATTCTTCTCTCACTCTGTAAGTATCATTACATTTATGCCTTTTCTCCAAGTACTGGCCTGCACTTTTGACACATAAACACATCCTTTTTTGTATGTATGTACATTAAATATATCTACATATTGTATTTAACAGCAAAATAAAATACACGCATAATTATGTATACATATTCTAACTACACGACAGTATTGCATAAATAGTGCAAAAAAGAAAAATTTTCAATAAAAAGTACTAGAAATAATATTGTCACTAATGTTATTACTCTCTGTTGCTTGATAATTTTATGGTTCTTCAAAAATGAACTGGATGAATGATGCAATATATACTTGCAAACCTTACGGGAACATGTCAACCACATAATGGGGGAAGGGGGTTACTTGACTGTTTTTTTTTGTTTTTTTTTAAAAGAGACTGTAAAGAAAATGGATATATATAGTAAATAAAAACTATTTTTGCTTTGTTTCATTAATTTCTTCTAGTGGTTATTTTTTTTTTAACCAACTGTATAGTATTTTTTGGATTTACTTTATGACTACTTTTTATTTATGAGTGTCAGGTGTGTGTTCTTTGAAGCAATGAGCATTCAGATTCAAAGTCTAGTAGTATTTTTAGGCGAATCTCTTGTGCGAGTCCTGGGAGTTTCAATATGCTCCTATAAATAAGTTAGAATAGGACATCTGCCAAGAAGGTCTTCTGACATGGAAACCTTATTCTTTCTGATATTTCAGTGCCCTGAGGAACATTGGCTTTTTGTAGGATGTAATTAACAGTCGACTTCCCATTCCTTCTATGCAAAGTTCAACTGAAAGATGAATTTAGAAGGTAAGAAAATATATAACAAAACTTTAAAAAAATGTATTTCATTTTACTACTTGCATGTATATATTTTTGTAATTTCATTTAATATGTGTATTATTTCTTAGCATTTAATTTCTTGATGTGCTTTTTAATATGAGACCTTGTAGTTTATCTTTTTTCTATATTGATTCTTGAATGTAAGTATATTTTTACCATTTTGCTTTTGCTTTTATAGTTTGTTTTTTTTTCAACTTGTTTAATTTTATTCCTTTAAATGGTTTAGAGTATGTTAATCATCTTAATGGAGTCAAACAGTTGAAGGGACATCCAGTACAGATCATTAATTCTTCTGAAGAACATCAATTTGAACTTGATGAAGAAGCATTGGAATCAGTTCTGTTACAGGAACATGTTCGGGATAAGAAAGTTGTGGTGGTTTCAGTAGCTGGTGCCTTTCGCAAAGGGAAATCATTTTTCTTAGACTTTTGCTTACGTTATCTGGAAGCTGAGGTAGGAATTAATAAAGTTAATTTCACTTTAAAAATAAATAATGCTGCAGTAAGTTTAAAATAAATTGCCATTCAAGGGTGCTAGTTCACATTACCAGGAAATTACATTTAAATTTACTACAGCTCTATAATACTTACGAAGTATTATTCCTTTAAAGCTGATATTCAGTCATTCATATTTCTAAAAAAAAAAAAAAAAAAAAATCATGATGTAATTATATTTCTTTCTACCAGTTGTGTTTTCAAAAGTAACCTTGTGAGGTAAATAGTATACTATTACTATTGCATTTTCAGAAATTAAAATTTTCACCTTTTTAGGATATAATTACAAAGAGTTCCTATTTCAGAAGGATAATTTGGGGAAGGATTTTTATTAAATATAGAATGAATATATATTTATTATTTAAAAGTTAAGATTTGGAGGTCGTGTTAATCTGTTTGTCCCATAGTCTTATAACATAAAAATACAAATAAAAGTTCTAACATAGTCAATTTTAATCTCATTCTCTGAAATGTAACCGATATATTTTAAAAAGAGTAAAATTGTATATAAAATATCTAGTAATTTTTTAAATGAAGCTTCTTTTATTTTTCTTTTAAAGAGAATAAAAGTACAATTTTCATTCATACTTTATAAAATTAATATTTTGTAAGAGGTATTATCCTTCTCAGAATTATATGACATAATTGCCAACTAGTGAACATACAAAGCCATCGGGGCATGTTTTTTGTAATTTTCTTCATGGGGGAATTGATGGGTAATACAGGGATGGTACAACTGTGCCGAAAGGACAGTTCTGTATATATCTGTGCCAAACTTAACGATTTCTGTAAAATTGCACTGGACTGTGCCGAAACATTAAGTTTTCCATAGCACCTAACTGTGCACTGAGATATTAAATTTCTCATAGCACCAAAATTCAGTTTCGCCTTTGTCAAAATTATGTTCTGCCTTTGTATCTTGTAGCACCAAATTTACCTTCCTGTGAAATCTAGGCACGAATTTTTTTTCCAAAATTGCTAAATTTTCAGTTTTCTGGCACTCAAAGTAAGGTGCTATCTATGTGACTGAACAATAAAATTGCCAGACAGTATGGGTGCCTTAAGGAGGGGACCAGTTCCTCTCCCGACTTTTGAGTATTATTAGAGTCCACCTGTTCCACTTACTAAAAAAAAAAAAGAAAATGTTTGCTCCCCCGCCCCCCCAACCCTTCAAGAAAATTCCTGCTGGCACTGTTGCCGGACAGGGAAGGTTAAAGACAAAGAACATAGAAGGAAAAAAGAAGGTAAGTTTCGGTAAGGATAATGTAAAACTGACGATCGTACTGCCCCCATGTTTACTACTAGTTTTTCAAGGAAGTGAAAAATTCGAATTGCAATGAAATTGGAATCCTCAAGAAAAGAACACATCATTATAAATGCTCATTGAACTGTATACATGGCAGTGGCATAGGAAAGGGGGCATGAGCTCCCAATTGGATATAAAAACGTTTTCTCTATGTCTGTATTACATAATCTTTTTTAATGCCACTTGAGCCTCCCCCCCACCATTAGTTTTGAATTGCTACTCTACTATTTCACAGAATATGTATTTACATACATCTGCATACTTTTATTTTTTAAACACGTCAAATCTCAAATTTCTGTTTTCTAAGTGTGAGATTCATTAACAATTGACATTGTTATTATACAGTAAAACCTCCAACAAATAACGGTGATCAGTGGGACTTTGCAAAAGCGATCGTCCTTCGGACGTGACTGCTGTTTAGATGTTCAGTGTAAGAAAATCAAAATAAATAAAATTAACAATAAAAAAAATTAACCATTTCAAATACATTAATCCTCATCTATTTTAATTTACATTAAAAAAATCAGTGATGCGTAATTGTTTTTTTTTTCTAAGGAAATAATATTTGTAGTCCTTTTGTACAACTCGTCATATTTTTGTTCAGAGTAAATTTTGGGTCTTTCGAAAATTTGCAAAAAACATCAGAATATATTTGGTGTTACAATTTTGTGGCACACTCCCTTTTGCTTCCATTTCCCCATCACTTTTTCCCCCCCTTCCATCATATTTTCTAACAATTCCTGAATGGTAATGAGTGTAGAAAAACTTCTAAATCATTGGTCCAAGCAAACAAACTCACTGGCTTTCATATTTGTCATCCTTTCTAATGGAGAGTGGTCGTTTGCGCAGAAGAAATATTGGGATGGTCGGTCATAAATAACGACACCATATTCACAGAAAGTGGTGTACCTGTAAAGCTAAAAGATTAACATGTGTTTCAATGGAGTACCTTGAAAGGAAGTACTGTCAAGTATTGCTGGTCTTCAATGTTTTGTTTGCTAAGTTCACATTTGAAAGGACTGTTATGAATAATTTTCTTTTCATCTACATTTCTTGACCTCCCAACCATAAGCGTTTCTAATTTCCGTTACCAGTTGCACCTTTTTACCATTCTGGGCAACTTTTATTTTTAGACTTAAAAAATTTTGTGAAGAACTCATGTGATTACAAACTGGTGTTCAAATGGCGAAGTTATGTATTCAACGCATTACTCAGTGGTAACAATGCATAAGAACTGGAACTGTCAAAGGCAATTTCTAGCCAGGTAGTTTGTTTGCTTTGCATAGAAAAGCATGTGGTTGTTCATAAATAACGACACGTATTCACAGAAAGTGGTGTACCTGTAAAGCTAAAGATTAGCGTATGTTTCAAATGCGTTACCTTGAAAGGAAGTACTGTCAAAGTAAATTTTTACTTCCGTTGTTGACAATGTGGGCTGCAGACATTTGAAAAAATCTGAATAAATTTTTTTTTTTTCATAAATCCTACCGGAGTTGCTGCTGTTCAGGTGCGTTGTTTGGAGGTTGCTTTAATGTTGACCTAGAGAGCGATGTTCAATTCCATTGATATGTGACCTTTAAAGGTAGTTTTACTGTATATCTATATTCTTTAGTAAAGAATGGTGTCACCCGTGTGAGGAGTTTGAGTGGCATGTATTTCCAAGAAAAGTGGGGGCAAAATCCCGGTTCTTTAGCAAAACAAACAAAGGCAATTTCATGACTTGCCCCACGGAAATTTTCGGCTAAGCCTTCTGGCCAACAAAGCAGTTCTTCAATGGCAATGGGGGGCAGTCTGCAATGTAATTGAGTTGAAAGGATCCGGCTAAAACATTTTGAGAAATGATGTAAGACTAATTTGAGTTATGATGTAAGACAAATTTGGAGTTTTATTTTTTCCCGTAACGTTGGGTGCAGTCCCCACTTCCATTGCTAGGGTAAAAGTACATTTTCATAGTAACTACCACATTGTGTTCGTAGCTAACCTTTATTAGCTGCTTCTTCCTTTTTTGGCAATTGACATGAAACCAGTGGTGCACATAAGATTTCTCCTTGAGTAGGGCTGACTATGTAAAAATCTGTCTTTCAGTATAATATTTTTTACTTTTACATACTTACATGCTTTCTCCCCCCCCCATGCGTACCACCAGCACTAAAGCAAGGACGTAACTACTGGATGGCAAAACAGTATATTTAAAAGAATTTTATCTGTTAGGAATTTAAATTTTATTTCGTTCCTTAACTGATCCAAATTTTTAATTTTGGTATTTTGAACTGCTCCAAATCTGTAATTTTGCTGTTCTAAACTGCCAATTTTGCTGCTCTCAACTGCTTCAAATTGGCAATTTTGCTGCTCTCAACTGCTTCAAATTGGCAATTTTGCTGCTCTCAACTGCTTCAAATTGGCAATTTTGCTGCTTCAAATTGGCAATTTTGCTGCTCCAAATTGCTTCTTCAGCCATTCCATCCCTGATAATGTTTTTGATATCCATGTTTTTCAGCCCAAACTAGAGCTTTTTATGTACAGAAGAAAGAGACATCGCCCTGGCCCAGAGTCAAACCGTGGACCCACTGTATGAACTGGTGTGCCTTAACCTGTGTGCTTGGCTAACTAGTCACAGGAACAATACTCCCTTTCCTTGTATACATAAGGTTTTTGTGTGATGGATATTATTACCTTTCTCAGGATCAACACAATTGACTGGCAATTGTTTTTATAATTGTTGACATCTTTTTTGGTGGAATACCAAATAGAGACACCGTTTTGGCTTTCCAAATTACTGGAATATGTTTTCTATGTGAACAAGAAGTGATCAGGATGTGTACCCTATTGCATCTCATACCGCCAATCCAAGTTTTAGGTCTGTATGACAATGATGGGTGCAAACTTGCAATGTTCATTTCCCTTGGTGCATCCACATACGAATATGGCCATCGTGATGCTGTATGCCTAACTGGGAGTTGTCTGAAAAGATGATGTGAAGTTTTTCTTGTGTCTGTGTTTGTCGTTGAACACACCATTGTAGGCATACCTGTCTCTGCTGCAGTGTCAAGGGAAGCCGCAGCAATGGTCTCCATGCTGACGATCCGTGGTGCTTCAGACGTCTGCACAGACAGCATGACATTTGTTGTCCTGAAAATGATCTCAGTTCCTGACTCAGGGTATGTGACATGGTTGTACGGTCGAACAAGGCCATTTGGATAACATGTCTGCCCTCTCAAATGTTAGTGACTGGTGGCCACTGAGATCCTGCATGGCATTCTGTATGTCCCTTTTGGATCCACAAATTCAATATTTTTGAGACAGTCATCTGATCTCGATTAACACGAGCAGCAATAGTGTGGAACGATAAACCATAATCCTAGTGGGTTACGAGTTTACTGCGATTAAAACCTGACATGTGATGTTAGGTGTTCTACCTTCTTACACGAGGCATAACAAGACCTTTACATAAGAAATCAATGTACAAATGGTATTTCCCTAAGGTAAACCCACTTTAAGATCCCCCCTTTTATACAGATTGTTAGTGCTGTTACTCCTACCTGTTTCGCGAACGTTCGTTGAAATGCTTATTTGCGTATGCCAGCATGTAGTGCCTTTCATGCAAATGTCGTGTTTGTTGTGATCCGCCTTCATGGTGTAGCAATTTTAATAGCCAGCAATGTATTTTTATAAATGTACCCTGAACACTTGTTTTTATAAACTACACTTTTTTATGAACCTCCAATGTACGAATTACACGTTCTTAAGGAATATTGTGTTGGTCCTGAAAAGTACCCATCAAACTAAAGGTAAATCTCATTTCAGATTTTTTAATTTTACAAGTTTTTTCTCTAGGGTATGTATGAGCATGCAAAATCGAATCTGTTGTAGTTTTTAGATTTCCTCTTTACTTTAAAGTTTTTCGTATATCATTGGAAAGTTTTTACATGAATAGATTATTTTTTGAAAAATAAATGTAAAATTTGAAGTATTTCTTCAGTATGCCTTAAACTAATCTTTGCATATAATTTTGCATGTTGTATAGTTCGTTCGCGGAAAGTTGACCAATGGTACCATTAGAATTCACGGGAGCTGACGTCACAAACAAGCTAGTTCGTTACAGTAGAGAGGAGGACTAAATGCAGAACTGGTATTTGGTGACCGTTTGGTGGCAAAGAGAAATACAGAAATTGATAAAATTTTGCACTTATTTCATTATTTATCTTTTTTGAATTTTATTGAAGAGTGTCCATATATATTATAAATTTGGAAAATGTCCTTCAAGTTTAAAAAAAGAGAAAAATTAAATTTGCAAGTATACAAAATCGTGCGTAATGTTGCCAAATTTTGCTGTAATGAAGCTGACAGTCAATCTTCGACAATTCCTCTTTCACAAGCTCGAAGAAGGGCTTCCGAAGCGATGGCAGTATCTGAAAAGACAATTCCAAGAATGAGGAGCAAGGATTCGACAGTGGACAAAACAGAAGTTTTGAGGACATGTAGATGGCAGAATAAAAAGCCAAGTGATGGAAATTATGAAATGACAAACGATCCAAGATTTTTACATAAATAAAAAAAAAGTGCCATCCTTAACAAAATTACTGCCCATGTTAAAAGAGAAGATAAACTCTCAGTGCCAAAAAACTAAATTGTGGAAGGTTTTGTATTCGATGAATATTCGCTGGAGAAAGTGTGTGAACCAAAAAAAAAAAAAAAAAGGTTCTCATTGAAAGATTTCATGTTCTGTTTTGGAGAAGCAGATATTTGTGAGAAATGAAGCAACATAGGGAAAGTGGACGCCAGATTGTTTACATCGACGAAACATTGGTTGACAGCAACCTAACATTTAGGAAATGTTGGCAAGATGACACAATTTCTGGAGTTCAAGCAAATGTGAACTTGAAAAACAGACTTACACTGTTGTGCATGCTGGGTCATCTACCTGATTTGTTACAGGGGCTCTGCTGGTGTACAAAGCATCAGCACAAACTGGAAAATACTATGGGCAAATGAGCTACGCAAATTTTAAAAAATGGTTGTTGAAAAAGCTCCTTCCCAATTTGCAACCCAGAAGTGACGTATGTATGGACCGTGTGCCGTGTCATACAAAAGTTGCAAATCCAACGTCTACATAGTAAATGATGGTAGATTGGCTAACAAAGGAGGAGCTACACTGCGACAGAAACATGCTGAAAGAGG
Organism: Dysdera silvatica; assembly: GCA_006491805.2. Taxonomy (NCBI): domain Eukaryota; kingdom Metazoa; phylum Arthropoda; class Arachnida; order Araneae; family Dysderidae; genus Dysdera; species Dysdera silvatica. The sequence continues at coordinate 105,715,849 of QLNU02015360.1, forward strand.
AACTATTTTCCTTGATAGAAACAGCCCAAAGAAAGTCACTTATAAAATTGACAATATACTACAGGAGAAAGGATATGATGATGTTCCTCCGTACCATTGCGATTTAAATGCAACTGAATATGTTTGGCCAACCATTAAAAGAAAAATAAGAGAAAGAAATATCATTTGCAATTTAAGTTTGAATAATTTGCAAAGCCAACTGACCCGAGCTGTGGATGAAGTGATTTCCGAAGAATGACAAGTGCATTGCCATCATGTGGAAAAGGTTAAAAATTCTTATTGGGAAAATGATGGTCTGTAGAAGAGGTGGTAGACAATTTAATTTTGCCCATTAATAGCAGTAATGACTCAGATTCTGAAGACACAGACATTTATGATTTCAGTAAAAACAATTTGAGTAAAATTTTTTAAAAATGTAGTTAAAATTTATTTAAAAATCAAACGTTTTCGGAGGATAATGGATCCACCTTCTTCAGGATGATTGCAAACAACTTATGAGAAGTTGCCAGATGTTAAATGACAAAATTACTATGGCTCAGGTTATGGTTATCCGAAAACAGGTCACCATATCAAGCAAAGTATAGGTGGCACTCCGAGATCATTTACAACAGACTGCCTATTAATGTAAATATACAACGATTCAAAAAAGTTAAGATCAAAAAGGGATTGAGGTTGACAAATGATTTTGGATTCATTGAATAAAAAACTATGATCATGTAAATAACTGTGATTAACAACAGAAGAATTTGAATCAATGGAACCAGGATTTTTACACACTAAGAAGCCAAAATCATCTTTCAACGGCAATCCCCCTTTTGATCTGAACTTTTTTTAATCGTTGTTTATTTAAATTAATGGACAATCTGTTGTAAATGACCTTGAAGCGCCTCCTGTACTTCGTTCAATATGGAGACCTCTGTTTTTGGATAACCGTAACATGAGCCATAGTAAATTTCCCATTTAACGTCTGGCAACTTCTCATAAGTCGTTTGCAATTATCCTGAAGGTGTATCCATTATCCTCTGAAAACGTTTGATTTTTAAATAAATTTTAACTACATTTTTAAAAAAAACGTTGCCGCTCAAATTGTTTTTACTTATATTTTGTATAGTGTTCTCACGAATAATTCTTCAATTTATGATTTCAATGAATTTTGAGCGATTTTCTTCTGGTGGATGATTTTTGAAAATAGTTTTTTTTTTTGTATTTCATTTTATTCTACAATAAGTGAAATATATGTAACAAAGGTTGAAAATTTAGCAAATACAGCAAGCAATATAATCATAATAATACTGATACTAAAGAATTGTTTTGGCTTTATTTTATATAGGGTGATTCTTAAATATATGTCACAACTTCTGGAGCAGATAGGTGTCACCATGAGGAGTCTGAAAGTGGAAAAAGTTTTGGGGTCTGACAGATCGTTTGGGAGATATCGGACAACAAAAATTTATGACGTCACTTCCGGGAGTGCCATTTCACGCACTTATATGGCTATGTTGCAAAAGTTGACGAGTGCATTTTGTCACGGGGTATCAGAGAACTCCCCGTACCAAGTTTCGTCAATGTACAAAGCTCTGGTAGACAAGAAATGAATAAAAAGTAAAACTTGCATTATGATGTATTAATTTCTGAACACACTGTACGTGTGCCATGAAATTTAATCACAATTAATACTTGATGAATACCTATCTAAAAATGGTATTTGACTTCATGAATCATGGCTACTGTAGGAAAATGGACTTTTTTTTTTATAAGTGCTGACGTCATAGAAATAAAATTACATTACAGAGAGATGTTTCTGAAATAACTGCTTAAATCTCTTTAACCAGCAACAGCTGTCTATCATAGTATCGATCGCTGTACAGTCTTTGAGTTACTGTGCTGAAGTCGTCTGCAGCTCTATACGTGAGATGCATGTCGGCGTATTCGACATTTGTAAAATAATGCATACCTTACGGGAATCATGCGGC
>QLNU02015360.1:105725956-105739297 GCA_006491805.2 Dysdera silvatica
TAATATGTATTAGGGACAGTTAACATGACATGCAAACACATTTTTATATTTTATTATAACTGATGTGTTCCCATGCTATTAAGCAAATTAATAAGCCAACATTCAAGTCATTTTAAATTGAAAGTGCAAAATATGTGTTAGAGATTAAAACATTTTTATTGTTTTGCTGTTTAATGATGATTTTATGATTGATACATTTGAATATTTTTAGGTGGCAGTTTTGCTAATGGATACGCAAGGTGCATTTGACAGCAAATCTACTGTTAAAGATTGTGCAACTGTTTTTGCACTTAGTACAATGACTAGTTCCGTCCAGGTAATTTTTCTTCATTTTAAATTATAACGTAGTAAAGGCATGTGTTATAGTAAAAAGTATGGGGGTAGAATTCTATACATAAAATGTTTTTATGTAGTGTGCAATTCACTCCTGTTGGTCTGGTAAAAATAATAATGCAAATCACAAATATGCCACATTTGTATATGGGGAAAAGAGATACTTGTATAATATGAAAGAATATTATTTGGAATATAAGGGATATATTGTGGCAAGGCAGAGAGAAAATGCGGACGTTCTTTTTATTCACTTTAGAAACCGTATTTCATCATTTTATACAATAAATGGCAGTTAGAATGGGATGAACAAATTTGTTAACAAACTTCACCTTGTTAAATCGTAGATTGAATTTTGGCTTTCTTGCAATAGGTAAAACTACAGAGAGAAAGTTATTTTTGCTAGACCCTGCACAGGACATGCACGTTTCTCATACGTTCATTTTCTGATGATGGGGAGAGAGAGCAGTCCTGTATATTATACTTGTAATGATTCTTTAACTGTTTTACACGTTGTGTGTTTGCAAAAATTTTGATCAGTAGTGTTTGTCCTCTTTTGAATGAAATGACTTTAAAGTAAGTGATATCATGATCCTTTGCAGTATCATTTTTAAATTTGTCTGATATTGATTTTTGCAAAACAGTCTGATTTTATCGAATACTTTTTTGCTCTTATGCATAAGTGCATAATCTGTATAAATATATGAACCTTGTATACATAAATATATAAATCTTACATAAATTAGTATATAAAAAATATGTAATCTCATATACCTCATTTGAATCAGCATGATCTTCGTTATCCTTGCATCATTAAAATTCAGTTAACTTACTTTAAAAATATTATGTAAATGTGTCATTTACTTCAAAAATAATAAATTTTATGCTGCATTAAAACTTGTTTTTCCTATTACAAATAATTTTACTAAAAAAAATACTTTTACTGCTACAAAAAGTAACTAAGTTTAATTTATATATTTGCAGGTGGCCATAATTAAATTTGGCTTATTTAAAGCATCCTGCTGTTTAAACCGTTACAGTGGATTGACACCAAAATTGGTATATAGACTGTCCAAAGAATGCAAAAAAGTAATTTAAAAAAAAAAAAAAAAAGTTTGAAAACATCCACTAGGGGTGTTTTTTAGCAAAACGAACGCATGAAATGACCAACGCTAAACAAAAATATCAGTGTTAACATTAGATGACAATGATTACTAAGTACATAACGCATTATGAATAAAATCATAGAAAAAGTATGTGCATATCACTTCCATTGTATGAGCAATTGGAAAGGAACAACTGCTTTGAATGTGTGCAGAAAGATGGTCATGTTATGCAAAACAGGTCATACTACAAAAGTGGATTGCAAACGATGAGTTTTCACTACAGTGTTTTCTTTTGTGGCAGTGACTATTACATTAGTGGAATGTGCCTTACTGTAAAGTTGTTTTTTTACAAAAACCACAATGCTGCTGCTGTGAATGTTTTGGTGTGGTAAACGAATACGACATGGACTCCAATATCTGTACAAGGTATGTGGTTGGACATGGTTTCTCTATTTCAAAAGGCTGGAGAATTAGGAGTTCAACCTGGTAGAGGCCGGAACCTATCCCTGTGCCGATTTGTAAAAGATGTTATGACGGCTGTTGTCGAATAGTCGGCACATGTTGCAAATTGCAGCAGTGTACATGCAGTATCTCGGTAGCTAATGTTCCGTATAGCACTGTGTGGAAGGTGCTAAAAAAGTTTTAATTTTTTTTCCTTACAAGATTTGCCACCTTCAACAGCTACTTGCTAGGGATAAGGAACAGCGGCTCACATTTGCATTGATGTTCCTGGGTAGGATGGAGGTTGATGTGTCATGGCTGTGGAGCACCCTCTGAAGCGACGAGGCTTATTTCTGCTTTAATGGGACAGTTAACACACAAAATTGCTGCATTTATGCGAAGGAAAACCCACGTATGTACCACGACATCCCTTTGCCTTCTCCTAAAGTGACAGTCTGGTGTGAGTTCACATGGACATTAATCCTTGGCCCATTCTTCTTTCAGGAAATTATTGCAAATGGTCTTGTGACATGTTCTGTGACTGCTGTGAGGTACCATAACATGTTGCAGTTGTTTTATATCATGCATTTTGCATCACACAGGATTCGCTATTGAATACACTGCCCATCATTTCTGGTTATTTCATCCATTCGCTTTGTTGAACAGTATCCCTAGCAGACGTTTTTGAATTATTTTTTTTTCTAAATTCCTTTTCCGCATCCTTTAGGTAGTCTATATATCAATTTTGGTGTCAATCTGCTGAACAGTTTAAGCTGCAGGATGCTCTAAATAAGTAAAGTTTAATTATGGTCACCCTGTATATATATTTGAAAATCGCATACAAACATGAATAAAAAGAATGTAAGACTGCTGAAGCACAAACTCTGAACTTTTTGATTACATGTCAAATGCTCCACAAACTTGACTCCAGTCTGCACTCACCTTCTCTCTCATGAAGGTTTATATACACACACAAGAGAGGGAGAAACATTTATATATTACAACTTGGATACTTTGCACCGCATCAGGAAATTGCAAGTGTAAACTATATACTAAGTTTATTTGTCAAGGAAGAAGATGAAAAAACAAACAAAAAGAAAATCATATTTTATTGCATCATAGATCTTGCACAAATTCAAGTTAGAATTTGCAAGTGTAAATATATTAATTTGAAAATCACATATGAACGTTAAAAAGAAAAAGTATGAAACTACCAAGGCACAAACTCTGGATTTTTGGATTATATGTCGAATAGTCTGCTAACTGAGCTATGGACCATGTTTAACTATTCTCTCATTAAGGTAAAATGGGGGCCATTGCTTAGTTTGTAAAGCATTCAGCATGTGATCGAAAGGTTCCAAATTTGTGTCTGAGTGGTTTCGTATGTTTTTCTCTCACGTTTGTATGTGATTTTCAAAATTAATGTATATGTGCACTTGCGAATTTCAGCTGCAATTTGCGCAGGTTTCATCATTTAACAAAATATGTTTGTCTTTCTTAACAAATAAACTTTATATATGCATATATACATATCCTTTGCTACAAAAATACAGTTTTCTACTATAACAATAAATTCTTCTGCTCTGAAAATAAGATTTCCCTAAACAAATCTTGTTATGTGTGTGATCTCTGGATTTCTCAAAAAACTGTTCATCTCTGAACAGTTTTTTGAGAAGACTAGCAAAGCATGACCTTAATTATCCTTGCACCATACTATACAACTATGCCCTTTTACCGTAATAAACTAATGACCACACAGTTAATTTTACATTCATCAGAACATCCAAAGGGATAAATGCTTGTATTACCCGCTATTTACTGTAATTGATTAGAATTCATCCATTTTAAAAATCTTAATTACAAAATGGAGGAGTTAGAATAATTAACTTTTTCATTGTTTTACCCTCGGTTATACTGTTATAATAATGATTTTATGCTATTTAAACAAAGAATATTTAGAATATCCTCAAAAGCTACATATCTGACATTCTATTTTTAAGAAAGTAAATAACCATGGACTTCATTTCATATCTGGTTATTGTTCAGTAGACTGTGACATTCTTCTGATGTTTCATATAATTGTAAATATAGCAATAACTGCTAATAACAGCACAACATACTATGTAGGCCTTATTGTAAATTACCAAGTAATTACCATTTTTTGTATCATTCAATGAGTTATGAATAAAGAATTGATTATTCATGGAAAAACATACCACTTTACAATTCATAGTACAGAGTTATTTTTTTTCCCCATTTAGGTGTATAATTTATCTCAGAATATTCAGGAAAATGATTTACAACATTTACAGGTAATGATAATTTTATATATATCGTAAGATACTAGAATGTTGTTCTAAAGTATTTTGTATTAAATGCAATCATTTTTCCAACGTTCATTAGCTTTTAATCATGAAATTATTTTTAATTTTGTATCTAATATTGGCTTTTTAAATATCATCTGACTTTATTACACTGTTTCGCTTCTTTGCATGTTCAATGTTTTTAACATTATAATTTTAATTTTTGATATTAAAATCGTATGCACAGTCTCACTTTGATTCGCTCAGAATGACCATTGTTCTTGCACCATAAAAATGCAACCAACAAACCAACCAACCAAGCAATCATTTTTCCTGTACCCTGTGGTTTTAATAAGCACTGCGTTATGGAAGTTCATTCATTAAATATTGTCACATAAAATGAATATTGAAACTAGGGGTAAGACTTTCATTGATGATCGTTAAATTACAGCCCAAACAACAACTAACCTCTTTCACAAAACCTCTTCATTATATATGGTTGGAAAAACTTCTTGAATGCGCAACTCTTTCTGTGCTCAACAATATTTGCATTTAACATATTTACATTGGAATATTTACATATAATAATTAAACAACTAATAATTGTACTATCCAATAATTTTATGTACATAACATTGAGTATACTTCTCGGAAAAGTAGAAAATTAAAAGAACCTGTCAAGTAAGCTATCCGCGGGTTCGAACATGGGACCTACCGAGAGGAAGCCAATTACGCAATGTCATTGGGCTATGGCGGCTTGTAGTAGTAACGCATTTTCAACGCATCATAAGAACAAAACATGTTGCAATATAATAAGACTTGTAAGAAACTTATGGTTAGGGGTATAACATTAAAAACACACGTCTTGTAAGTAATATACTAAAAATAATATTTCTGACCTTAAATACCATAAATTCCCAATAAAGAAATACTAGAGTAAATATAGCAATATACCTTGAAAAAAAATGTAATTAGCTTGGCAGAAGGAGCCAAATGGTGGCATGGAGATAACATATTTGTCTTCCACGCACAAAATTTGGGTTAGATTTTAACTAGCACCACGCGATTACATTTTTTCTATCAATCCGTATCCAAGGGTTTGATTCTTCTAGGTTATAGGTTCAGATCTGTCAGAAAACTGTATGTCCGGATAAGCATGATCTTAATTGTCCTTGTGTCATAAAACACTTGATAGAAGTGTTTGTACAAGGACAGCTGAGATGAAATGAGTAGTGAAGTGTTGTGGCCTTTGAGCCTGTTTCGTTACCACTGTTGTCCTTACACCATATTGCCTTGTGATGGTATAGTAGCGATGTATTTAGCTATCATGTGAATTATCTGGGTTCAATTCTAGCAAGCACTTAGCACCTTCATTTTCTTCTACATATCCACAGTTCAAGGTTTGATTCTCTAGGTTAGTGGTTCTCAAACTTTTTAACGTATGAAACCCTTTTCTTATATGCCTAGCTAAGGAACCTCTATAAATATTACTTTAGGGAAACCTAAAGGGCTGTTATTTATCACTACTTGAACGTAAAGATACGATAAACAATAGATGATATATTTATTAATTAATTAATGCAATAACTGCCTTCGTTTTTTACTGTCACACTCTTTAAAGTTTGGTTATATGGAAGAAAAGTTTGATCGAAAAAAGTTTTATTTTTCATGTTAACTGTAAGGGGTTGCCATGAGGAAAAATAACAGAATATACAGGTTTGCTTGAAAGTTTTGGTGATGTTATACAAATTGTTTGTGAAATCCCGGAATGGTTGTTGGGGGACCCCAAGGTTCCATGGAACATACCTTGGGAAATATTGCCCTAGGTGAATGGTTTGGGTTTTTTGGAAAACTGTAGATCTTGGCTTAGCACGATTTTAGCTACCCATAAAACATAGTGCCCCAAAAAAAGTTCTCCTTTCTCCATGAATAAAGTTTTAACAGTATACACTTTTTTATTTGTTTTTTAGCTTATATCTTGTACTTTTTAAAGTGTGCCATTTTAAGAATAAAATCATCATATGGATATATTTGCATTTAAATACCATATAGCGCTTTAATAAAATAGTTTTGCTTAAATAGCTATTTACGGAATATGGAAGGTTGGCCTTAGAAGATACTAAAGAACGCCCATTTCAGAGATTGTTATTTCTCGTAAGGGATTGGAGTTTCCCTTATGAGGCAGAATATGGTTTGAAAGGGGGTAAAAAAATTTTGGATCGACGATTGCAAGTAAGTTTGCATGTTTCTTATATTTTTACTCTGAAGTTTGATTTACCACTGCATTTACAACAAGCATAAACAAGTGTACTCAAATCTATACTTGCTTACAAATATCAGATATGTGATATTCTCTCTCTCTCTAAAAGTTGTCTAATACTTATTCTCCAGTAAATATAGAGCAACCATAGTTTTTACTTCGTTTGTACATCAGTAGACAAAATTTTAATCTTCATTTTAGTTAGGTTTGAGTTCTCCAGTGGTTATGACCATTGTTTTTGGTCTGCTAGACTGTCTTCAACTTACAGCAGATTTGATTATATGTAAATATATTATGGCTTGGAAGTTACTTTCAGCTGTTAGTCCCATTCCAAATGACACCAATAATATATCTTTAGATGTGCCCAATGTGTGTGTGTATGTATATATATAGGGTGATTCATAATGGAACAAAGTGAAATGGGTAGCGAATGACGACAAATAAGGCATGATTGGCAAAATTGGTGAAATCTCCATATCCACAAATGAGCCAGTTTGGCTGCAGAGCGTAATTACTGTCTACTACATCTGTGTACTACGTCTGTGTCATTGCTGCGTAGGCTGTTAAAAAAAAGTTAATGCATAAATTAAGTGATTGGCCTAATAATACAGCAGACACAAAAACAACCCTGGAATTCCCTTTTCTGATCCTGATCTGTGTTACTATGTAGTGAAAATAAGCCTAAAACTGCCTTTTTTAACACACTGAAAAAGAGTTGTGAACTGCCAAGTATGTGTAACAGGTGAAGGACATCAAAATAAACAATTTTTATTCAGTGCCTTTTTGTCTAAAATTAGCCGTTCAGGCACTACAGTGAATTTAGTATTTGGATCCTGCATTTAAGGTTTCTACAAAGGGCTACAATGTGCCATTTCAAGAATTTTTAAAATTACTTGATGTCGATGGATGTTAGGTTCTCTATTTGGCGACTTTCTAAAATCAGTTAAATTCACCGTAAATGTATGTGTAGAATCCATGGTCGCAACTGAAATGGCTATACGCTAAAGCGTGCTCTCAATTGCATTCATAAAAGTGGAGATTTTTGCATGCAAGGTCAGTATCGAGTTGGAATGGATCGGTATACCAATGCAGAGAACACTGACATGCATTTTGTGTAGGTCTCTCCAATGGTAATGGCAGGGAAGCTAAAAAGCTTTATCGAGAGCGCTTCCCGAATAGGCATGTTCCCAACCATAAAATATTTTCTCACTTTCACCGCCAACTGTCTGAAAGGGGATTCTTCAATGCTGCCATGCATCAAGTGTCAGAATGTTGGTCAGGTCAACAGAGATTCTACACGAGGTAGAACAGCATCCTGACATTAGCACGAGAGATATAGGTCATTGCACAAATGTACCTCAAAGCAGGGTTTGGTGTGTTTTACACGATGATGGATTACATCCATACCATGTGCAACCTGTACAAGCTTTGCAATGTGCAGATTTTCCCCGCATGCATCGAATTCTTGCGCTGGTTACTACATCAGAGAAGTGTTGAACTTGAATTTCCAGGACGTGTGCTTTTTACGAATGCAGCCATGTTTACTCGTGAGGGTGTATTTAATCCCTACAATGTGCATGTATGGTCCAGCAGTAATCTGCATTCAACAAGGCAACATTCCTACCAGCAAGGCTTCTCAATGTGTGGATGGCTATCATCCACGGCTACTTGATTGGTCCAAATCTGTTATTAGGAGATCTGGATTGGAGGACCTGCATCAAGAGATCAGTTGCAGACTTTCATCTCTATTTGAGCAGCTTAAACCTTCATATTCAATTCATGCTAGAGGAAGAAGACAACGGTTCATTACCTTTCTTGGATGTTCAGATAGAGATGGATGATTGTTGACTACAGTGTTTTGGAAACCTGCACATATTGATGGGTGTCTCGACTTTCATTCCCATCACCCAGTGGTGCACAAAGCATCTGTCATTAGAGCCTTGCACCGACGAGACTTTACACACTGTTGTACTGATGACCTTCGCAATGTTGAATTACGACGCAACAAAAGAGTGTTGAAAAACAACGGTTACCCGCGCAAATTTATCGCTCGTAACTAATGTGGTGTTTGTTAGTGGTGGAAACAGGAATGTAGAAGATGAAATCAGGCAGACATTGGTAGTTTTGCCCTATGTAGCAGGTGTATTAGAGCGGTTGTCCCGACTTCGTCGTGTAAATGTTAAACACTTCTACAAACCTGTCTACACCCTGCGTGATTTATTACTTAAAGTTAAGGATTGTGTCGCTGATCAGGAAAAAAAATGTCTATTTACCAAATACCGTGTGGAGACTGTGACAAGGTGTATGTTGGACAGACGGGAAGATCGATACGTCTACGAGGGAAGGAGCATATGCGTGCGGTGGCCAGAATGGACAACTCGAGTTAGTTAGCCGAACACGTTTCCAGGCAAGACTATGAACCAGATTGGCATTCGATGAAAACATTACATCAGAATGTGACAAATCTGGGGAGTAGACTTTTTCTGGAATCATGGGAAACTTACAGTTTGAAGAGTCGTGCAATTAACATCGCAAAACCTCTACCAGAACCTTACAAAATTTTTGTCAAACCTTGAGTTGGAGGTAACCATCTGACGTCGTCGGGTACAGGGGTTTCCCCAGTCGGAACTATCCCCCATTAGATGTCTAATGGGGATTCCCAACATGCGGGTATATAAACTTAGGACTTTCACGAACTCTTCATTCTGCCGTCACTTGACAAAGGGAGCAGTTGGCTCTCGAAACGTCATGTTTTTAAACCTTACGCCAGTGTTGAAATAACTGTTGTTATGGAATCTCCTGGTGAAACTTTCATTGTTTCATTTATATTTATAAAACTGCATGTATTGGCTCACCTTGTTTGTGCACAGAATGACCCTTGCTGTCCTTGCACCATAAAAATCCAACAAACCAACCATCATTTGTATTTACTGAAAACGTCTTGTTATATTGAGCTTGTATTTCTAATACCAATTTCAGCAAAGGTACTAATTCAAATTGGAGTATTTGTTAATTTACTTAAACTTTGTTATGACAACCATTAAGGAACCAGAGGATAATTTTCTTTATAGCTGTTATTTGATATAACCGTTATTCGATATAATCATATGTATTATACATTAAATCAGAGTAATTTAAACCATTCGTTTATCATAGCCGTGATTTCGCTATCTTTGTATTCATTATAACAGAGTTCCACTGTATTTGAAAATAAGTCATGTCTTTAATTTCGGACATGTTTGCAATTCTACTTTAACCTTTTGATGATGGGGGGGGGAAACAGGCTCTGTCCTATGAAATTATCGCCCCAAGTTCTTGGCTCATAGGACATGCACCATACAATGACCATACACTGCTTTTCCCCTCAGTTTCATCAATTTACAAAGACCCATTATTCTAAGATCCACGCTTTAGTTGCAGGGGGTGGGGGCAGATTCCACATCGCCATAAAGAATCAAGGAAATTTCAGGGAATAAAGGAGTTTTGAAAGGCAGTTATCAGCAACCATTTTGCTAAAATTTGCAAATAACCCTGCATCCTAACGTCGACCCAAGTAAAAGTACAATAGTGGGGAAAGCACCCAGTGTGTTTCAGCCGTGCAGAAGGCGAATTCACTCCACGTACTTTCCATTACCTAAAGATTAATAAAGAAAATGAAACTGTATACACATTATAAGTTACTTTTTCTCATAATTTGTAAAATATTTAAAGTTGTAAGTATGTTTACCTTAATTATTTTTCAGCTTTCAGAAAAACAGCATCCTGAATTACAGCAATTAAGGAAGCACATTCGAGCTTGTTTTGCTGATATTTCTTGTTTTTTGCTTCCACATCCAGGACTTAAGGTGGCCACTAATCCACGTTTTGATGGACGTCTTACAGGTATACAAAGTGTCTGTCAAAAGTTTCGCCACAAAAGCCATTTATCTTCTAAGAAAAAATGACAATTTAAACAAAATATTAAATACATCCGTTTTATTATGCAACATGCTGGTTGCATGCATAAATTCTATACGTGTGATTTTTTTTTTTCAATTATTATTCAGCAAACTTACAAAGTAATACATTTTACGTAGCTGATATTAGTGTTTCATCTAGGAAAAAAAAAAAAAAGGACGGCGCATAGCCTGGCAAAAGGCCATTTTTTTGGCACTCTAAATACACAGATACTCATGATGAATATTCGCGGTTATGTTAGCTTTACTGCTACCAATTCCTTTAAACAACGTCTTAATTTGTTTAGTTCCTATAGTTGCTTTCTTTAAATTGCTTAGTTTTCATTTGCAGGTAACCATTTTTTGGAGGATTTTTTTTTTTTAGTTCCGAGTTAAGTATATGCGAAAGGCGAGCGGAAGGTGTGCGTGATTATTGCAATCTAACTGCAATGTTGCCAGATGGCAAGATTAAAAAATCTCAACTTCATACAAAATAATAATTAAATTAATATAACTAATTATTAAACAATATCTTATAATATTTCATTTATTCAAATATCCTATACTATATGACAAGTAAGCTTCATAAAATAGGGATGTAAAACATGCTTAGTTTAAAGCTTAACACTTTACTTGCCAGAATCCTATTAATAGGCTATTTTTCATCAATGCTTAACAACCGGTAGCCCATTTAACAGTCTTTTGATTACCAACGTTTGCTGCCCGGAAGCCTATTAATTGGCACAAATGCCTTTTTGCGAAGTATCGCTGTTATTTGTGAAGAACTCATATAATCTGCACTCGAATCGTTCAGTCTTTTCGATGTATACATTTCAGTTGCAAGCGGTAGGTAAAGCGTTAAAGACAAACAAATTGATTTTAACAAAAATTTGATCTCAAAAATACGTGGAACCGCTAACGTTTATCGCAGTAGTCCGTGGTTGAAAGTCTGCAAACCTGGCAACAGTGATTTGTTTACAAATATTCGTCAGCAATCTTATTTTACCAAAACAACCAGTGTTATTACAGAAATGAAATGTTGGAGTACAACACTCGCCTAAGGGCATAATAAAGTTTTCCACCATTAATAACAAAATGAAAATTAAAAAAAAATGCCTGTCTCAAAAGTTTAGTCACAGTTCAATTTTTGACTCTTAAAAGTCAAAAGCATATTTTAAATTTATAAGGTATGGCTGGTTTTTTTTTTTAACTGGAACCTTCCACTGGAGAAATTAAATTTTGCAGAATTACTGCATTGATTGTATACCATGCTTTATGTATAGAACTTTTTAACTCTTCTACAGCGAAATACTACTGACCATCAGAAAAAATTTACAGTTCACGATCCCCCACATTTTCTCAATAAGGTTAAGGTTTGGACTGAAAGCTGGCTAATATAAAATTCTAATATCATTTTCCTGGGACTAGGATTTTGTTGAAATGGATGTATGGATACGCAATCTTGCTGAAAACCGCATTTTTGATCTCCAAGAAATTCTCTAAAGGGCACCGAATTGTTTTCAAGTGTCTCTCAGTAGTCTTCAAAAATTTTTTTTCCGTTTATAAATGCAAATGATGTTTGCCCATAAAAACCCAATCTACCCCAGATCGTCACAAATCATTCTCCTTTCCTTCTACTGTGGGCAGTTTTTCTCAAATCATTCCACTATGATATTCAACCATCGAGATTCCACTTTTTTATCGTCTCTAAATATCACTGACAGCCATTTCTAATCAAACAATATATGTTTATGTGCCCACTGTAATATTTTCATCTTGTGTCATAGTTTCAACAGCGGTTTTTGAGCCATTTTCCTCTCAAACCATTGCTCTTGTTTGTCTTTTCTTTTGGTGAATAGTATCCTTTAACGTTTTCAGTTCACTTTCGCTTTTTGTCTTAGGGACATTTTCTGGGAAGACACCATTCTTTTATCATTCTGTCTAGTGGTTGAACCTTGCCTTCCAGAAAGAAATTTTGATTTGCAATTGTAACAGTTGGCTAATACTCTACAAATATTATGCTTGGATCTACTTAATTGCACTGCAATTTCTGATAGTCTTCCCATTAGACTTGAATCGCCACACCAGAGCTATCTTTTCCTTGTTCAACTGTTTTGCTTTTGAAATTCTGATAATATATTTCAGAAGAAAGCCTAAGCTATATAAGCTCTCTCACCCAAGTGTTTCACTTCCGTTCTCTCCTAGTTATTCCAAGTATGCATCTCTCCATGCTCTTTTGCATTGTCTGTAACTTTCGTATTGCTCCAACTGTTAGACTCCATGTCTTTGATCCATAAGAGAGGACTGGCAATACACACTCGTTTAAGACCTTTCTCTTTAGACATGAAGGCAATTTCCCCTTCAGGATAAAACTGTTCCTCCCGAATACACTCCAGCCAAGTTTAATCATCTGTTGAGTTCTTTCATAATATTACCTTCCATTGAAATCAGTTGGCCAAGGCAAATATATGAATTAGCAATTTCTAGCTCAATGTTGTCAACTTGTATTTTTATTTTTCCTACGATTTTAGTTTTTTGTAGGTTCACCTTGAGTCCAACGTCTCTACTTCTAGTTGAGAGCTCCTGTACCATGTCCTGGAGTTCTGATGAATAACAATGTCATCAGCAAACCCAGATGATTTAAATATTCACCATTTATTTTTTATTCCCTGGTTATTCCAATTTAACAGCTGAAGAGTCACCTGTAAAGCTGAAGTAAAAAATTTTGGAGAAATGGTATCTCCTTGCATCACACCATTGCCAATTGTGATAATTTTGGTATCTTTATGTAACGGAAATTTTGCACTTTCATTTTTACACACACGTTTCACCATGTCAATGTTCACGTCTTTGACGTCTGTTGATCTTAAAGAGTTGATGACTGCTGATGTTTTAATAGTCAAAAGCCTTCTAATAGTCAATAAATGCCACATGCAATGGAAGCTCACATTCATGTGTTCTTTCAA
>QLNU02015360.1:105748715-105774630 GCA_006491805.2 Dysdera silvatica
GGTCACATCTTCAACAGGTATCTGTTAAATGTTATATGTTAAAAGTGAAAAACCAAAATCAAATGCACATAATTTGACAGTAAAGTTTTTAACGACCTTATATATTATTATTTATAACTTTAATCTCTACAACAATTCAGTAGAACCACTTATAAGGGCGCAGCATAACCTGTATTGTTCATAGGCTATCAGAATCTAATCAACTACTTACAGGACGAACAGGATTTTTGTGGATTTCAAATTTAACAAGCAAAAAAATACAGAGATTAAAATATATATATCGATGTCGTTTTCACCGAGGCCAACAAGATGAACTTTCCGTCTTTTAAAGTTGAAAATTTTTTAAGAACTTCTAGCTCTAAAAAAAAAAAAAAAAAACCAGTCCAGGCACTGCTACATTTCAAAAACATGTTGAAGCTTTATATGCGCCAGCAGAGGAGAGGATGATACGTTGACTGTAGCTTGTTTGGAAGAGCACTTGTCCAGATACCAAGAGGTTGAGGGTTCGGTTCCTATCTGGCACTGAATACCGAAGTCTTAACTAATAAACTATCTGAATATATATATAACACAGATAATTTGTCGATAATGTAACAATCACAAGAATATAAAATATATAAAACCAGGACTTACCTTGAGTAGAAGCAATATATTGCTTCTTTTTAGGCATCTTGTTTTATTGAAATTCCACATCTTGAAAAAATAATTAATAACATTTTAAATTATATATCATAATAAAAAATATATAACATGTTTTTTATAATACAGTGTGTCCCAAATGTTTAGTCACAAAAGCTAATTAGCTTTCAAGAAGAATTTATATATTACAAACAAAATATTAAATACAGGAAAATCTCTGTGTTAATGATCATCTGCATTCAACGACCACCTTCCTTAATGATCACTTTTGCTGGAAACTAATTTCTTCCCCCAGAGACCCACTGCTAAATTTACATCCATTCAGAGACCAGTGAAAATCCTCCTCCATCTAATAGCGACCACATTCTTGCGTAATGATAAGAGGAATTTCAATTCGTGTATATACGCACATCTTGACCAGAAGGACAATACTTATGAGCTCCCTGCATGGTTTTGAAAGAGCACTCTCCAATGAAAAAACTTCTTGCCCTCACATTTTAGGAAACACTGAGGGGAGTAAATAGGTTCATTGAAAGTTCAGTATCAGTTGAAGATAGGGGAATAGCAAATCAAAAGTCATGGAAGGCTCATGTAACTTTAACATAGTCAACACGCGCCCCTCAAACCCTTTTTTTTTTTTGATGAAACATGAACCAGCATTACATTTGTTCCCTGTGGCCGACACTGCAAGAAGATCCGTATGAAACCAGTGGGAAGGAGATTCATGCATGACGCAGATCGAATGTATGTCGCAGCCAGGTCGAATGTATTAAAGAAGATGCGATGTTAGAGAAAATATTATGCTTTGATATCCAATATGGGAGGCCTGAACCTCTCCCTCTGCTATGCTATTGGCTGAAGACAATAAAATACCCTTCATTCGTTCATTTGGTGAACTGCAAGGGTGCTTAGGGGAAAAACCCAAACAAACTAGAAACACTTTAACATCAAAACCAACATACCACTATTCATTCCTTTTTTAAAAATTATACATTTCATGGCTTGCAATTAACATTCAAATTATCAAATCATATTCTTTAAGTTTACATTTTGCCATTCGTGCATATAACTTCTTGGCCCTGCGGTGGCGCAGTGTGGTAACGCGTTCTCCTAGTGCGCCGCTAATCCGGGTTCGACTCCCAGCAGTGCAAAGAACGCTTACTCAGAGATCTCATAAAGATCGCACTGCTCACTGTAGTCCGGGGTTTGGTTCCCTAGGCCTTAAGAGGTTCGGATTCCTCGGAAAACAGTAGGTCCCGGCGCAGCATGACCACTGTAGTCTTTGAGTCGTAAAACCAAAAAACAAACAAACAAAGCATATAACTTCAATTATGTTTATTGCTCCTTCACATTATACCTTCAATAAGAGACAATCTTTCTGAGTAACTGCTTTTTACAGAACCGATGGCGATTGCCTTATGACGGCTACACACATGCCGATTTATTGTACAGATTTTTTCGCTAGATTTTCCCTGTGTGTCTACACACATTAGGGTTTTCCCATGACGTCATTTTCTGTTGAGTACAAAAGAATTGTTTTTCCATCTTGCTTGGGATGATCGCAAAGCCCATAAAACCCACAGACTTTCATCATACACGTGGGTAGTTTTCCTCACTTCAGCCTGTCTCCCTGAGATAAATCGATACATGTGTAGCCACCTACAGGGAAGTTTTACTGTATATCCATTTCATTATGTAATACATGCTGCTTGCATATATATGTAAGTTCACAACTGCTGACATTTACTTAGTGCATCGTTTAAAATTATAGAAATGGGTATCTCAGTGTAGTCACTGTTTCATGTTTGCCTCATGAAAATTCGCAAAAATACATCATAAATTTGTAGCTTTACAGAGTAAGGACATAAAAGTGGTCATGTTGTGCAGAGACAATAGTAATCTGAGGAATCTGAACCTCTTAAGGACTTGGGAACCAACCCCCTGGACTGCAATGGGCCATTAGTCAGCATATTTTGTTTTAAGCACCACTGGGGGTCAAACCCAGATCTAGTATATTAACAGTTTAAGGTTCGAGTTTTATAGAGCAAAGATCATGCCATGGTGTCATCTAGTTTCCCAAGGGACCTAAACCTTGGTCATTTAAAGAATCAAATCATGGACCACAAATTAGTAGTAAAACCAGTAAGTGTTCATTACCATTAGGACACAAACTTGGGGGTTTTTCTTCATGGTAGGCAAATGCATCGTCACTATACCAGACAGAGAAGAAAGCGAAGTGATGTCAGTAAGTGATCATCAGGAGATTATGCAACATAAAAACAATGCACAATCAAACACTCCTAAAAGTGACGTAACATCAGTGCTGTTTTATGCATGTTAAACACGCAAAGCAACCAAAACAATAACAAACTAAACTGAAATGTTCACAAATAACTGTGTCTGCTTAATATTGAATAAAAAAAAAATTATGAAAATTTGACGGGACAACAAATTGTGTCAGAAATAATCAAACTCAGAAAATAGAGATGGAAAGGAAATATATCCAGGAAGAAGCTGAACAACGTTAGTAAAAAAGAACCAGATTGTAATTAAGAAATACATAGGGCAAGAATGAAAAAACATCCCAAAAAATAAAAGAGGAAAATCGAATATTTTTTTTTTTGGTAACAGCCTTATGTCCCTTAGCGATTACGGGGAAGAAAAAAACAAAAAAAAAAACACAGGATAGTTTTGTCAATATTTTAACAATA
Organism: Dysdera silvatica; assembly: GCA_006491805.2. NCBI lineage: Eukaryota > Metazoa > Arthropoda > Arachnida > Araneae > Dysderidae > Dysdera > Dysdera silvatica. The sequence goes on from QLNU02015360.1 coordinate 105,752,066, forward strand.
TTCATAAAATTCAATAAAAACTCCGCTTACGATATAATTTCTAGCCCTAATGAAGGTTTCTCCAGGAAGGCCAGTAACTGGACTGCCACGGTCTTTGTTATAGAGCATATCACTAAAAAAACAAAAACAAAAACCATTATCGTAGTAAATGCATTATCACGTCTATGCTTGTGAATTGAAGTTCATGGCAAGTTGTAATAAATATAAAACTATATATGTGTTCTTCGTTATGAGTGTGCGTGTATTAGAGATGAGTTCAAGTTGATTTTTCGAGACCTGAGCCCACCCAAGCCTGAAATACTTTGTGGAAATATGAGCCCGACCTTGAAGTTTCAAATGTAACATTAACTTCTTTGACATAAGATTTAAATTTAAAATTAAACTACAACATTTAATCTCCTTCGCATTTGCATATATATATATATATACACACACAATTCCTGAAAACGAATCACATAGTGATATTCCTTGGAGAATTTCGATATAGAAAAGCCAGTTTTTAGCTTCAGTAGCAATTGTGTCATGAGCCCTGATCCGCCCAAGCCTGAAAACTACATGAAATGTACAGCCCATGCCTGGAGTGAGTCTGTCTCATCTTTATGGTCTATATAACCCTTAATGAGAGAGAGGTCATGCATAGACTATAGCTCGGTTCATAGAGAATTCAGCATGCAAATAAAAAGTTCTGTTGGTCTCGATACACCCCTTGTCTCTCTCATGTTTATATGTGATCCTTAAATTACATTATATATATATATATGGCCTGCAAAAGGGTTGCTGGTATCTAACTGGAAGGAGACCCACACGCTGAACGTATGTGACGATGTGTGGAACCGGCCAGGCCAGTAACCTAGTGTCCTACCCCGCCTTCAAGTGGTGCAGGCTGAGCTTTCTATTTATGTGGCAAATTAATATTTGCTACACGGATAGAAAGGCGGAAGGGGAGGGCTAATTCACCAACCCGTCTAGCCAGCGTGGTGAAATTATGGCTAATTCCTCCATTATGTTGACACACCAGAAACCATGGCCCCTAGTCTCCAGGTGCTGGAGTGCTCCTGATCAAGGCAGCGGTCAGTGTGGCATGAAAGCAGGGGGTGCTAAGAATCACTGGAATGGCCCAGGCTGCCGTTTGTTATTGACCTTGGCTACGTTTAATGGACGATCCCTTGCTTCTGAAGCAAAACTTCAGGAATTGGAAGAAGAACTTGACAAGATCAAATGGGACATTGTAGGACTCAGTGAAGTTAGAAGAAAAGGTGAAGAGTTGGTGGAACTTAAAAGTGGACATTTGTTTTATTATAGAGGAACGGAAACTGGAAGAACAAGTGGTGTTGGCTTCTTAATCAACAAAAGAATTAAAGACTACCTTCTTGAAGTCGAAAGCACGTCAGATCGAGCAGCGAGGCTCGTTGTTCAACTAACCCAGCGATACCAACTTCAAATAGTACAGGTATATGCACCAACATCAAGCCATACCGACGAAGAGGTTGAAGAATTTTATGAAGAAATCAAAGAGTTACACACCAAAGGGAAACAACATATCAAGCTCATCATGGGGGATTTCAATGCAAGAATTGGACAACAGGAACAAGGAGAGACATCGGTTGGTAAATACGGATATGGGGAAAGGAATGAACGTGGCGATCAACTCATCGAATTTGCAGAAGCTGAAAACCTTAGCATCATGAATTCATTTTTTAAGAAGAAACCGCAAAGAAAATGGACATGGAAACACCCAAATGGGGGAACTAGTGAAATTGACTATATCCTGGCAAACAAGAAATCAATTATTGAAGATTGCAGTGTACTGAACAGATTTAATACTGGAAGTGATCATCGAATGGTGAGATGTAAAGTGCACTTAAATACTAAATTAGAACGACAGAAGCTCATTAGGAAACAAGTAAGTAAGAGGGTGGATTTAAAGAAATTAAAAGAAAATACCGAGGCATTCAAGTTGGAATTAAAAAATCGCTTTTCTGCACTGGAAGGACTTATTGATGAAAGTGATATCTCAGAAGCAAATGAAAACATTGTTAAGACAATAGTTGAAACTGCTGGGGAAATTGGTGGTGTAACCTGTAAAAAGCACAATAGCAAATTATCTGAGAAGACGAAACAGCTCATGAAAAGGCGAAGAGATATGAAGGTGGACAATCGAAATACCAGTTCCAGGATTGAGTACATAGAACTTTGTAAAACTCTGCGCAAAAGCATGAAAGAAGACATAAGAAAATTCAACTGTGAGCTAGTAAGGAAAGCCATTGAAAATAACAAGAGCCTTAGGGTTGTTAAAGGAAGTTTATCTGTTGGGAAGAAACACATCATTGCATTAAAAGGAGAGGATGGCACCGTAACAAGAAATAGGGAAGAAATACTTAGAAGAGTTGAAGAATTCTACAAAAATCTATACGAAAGTAACAGTGAATTAAACGAAGACATTGAAATAGTCGAAGGAACAGCTCCTAAAATCTTAAAAGAAGAAGTTTCATTTGCAATAAAAAGCATGAAGAAAGGAAGAGCCCCTGGTGATGATGGTATTACATTAGATATCCTAAAAGAAGCTGGAGAATATGTAGAAGACATACTTGCAAAATTCTTTACCAAATGTCTTAACAGCGGTAACATACCAAACCAATGGGATTCTGCAACAGTAATTCTTTTGCATAAAAAAGGTGATAAAGAGGATTTGAAAAATTACCGACCAATTAGCTTGTTACCTGCTATTTATAAAATCTTCACAAAAGTGCTAACACATCGCCTGCAGAAAAAATTAGATGCAGCTCAACCAAGAGAACAAGCTGGATTTCGAAGTGGATTCAGTACAGTGGACCATATTCAAGTATTAAGAGAATTAATTGAAAGAACACATGAATATGAACTTCCATTGTGTGTTGCATTTATTGACTATGAGAAGGCCTTTGACTCTATTAAAACATCAGCAGTCATCAACTCTTTAAGATCAACAGACATTGAGGATGTGTACATTGACATGGTGAAACGTGTGTATAAAAATGCAAGTGCAAAATTTCGGTTACATAAAGATACCAAAACTATCAAAATTGGTAAAGGTGTGAGGCAGGGAGATACCATTTCTCCAAAACTTTTTACTTCAGCTTTACAGATGATTTTTCAGCAGATAAATTGGAATAACAAGGGAATAAAAATAAATGGTGAATATTTAAATCATCTGCGGTTTGCTGATGACATTGTTATTTTTTCAACGAACCCATTAGAACTCCAAGACATGGTACAGGAGCTCTCAACTAGAAGTGAAGAAGTTGGACTCAAGATGAACCTACAAAAAACTAAGATCATGTTCAATAATTTTGTAGAGGAAACAAAAATACAAGTTGACAACATTGAGCTAGAAATTGCTGATTCATATATTTACCTTGGCCAGCTGATTTCAATGGATGGCAACATTATGAAAGAACTCAACAGACGTATTAAACTTGGCTGGAGTGCATTTGGAAGAAACAGTTTTATCCTGAAGGGGAAATTGCCTTTGTGTCTAAAAAGAAAGGTCTTCAACCAGTGTGTATTGCCAGTCCTCTCTTATGGATCAGAGACATGGAGTCTAACAGTTGGAGCAATACGAAAGTTACAGACAACGCAAAGGAGCATGGAGAGGTGCATGCTTGGAATAACTAGGAGAGATCGAAAAAGAAACACTTGGGTGAGAGAGCAAACTAGAGTAGAGGACATCATTGTTAAAGTAAAAGGGCTGAAATGGCGATGGGCTGGGCATATTGCAAGAAGAACTGATCAACGATGGACAACAGAAATTCTGAACTGGATTCCAAGAGACCACCGAAGACCTAGAAAACGTCCTCAAACTAGATGGGTGGATGAAATAAGAAAACAGGTTGGGGTGACGTGGAAGCGAATTGCTCAGGATAGACTTGTGTGGAAAGCATTTGGAGAGACCTTCATCCAGCAGTGGATAGATAATGGTTGAATATGATGATGATGATGATATATATATATATATGTAAGTCTGCCAATAAATCACATAAGTCGAGGGTTACTTTGGATATGTCTTTCCTTGGGAGAGGCAGGGGATCAGTATGATGGTGACTAAGTAGGGCTTAATATTATTAGCCATAGTTGGAAACCTTAATTTCAGGCACAGGCAGTACATTGTTTTTACTGGGCCGAGTTCATTATGATGTTTAAATAGCTTAGGAAGATATTATTGCACATTGTGATGGTAATATTAAAAAATGAATGTTTAAATAACTTTCTGATTTCACAGACAGCTCTCTGCGAATTTCAATAACTTTCGTATGCATCTCTACTCTAGGTAATTACATAGCCCCTCCCAACTAAAAAAAAGTCAATTGTTTCCTGTAATATAGACAAAACCATTGGGATACATAAGAAACACTTTTTTCCTTTGCTAAATACTTCTATCAGAATATTGCACTGAACTAATAAAATATTTCTTTTATCTGAGCATTAATATTGCATTTAATAAATATAAAATACTTTATACTAAAACCACGATCCCATTGTACAACAAAAAAGGTTTATTCATACGAACTTCATAATCGATTACTTGTTGAGATATCAGTCAATAGTTTTAAAGAGTTTTTTAATGGTTTTTAGTCTAAAAAAGTTTAGGATTGGAAAATTTCCCCTTTATGCAGGGTAGGTCGAATTATGGGAAGCAAACCATTATTTGAGAGGCTAGGTACATTCTAAGTACACAAACTGTTTTAAAGGGATTTTTCTCAAAACATGCCTTTGTTGAGTTTGCCCTTCTTGCACAGAACGTCTCATATGAAGTAATGTTTTGTTAAAAAAATTGAATTAAAAGTACAGTAAAAATCTGTATCTCAAAGTATCTTTACAAAATCTTTAGTACGAAATATATTTTTTTTCCCTCCACTTTAATAGCATTCTAAATCTAGTTTCCTCCTAGGCTACTGCAGAAGCAAATAATCTTGCTGCTGTAACAAATGCAAAAGATCGTTATAGTGCTGCTATGGAGAAGGTATAACATGTTATACTAAATATTTCAAATTTTGGTTTACCAGATATATAACTATAAGGGTTGCCCAACTGAAAAGTGGACAAGGTGATAAAAGTAATACCTTTATTGGAAATTTAAAAGAAATCGCCATTAGCGTTGTAACACTGGTCCCATTGTTTTGCCAGCAGGTCAATGCCATTGCTGTAGAATAATTGAGGTTTTTTGAGGAAGTCCTGCACTGCGTCCTTCACTTCGTCGTCCTAATGAAAATGTTTCCATTGTAAAGATTTTTTAAGCGGTCCAAATATGTGATAGTCACAGGGGGACAAATCTGGACTTTACGCTGAGTGTTCCAACACTTCACTACGGAATTTGTGTATGGTTGTCTGGGTTTCACGGGAGATGTGTGGGTGGGCATTATCATGAAGAATCACTTGCTGTGAGAGAAGGCCTGACCATTTGCTTTTGATTGCTTTGCATAGTTGCGAGAGAGTGCTGCAGTATTCTGATGAATTGATAGTGCACTGTTGTGGCAGGAAATCAATCAAAAGTGGCCCACAGTAATCGAAGAAAAACGTTAACATTACTTTTCATGCAACTAGCATCACTTTTGATTTTCTCTGTGGAGGAGATGATAGTTGTTTCCTCTGCATACTCGTTCTCTTCGATTCGGGTGTGTAGTGGTGACACCACGACTCGTCACCTACAACAATGCGTCTCCAAAATGTGGGATCTTTGTTATAACAAATGACAATGCTGCAAACTGAGGCCCATTAGTTGCTTCTTGTGATCAGGGGTAAGGTGTTTTGGTATCCACTGTGCACTCACTTTACTGTACTGCAGATATTGGTGTATGATTGATTGCACCGTTCCTTTACTCAGAGTGCTGCAGAGATGTCACGAGTCGTAACTCTTCGATTACCTCTAACCATTTCATCAACAGTAACAATGGATTTATTGGAGATCACGGTGTTTGCTTGTCCTGGTCTTGGCAGATTGGATATTGATGTCCGCCCTTCATGAAAACTTTTACACCATTTGTTCACAGCTGTTCATCCTAGACGGTGCTCCCTATAAACAGCCACTATTTGACGATCAATGTCCGCATTACACTCACCTTCTGCCACTGAAAACCGTACTATTGCACATTGTTCTGTTCTGGACGCATCCACCTTTAGCATGACTTTACATTCACTTTAAATGCTCTCATGCGAACTGGTTAATCAGTTATACACAGTCTGCAATGCACTCCTCCTACCTTCCTTTATAACCCTGAATAGTGGCACTGCTATCGCTGCTGTACTTCTGACGCTATCACACGTGTCCACTTTTCATTTGGGCAACCCTTATATTTATGTTAGACTTGGAAACTGAACGTATTTCATATATTTAATGTTACATTATTGTTTTAACATAAAAATGCTTTGTTTTAAATTTGCATCTAATTTTCATTCTTAAATACCAAGTGAAATGGTTTTTGAAAATTGTTTCTATGTAATAAACATACCTACACTTGAAAGTTTAGACATTAATATATCTTGATTTTAAAATTTATACATTGAAGATATATTCTAAATGCAAGAATCGTACATAGCAATTACTATCTTTAAAGTATATTTCTCCGTAGATTTCTGTAAAATATAATTATATTTTTAATCCAGTTTTAGCTATCATTATAGTATATTGGGAAAAGATTCAGTCTTCTGGTTTTGTTTAATTTAAAAAGAAAGAAAAAAGACCTGAATGTGTACACACATTCCTTCCTAATGGCTGTAGAACTCTCATAAAAGTATAGATCCTGATTCAGCATTATCTTACTGCCTATGCACCATAAAATAAACCGGAATAAACAAACTTAACTTTACATAATATTGGCTGTTTGATTTTTAATAGTGTGGATGTTTGTTGTGTGTGTATAAAAATGTGTTAGTAAGTGTAAAGATTCTGTTGTCAATAACAATATGTGCTCAGAAAGCAAACATTTCTGTATTACAATATAATGGTCAACACACACACAAAGCCACTGGGGCAAGATTTTGCATGTTTTCATGGTAGAATTTATTTTTACTTAATTTTTGGCACCCACGTAAAAATAAGCTCACATTAGAGCTATTTTTTGTTTAGAACAAAAAAGATGCCGTCCTCATCCTGGATTTGAACCAGGGTTCCTCCATTTAACGTGGTGTGTCCTGATCACTCATACTTAATGAAGACAAGAACAACGGTCTTTTTCTCCATATATAAGTACGTAAGATATTACCCTTCAGATTGTAAAAACAGCTCTAGTTTGATCTTATTTCTATGTGTTTGTCGAAAACATGGGTGCCGATGACATAAAAGTATTGGGGGTACAATATATACTAGTAGAAGGCATTTTGTTTGAAATTGGAAGGGGACATGGAACTCTAATACCAACATTGGGGGAACGGGTCCCCCTGCTTACGGCACCCATGGTAATAAATTAAACTTTTGTTGTTGTTGTTGTTGTAGAAATCTAGTATTTTGTAGTAATTCCCTGCTTTCTTTTAAACAAATATTCTACAATATTTAAAATCGTTAAAACTAGCAAAGTTATTTTTTTATTTATTTTTTAATATAACAAATATTTGAATTTTCGTATAAAGTTTTTCAAAGTTTAGAAAAATTAATACAACTAATGAAGTATTGTGCAAGGCCTTAGGCGGTCGCCTAATCCACCTTACCCTAAGGCCACTTCTGCTTAAAATCCTGAAAGAAACATTTCAGTACATTGAAAAAGCAAGTAAAATCTTCTAGTCACACAATTCTAGCACTTCGAGAAAACTACAAAAATTGCTAAGGATTTAAAGAATTCTTATGTCTATTATCGAGGAATTTATAAAGAGAAGGAAAGGCTGAAGCAAACCACCATTACTACTTTCCTACAGAAGTAGTCACAGTACTGCAATTGCTACTTCCCTAATGAATGAAAAACTATCCAACCTTCAACAAGTGTTGGATTATTGAAGGTAAGACATTTAGCGAATACATCATATTTAGTCACTGAGGAGGATGTTGATTAAACAAGTTTTAAACGGATATTTCTGTATCTGTGATATATATTTCTTATATGCTATGTTTTATTTTTGTGCTTTATATAAATCACTGCTGATACACTATTGTTTTGTTATTCCTTATTTTACATTAGTAAGGTTTTTGGTTGGAGAAATGATATGTCAGGAACAGAAAATGAGCTTATTACGTTGTGTCTATGGGAAATAACAAGGGCTCGGAATGAATTTATAAAGGCAAGAGCTAATTGTGTAGTAAAATGTCTTGTTGTAATCTTGAATTTATTGTGAACTTTATTTTTAGATATGTGGGGGTGATCGTCCATATATTCGTCCAAACCAATTAGAACTCCATCATATTCATTTACGAGATGAGGCTGAACTGTTGTTTAACTGTACAAGGAAGATGGGGGGTGAGGAATTTTCAAGACAGTATTTATCGAAATTACGAGAGGTGAATTTGTAATTTTATGTTTCCTTTATATTGTAGTGCAGTGATTTCCAACATTTTATCAGGTGATGACATCCATAGTGTGTCAGGTTTTTTCCATTGCATTGTCAGTGTACCAGAATCTTGATTCTAGATCCATGTTGGCTAATTATCAGTTCAATAAAAAAAATATATATTTCATGAGTCAAGTTGGGAATCATTACTGTAATGTAAGAATGTTAAACAGGTCTATGGAACTCTTAAAATGTCATAGCTCTGCAGTGGCACAATGGTAATGAAGCATGCTGTTAGTCAGGAAGCAAAAAGCTTTCAGTGGTTTAAAAAAGTAGAAAAAAAAAATATATAAAATATAAAAACACAAATATAAAAAATAATACAAAAATTGAAAACAGAAAGTAATGCAAAAAAAATAAAATAAAATAACTGTTTGCTGTAGTCCCATGGGTGGGAGTTTGGTTGTTAAGATTCCTTGGAAAATTTAGATCTTAACCCATCATAACCTTTACTGTCCTTGCATCATAAAAACACAAACACAAATGTTATATACCAGGGTGTTCAGCCATCAGGAAAGTTGGGAAATGTGCATGAATTTTTAGCACCTTGGGAAAGTCAGGAAATACAGTCGAATCTCTGTTTAACGAAGTGCCATCATTCTATGAAAAACTTGTTAATGTCATTCAAAGTCAAGGTTACGCCAAAAATTTCGTTATATGGAAACTCTAGTGTGTACTCGAAAAATCTGTGTTTAATCTTTAATTTTACGGTCCACATTCGAAAAATTTTCTCCTCTTTGTTTTGGTTGGCCAAACTGTGAAATATCCATTATGGATAGAAAAAAGCAATAAAAGCAAACAATATTTTTCAAATCGAGTTAAATAAAAATGTATTACATAATACGTCACACAAATCTGTATTTTGATAAATATAATGGAGATGCCAACCATTACGAATTTTCAGCTCTCATTATGCCATCATTGATAATCTTATTGTAAAATGATGGAAAATGTTTGACAAAATGATGCAGTTTGTGAATATTTTCATGTTTTACTTTGTTAGTGATTCCTACTATATTTTATGGGCATCTGGTGGCAATCTGTGTCTATAAACATAACATAAACAGTCATTTATGTTATGTTTATAACTTGCTTATTCCCTGTATGGGGCAGAAATTTGAAGGGTTGGTCTTTTTTACAGGATGGCCAGCACCCCCGCACACACCCTGGAAAACAGGGGATTGTCAAAGAAAAGTAGGGGAAATTTAAATTGCCCAAGACATCGCGATTTTTTAGATTTGGGGACACATGTGCAATCCATTCACATGATCTGGTCACTAATACACAGACAGCATTTCTAAATTTTCCCACTATATTTAATGGATTTGATCAGGAAAATCTGCTAAATTTAGCTATTTTCCAGTAGATTTACCAGTTTTTCCCCACTTTTGAAGAATATTATCATGGCTTACCAATTTTTTTTATTAATCATTTTAGGAAAAAAATACTGATGAAGTAGTAGATCTTGTTTATCTTATTTTAATTTAGAAGATATAATAATTTTTTTATTTTATTTATTTATTTATTTTGTCAGTCGGGATTGTATATATTTTTTAAAAGATTTTTTAGCAACTTCAATTGTGTTCGTCAAGTCTTTTACCCTTACCTACAATAAATTTTATATTCAGAACGTGATACTGGTTGAGATCCCGTCCCCTCTAGGCTTGGGAAGATGTTTGGACCTTTTAGGAATGAGCCTTGAAATACGCTTGAATTTTTGTCAGAAATTCTGCTGGACACCTTGTGTACATAGAAAAAGAAATATGAAATTGACTATCTAGTATAAAGAAAAATACAATATTTGGTCTTAAAAGGAATCCAAGTTATTTAAAAATAAAAGTATTACATTTTGTAAAGATCGGAAAATATTTGTATAGGTGGTCTTTGAATTTACAGAAAATTGTCTTTTATATTAGCCGTTTAAAAGAAAAGGCATAGTTGTTCGCATTTTTTATTTAAAGAAAATTACATACTACATATATCACAATATAAGCTCATCTTCAATAATCACAACACTGGTGTCAAAATTTTATTTAAAAGCTTTGGTAATAAGGCCATGTTTAATGGTTTATACATTTCTATTGCAGATATTTAATTTTATATACTTGTGTTCATTTGAAAAATATCGTTAAATGGAAACTACTGTATTTTAAATTTTCATATCCTAATCAACTTTTTTAATAATTGCTTTATTAATATAACAATATATAGAATTGTATTGTTCTAGTAATAAATCATTTATATGTTTATAGCATAATATTTTAAAAACGTTACATTTTGAATTTTGGTTTTATCTTTTAATGTACATTCTTTTATTCCATTAGATAACCTAAGCAGAAATTTAAGTTTAAATTGCAGTACTTTAAATTATGCAAGTAATAAACTGTTTGAAAATTGTAATTTGGTAAAAATTTTAAGAAAGTGTTGTTTTTAAAATAAATAATTGATCTGTTTCTATATTTTTAGGAGTTAGATTTTGTCTACCTAAATTTTAAGAAACAAAATGAAGGGAAGAACATTTTTGCTGCTGCAAAAACACCAGCTACATTGTTTTTATTAGTGATAATGCTTTACTTTTTATCTGCGGTATTGGGAATAATTGGTGCTTATGCATTATCCAATTTTTGCAATCTTCTTATGGGAGTAGCACTTCTTACACTTTGCTTATGGGCATATATCAGGTACGTAAAAACGTCCTCTGCAGCCCCTAGTATTGTTATTGCTGTTAATACTGGTTTATTTTTGCTTGACTGTAGTTTTCAAAATGTGAGAAAATGAATTTTTACAAATACAGAACATGATTACAAATTTTTATGTAATGTTAAAATCGATGACTAATTAATATGTAAATATCAAGAAATTGGCTACAAATGTAACATGCTTTCATATTAGTAGATTTGTATGTTGCACATTTGTATTCCCCTATCTTACAACTATTTTCATTTAAAATATATACTTTTAATATTGGAAATAAAGCACTATACTTATATGCATTTTCTAAACTTTAGGTTAGTATTTATGTACACAATGCAGTAATACATTTTTTATTAGTTGAACAAATATAATATCCAGTTTATATTCTTTTATATGATTGTTTAAAATCAGTTTTATTTTCATACAGTAGTTTAGACAAAGTTAATGTTTGTCAGCTTTTGAATGGCAAGGCAAAGAAAATTGACTGAAACCTGTAGTTTATAATATTTAGTCTGCATTTATTATAAAAAATAAAGTAGGTTACATATAATTTTTCTAATGTCTGTAAATTAAGTATATTTGTCTGAACTAATCCTCTGTGTATTCACCCAATGCAGGCTTGATTTGGTTTTCCCATTAAAATATATGTTGAAAATAAATTAGTCACTTTTAACACACGATTATTGGCAAATATGTAAGAATTGGACAAGTAAATTAATATATGTGAATCTGATAAAATAGGTAACATTAAACGGCTTAATGTATATTTCATAAATAATAGTGACAATATCATAAGCGGGTGAAAAGTGGTCCTATGTTAAATACTTTTATTCCAGCTATAGAAAAATGAGTTTTTGGGTCTTACTACCAAATTAGAGGAAAAATATTTGTTTTTGAGAAGTGACATTGGAGAATGTTTCATATAGGACTCAATTTAGACATTTAGTGCCTGTAAGTTGAGACCGCTAGTACAACAAAACTAACAAGGAAACCTACCCCCGGAGCTGACACCCCGAATCTAACGAATTTAATCCATCTTAATGTACCCATCATAAAAACCTTAATATGTAAAAATTAGCAGCTATCTCCCTCTAGAAATTGAGAAATTAAATATTAAAAAGTAGCTAAAATAGCACCAATTATAACCCCTTTGGCAATATGTGGCGAGATAGCTAGTTGGTTGAAAAAGGTGAAAATCGACCGTGAGGGCATATTCTAAACTTTTAGAATACATCCAGTAATAGTTATTGTGTTAACTTGTTAGATTTAAACGTATTAGATTTTGAAGTAGCTGCAAAGTTTTTTTTATTTGTTAAATTAAAATTCTATATTATTTTTATTTTATTTTTGAAAGTCACATCAGAAAACAATTTACTTTAATTTTTATAATCACATTGCAAGTTGCAATTCGGTTTGTGCATAAAAGAATCATTTATTTTTATTTTAAAAATTCTGTCTCAAAGTATCGCTTTCATTCTTTTTATCGGTGTGTAGATAACTTGGAACAGAGTATAAATATATTTACTGTTATTTAGATACTTTTTGAGGAATTTATGGAAGAAATTAAAAGGCGCCAAATGGAGATAAAGTCTCTCTTCTGTCAACTCAAACTCATTTTTTATTAATTATTTTTAGCGTTAATCTGAGGAGATAGCCAGATAATTTTCACATATTAGGTTTCTTATGGTGTTTACTTACGACTGAATTAAATTCGTTAGGTTCGGCATGCAAGCTCTGAAGGGGGTTTCTTTGTTAGATCCTGCAGTGGTAGAACATTTACCTAACACATGGTTATCTTAGGTTTGACTTCCAACGATGCCAAAAAACTGTTCGCCAATTTACTATTCACTGCAGTCCAGGGTTGTGTTCCCTAGGTCATAAGAGGTTCGGATTCCTTGGAAAACCGTAGGTTCTGGCATAGCATGTCTCTTTCTGTCCTCATGTCGTAAAACTCACAAACGTACAGTGGAGCTTCCATATATCAAAATTTTGTTGAACCCATGATTTAAAGTCCTTATTCATTACATAGAAAAACTTTTTATTTGTATATCGTTATTGTTATGTAAAAGGATAGTGGGGAGAGGTTATATCACCCCCCCCCAATTATTGGTGAAAAAATTATGTTAGTTCTCTGTAGCTTCCGTATTAAGAAAGGAAATCCAACATTGTAAGCCATATTATTGTTTGCAAGAAGCTGCTAATAATTGTAAATCTAGGTGCAAACCATTTTAGTTGGTAGCCCTAGGCAATCATCTAAGTTTGCCTATTGCGGTTGCCACTGTTGACTAAATTTTTTCAGTTAGCGAGTAAAAAATCTTACTTTCCTACTAATTTTCCAGTTTGTTATTGAAGTGGGCGAGTACTGTTTTTGTCTAGCAAGTACGGTTTGTTGCGATTTGTCGAGCTATATATATATATCTTTCCGAGGAAGTCGAATCAATGAAATTTTGCAGTAGAGATTGACTACAATCGAGACAGCAGTTAAAAAAAGAAAGAAATTCTCAGTCTTAAATTTTTTGCCCCTAAAAATTTACTTGCCTATTTATTAATCTGTGATTCCTTTTCTCTACTGTATCATGGATGGTGGAGGTGTCCTGTTTGGTTTCTGCCTCATCTATTCGGAATTGAGTCAACAATTGACGTAGTATTCTGCTTGAGAACAAAGGCAAAATTCTCGAACAGAGAAAAAAGAAAGACACTCTTTACTGCATTTCATCGAGTTATTTTTAAAAATCAGCCTATTTCCAGAAATTCTGGAACTGACGTTTGTGCTAGTGATTAGTTTCACTCATCGTGCGGGATTCAATTCGGTCTTTTCCAATCTCATCTGATTTTATTATATTGTTTCGATGTAATTTTAATACATTTTTACCAGTATATTTTTAATCTGTTTTCAGTCTAAAACCATATGTACAGTCTCACCTTGTTTGGTGCAGAATAACCCTTGCTTCCATTGTGCCAAAAAAGTTCAACAAAACCAGATTCGATTTGGTGAGGGTGCTGCCCCCAATGGAATTTTTTAGAGCTTTTTGTTTTTACATTATTGCGATGCCATGTTTTTTATCTGTCATATCTTGAATGGGTCGAATGAAGAGTTCACAGCACTCCTTTATGGAATTTGCCAAACTTTTTATAAGCCAGTCCACCTCAAATTCTACATCTGGGGTTGTACTGTCTGTGGTGTTGGATTTTGTTGATTAAGGGAAATTTTAATTACAAATATTATATATTAAATTATACTTTATTATAAATCTGGAACCTACCATAACTTTAATTAATAACCTTATTATATTTACATTGTTTTGTTTAAAGCTAACTACTTTATCACTTAAAGAATTGTTGTTTATTCTTAACTCTTGTTTCGTAATTACATTAATTCTTAGATTATGTTTAATTATATAACACACCCTAACTTTTATTTTTTAAGTACTATAAGTATAAAGTCTGTTGCTTAGATTATTTGTAATTCACTAGATTTCCATTTGCTGATAGGTCTTTACTTTTTTTTATTTGCTTTTTGTGCTGAAAAGTCCAGAATCAGGAAACTAGTGAGGAAATGGGTACTAATTTGCCGTGTAATTCAGACAATGAATCTCCTTCGTCTTCACGAAAATGTAAATTATTCGATATCTTTGAAGGTGGAAAATGCAAGCGAAGACAATTCTATACTTCAGCAATTATTAGATACCATAAAGCATAATTAAATAGTTTTTGTTTTTATATACATATACAGTAAAATGTCATTAACCTGTATAGGCAGCATAACTCTGCCTACTTTTGATTAAATATTCACGTAAAATAAGGTTTTTGGTTTAAAAAAAAGATTTAATTATTTCTTCTATTTTAAAGAGGGAAGTGAGAAGTAAGGGGCTAATTAACAAATTCTGGCAGGGCAAACATCGGAAATTGCATTGTCTGCTCCGACCTTGAACTAAAATGCACATGGCTAGAGTTTAAAAGTAGATCTTCGAATTATGATAAGAGGGAAGGAGAGAGTTTGGTTCTGGTTTCAGTTTGCAGTTCACTTGTTTTTCAGTTTATTTAAGTATTTTAACTTATAGGTTATCTTGGTTATAGATTGCATATATAGAGATTCAGGGGTTATTGTAACCCAATGTAAAAACCCCGCAAATTCGGGGATGGATCTGGGGTCTCATAAAGAGGGTCATCTTTCCCCCACCTTTTGAAGATGCAAAACTGATTTGAGTTTGAGCCGATGCTATTGCTAATTCACACCATGTTACATAACTAAACACATTTTAATGACATTTAACATGCAATGCATATGGCAGGAAAAAAATTAAATCATACAGTGGGTGAGGGGGGGGAGATTTGAATTTCTCCCTAGGCTACTTCAAATAAAGTGTAAAAATAAAGGCATTCTGTCTTTTCATCCTTTCAGGGACCCACTTTTTGAAAAATTGTCATAATACATATTTAACAAAAATAAAATGAAGCATTCTTAATTATATTTTAATTAAAAGAAATTTTAATAAAGTGCATTTATTTAATTTTTGGGAAAAGTGTAATAATTTTAATGGCATTCAACGTTTAATTAAGAAAGTAAAATCTTATTTGTCATTTTTTTTTCAATAAAAATTAAGTGTTGCAGTAATAAAAGCTACAGTTTTATTATTCAACTGTGGTGAAAGTTTACAGTCTTGATTATTTTGAAATGTTTAATTTTACTGAAAACAATATATGATTATTTTCTTAAAATAATATGAAATTAAAAAAATAGTAAAATACAATACTGTTAAATATTTTAGTTTTAGTATTTATTATATTTTATCAAATTTCTATGTTTATGAAAAACTAAACTTTTTGACAAAACAATACATAAGGTACCTGTATATCTTATGCAAACTTTAAAAAAAAAAATATCCTGCAGATTATTTTCAAATAACAAAATTGGTGTCGTAGTCTGTCAGAAAAGTTTCTGCTACTGGGTGTGAGGTGAAGGCTACATCTTAAAGGACTCTATGCATTGGTGCTACAAGTTTGTATCCCTTTGAGTAGGGAAGCCAAAAAAGAATAATCAAAATGGTATCATTACCATGGGATTCTACCAATGTACTCTTCACTGATTAGTCTTGCTTTTGCATAAAATCTGACAATAAACCTGTGAGGATTTGGAGAGAATAAAGAACATGCAACCCATAGGCGTATGCAAAAAGTTCATAACAGGGAGGTTACAGAGCTACAACTCATATATTCCTATGTTAAATATACAAAATTTCATTGCAATGGGGGTTACAACCCCCATAAACATCACCCTGCATACACCAGCCATGGAACCATATAAATAACATAATTGGACATTGTACCTTTAGTCATGGTAATGTGATGCTGTGGGCTGGGGATTTTCTTCTGGATATTGCACTGGCCTGCATGTGTTCACAGGGAGTGCTGTGATGTCAGGCATCAGGGTCAAATCCTTAATAATAACAATAATAATAAATTTTATTCAACCCGATATACAATATTTCGTGATACATAGCTTGAGCAGTATAAAAATTATAGAAATGGAAGAGAATATAAAGCCGAAGCTTGTTCCGAGATTCTCCTCCAGAATGCGGTGATGTTGACAAGAGAGAGGGTAAATTTTCATATTTCTGAATTATGCTTATTTTAAAGAGTTCAGTTGTTGTATATCTTTGGTAGAAGGACGTGAAAACCATTGTAATAACTTAAGAACAGACTGAGCGTCGTTTTTACGAATTAATGAGCAAGAAGTATTATTATTTTTTGGGACTTTTGGTGGGCCTCATTTGAGAAAATTGTGGCACACATCTGGATAAAGCTTACGAAATTATGTTTATCAAGATTCAAGACAGAAGTGTATCTGAGAGTCAACATATCTTATCTGAAATTTTGATTCAAAAAATGTTAAAATGTTTGTAAAACAAACGGTGACTAGCAAGTTAGTCAATGCATATATATGCATATATGAAATTATACTATTGTATAAGAGATTATAGTTTGAAAATAGGGTCCAAAATACAGAATAGAAGCTTAAGAAGAGGTTCATCCAGAAGAGAAGTCACAATTTTTCTTTTAGGGAAAAACGTAATATGGTTTGACATTCTTTGCTATTACTCATACTATGCTTTATGATAAAGTTAAGAAAAACAAAAACAATTATTTTGCGGGTAAAAAAGAAACCTAAAGAGCCCAAATTGCCATTTTGTGAGTGAGTACAGAGTGTCTCAGCACCAGGGTTACAAACTTCTAGGAGGGGTAGGGTACACCTAGATGACTCGAAATCATAAAACAATGCTGGTCACAAACCACTCACAGCGTTAGTTCTAAAACTGTCCAGCATGCACAAATATTTAAAACCAGTGCATGAAAATCGCCAGATACAATTCAGGTCAGTTGCTCAAATGCATAGATGATTAGGACATCGCATGTTGAGATTCTCATGTCCTTGTTGTCACTATTTGTGCATGCCGGATGATTTTAGAACTAGTGCTGTGAGTAGTTTGCTACCAGTATTGCTATGTGATTCCGAGTCCATCTAGCTGCACCCTACCCCTCCTAGAGGTTCATAACCCTAGTGCTGAGACACCCTGTATGTATATACAGGGTCTTTATAATTAAAGTTCCACTTTGAAATGGCCATAAAATGAAAACTACTGGACCAAATGTTATCAAACTTGGTAATAGCTTACAGGAGGTCATGGGATTTTATTTTCCATAAAAAGAAAAAAAAAAAGAAAAGTTTAAATTCACCACCAGCAGGAATGGCACTGTATGTAATATTGTTAAACGAAATAAGACATGAAGACATCGTTTTAAAACGTTTTTAATCGTTTCTAAAACGTGTTACAAAGCATGTTGAATGTGGCGTCCACCATTTTCTGAAAGCAAGTTAAATCGCATTACTGCGTTCTCAACAGCAGCTCTTAGCATATCAGGAGGAATGTTGCGGACATGTCGGTGTATCGCATCTTTCAATTCCGCCAAATTGTTTATGTTATCACCATAAACAATTTGCATAACCCCACAAAGAGTTTCGTTTTAGAAACGTTTTAAACCAATGTCTTCATTTTTTTTATTTCGTTTAACAATATTGTATACAGCGCCATTTTCGCTGGTGGTGATTTTTGAACTTCTATTTTTATTTTTTACTTTATTTTATTTATTTTTTTGCGGAAAATAAAATCCCATGACCACTTGTAAGCTATTACCAAGTTTGGTAACATTTGGTCCAGTAGTTTTCATTTTATGGCCATTTCAAAGTGGAACTTTAATTATAAACACCCTGTATATAGGCACGCATACACTGAAAAGCGATTGAATTAGAGCTACCTGTCTAATGTCATGTAATGTAGTACCACCATTCACCCTGATGACAGTAATGATTCGTCTCGGCATGGACTCGATAAGACACTGGGAGCATTGGGAAGCCATATGGATCTTCGAACACTGAAGGATCTCCCATAGTTCACCAAGATTTAATGAAGGGGGTGGGGGGTCAGAGGTTCGAACATCTTTCTCGGTGGTATCCCAGATGTGTTTGATTGAGGTCAGGCGACCTTGCCCTCCATAGAAGCAAGCTTATGCCTGTAGAGTTTTCATCCAACCATTCATATACAATTTGGGAATGATGGCATGGTGCATTGTCTTGTTGAAGGAAGAGGTCTCCAGCGGGAAGTTGAAGACAAACAAACAGGAACTCGTGGTCGTTAAGGATATCTCAGTTACATTGACCTGTTAGGGATAGAGATGGAAGTTATGGAAGGTAACTGTTAAAAATCACCTGTTACCGACTGATCACTGTTCCACGAACAGTATGCTCCTCTGAAACCCTTTTCTCAAATAACAGCTGTTGTTTCAGATCACCAGTGATTATGGATAGGAGTTACTTGAAGTAACAGTTAAACATCGCCGGAAACCGAGAAATCACTGTTCTAGTAACATATTCCTCCGTTTCCATCACACAGGAAACGCGCTGAGATAACGGGCTATCACAACATCCGGCATAGTTGTCTAGCTGACACAAGGGCTTAGGCACTAATTACCCATTTAATATCTGATATTACATTATTATAGTGCTATAATTAACCAAATATTGTTTTAATTAACTAATTGTTTTAATCAGTTTATTTAATTATTGTTTTAATTGATTTATTTTTATTTAATTTACTTAAAGTTTAAATTCAGTTAATATTCGATACTAGTAACTAGCGAAATCAATTGCTATATAGACGAAAATTAACAAAAATTAAGTTGCCGCGGAATCAAGACCCTTTGTCATGGTGGAGATCCCATTCTCTGATCTACCCAAATCTATCAGAGTTAGCGAAAAGGAAATTCAACTTTATGGCAACATGAGTGCCTTGCGAAAGAATTTTCTTAAAGGCTGGTAACATTTTAACCGATGGGAGAAATCATTTGGGGCTTCTTCACGTTGAAAGATTGTTCCTAAATGCCAATTCATATTTAATGGAATAGATTTTTTATCCATGTATATTAATTAGTACAAGTATTAATATTTTTACATTACTGAGCTTTACACATGAAAAATTCTGAATACATACATGTGTATAACTACATCAGCTGAGAATACACATTTGTGTCATTATCCTGTTTAATTAGTTTCGATATTGTAACCTTTCAGTATGTTTTACCAATTAATTTACAGCAGTATCAATATTTTTTGCTGTATTTCATTCATTCATTATGTGGCATTAGTTTTTTAAAGTTTCTTTAAGTTTTAGTACTGTTTATTTTTTTTCAAATATCGAAAATCCAGTATTTCAAAGCCTCATTTTTTCCCTTTAGTTTTGCATTTCGTGATGTGTGCATTTTTTTCCCAAAGGATTTATTATTTTTATGAAGTTGGCACGGCGTTCTGTTATGGATTGAGCATTGAAATGTTTAATCGTTAAGTTCCTCAATTCCCAAAACCTGTGAAGTAACGCATATGTCCCAATCACGGGTGACTGGAACCTGTTATCTAGTTGGAACAGGTTATTCAAAAATAACAGTTTGGTCCATCACTAGTGAGGGATGATTTCACACATTCAGCAGGGCTCCCAATTCAGTCCGCATAAACAGTTCCCAGACAATATCACCACCACCAGCTTGAAGAATACCTTGCTGGCAAGAAGGATCCATCACGTCATGTGTTTTGCGCTATACTCCTATTCTGTAATTGGCATGTACCAGCGTGAATCTTGACTCACCAGTCCAGACAACATTTTTAGGGTCTAGTGGTGATGTTCTTGTGTCCATGCTAATCTGTGCTCTCGTTGATGTGTAGTCAGCAGAGGTACTTTCGTGGAATGTCTTCTGTACCGCATATTGTGGAGATGGTTCTGGATGGCGTGGCTGTTTATACATTGTTGTGCACCAGCGTTAAATTGCTGAGTGATTTGTTACACTGTGGCCCGTCTATCCTCTGTTTCAATACAAGCTAGTCAACGATGACCCCACTCATCCACACACTATTGTCCATGGCAGTTGGCCCTGGCAAGAATGGTTTTACCAGAATCGACATATTCACGGTACACCCTTTACACAGTGGCTTGTGAAAATCCCAGTGCCTGTACAACTTCCGAGATGAAGTGGCCTATTCGTCAGGCTCCAACAATTTTCCCACAATCAAATGCACTTAGATCATTAATCTTACCCATACTGTGTTCTACTTTTATTCGTACCATGAGCCTTTTTGCTTATATCGTCGGATTGCTGCTTACACCATTTTTGTTCCATTTATAGACCCGCCTACAGTACCAAATTTGCAATTTGCATAATGCCAGCTGTGTCTAATTCAATTGCTCTTCAGTGTATGTGTGTATATATATGAATGTTTTTGTTAAGTTTTTAATTACAGAAAACCTAGATGTTTGTGTGGGCAATTTTTCTAATATAACTCTTATTTCATGATATCTAGGTATAGTGGAGATATGCGAGAGATTGGAACACAAATTGATATACTTGCTTTATCACTTTGGCAAGGTGTATGTATTTCAGTCTTTTTTTTTTTAATTTTTTTTCTTTTCCTAAATGTGTGTTCTGTGGTAGTAGTGATAATGTGAATGTGTACAATGTAGAAGATCAGGATTTAACTCAGAGTGGCTCCCAACGCTTCATCTATTTCATTATACTCTCTACAGTACAGGGTTTATTTTCTGCAAGTAGAGGCTGAATTTCTCAAAACTGTAGGTCCCTTGTAGTACATTAGGAAACAAGTAAGTAAGTAAGAGGGTGGATCTAATGAAACTGAAAGTAAATACCGAGGCATTCAATTTGGAATTAAAAAATCGCTTTTTTGCACTGGAAGGACTTGTTGATGAAAGTGATATCTCAGAAACAAATGAAAATATTGTTCAGACAATAATTGAAACTGCTGGGGAAATTGGTGATGTAACATGTAAAAAGTAGAATACCAAATTATCTGAGAAGACGAAACAACTCATGAAAAGGCGAAGACTTATGAAGGTGGACAATCAAAATACCAGTCGCAGGATCGAGTATGTAGAACTTTGCAAAACTTTGCGCAAAAACATGAAAGAAGATATAAGAAAATTCAATTGTGAGCTAGTAAAGGAAGCCATTGAAAATAACAAGAGCCTTAGGGTTGTTAAAGGAAGTTTGTCTGTTGGGAAGAAACACATCATTGCATTAAAAGGAGAGGATGGCACTGTAACAAGAAATAGGGAAGAAATACTTAGAAGAGTTGAAGAATTCTACAGAAAACTATATGAAGGAAACAGTGGATTAAACGAAGACTCTGAGATAGTCGAAGGAACAGCTCCTAAAATCTTAAAAGAAGAAGTAGCATTTGCAATAAAAAGTATGAAGAAAGGAAGAGCCCCTGGTGATGATGGCATTACATTAGATATCTTAAAAGAAGCTGGAGAACATGTAGAAGACATACTCGCAAAATTCTTTACCAAATGCCTCAACAGTGGTAACATACCAAACCAATGGGATTCTGCAACAGTAATTCTTTTGCATAAAAAAGGTGATAAAGAGGATTTAAAAAATTACCGACCAATTAGCTTGTTACCTGCTATTTATAAAATCTTCACAAAAGTGCTAACACATCGCCTGCAGAAAAAATTAGATGCAGCTCAACCAAGAGAACAAGCTGGATTTCGAAGTGGATTCAGTACAGTGGACCATATTCAAGTATTAAGAGAATTAATTGAAAGAACACATGAATATGAACTTCCATTGTGTGTGGCATTTATTGACTATGAGAAGGCCTTTGACTCTATTAAAACATCAGCAGTCATCAACTCTTTAAGATCAGCAGACATCGAGGATGTGTACATTGACATGGTGAAATGTGTGTATAAAAATGCAAGTGCAAAATTTCGGTTACATAAAGATACCAAAACTAT
>QLNU02015360.1:105774730-105785233 GCA_006491805.2 Dysdera silvatica
TGTTATGAATAAATGAAAAGCTTGAAAGAAATTTTCTTTTAAGCCTAACAAAACTTGCAGACAATATCATCATTGTGTAAAAAAAAAAGTTACAAAATTTTCATTTACAGTTTTCTTTAAACTGGATCACCAGATAAAAGCTGAAGCATTTTCTATGATTTCGTTAAAATAAGGTGCTTTAGAAAAAGGAACTTGATTTTGCTTAAAAAGCTACAATGTAAGGCCCAAAATATGGGTTAAGGATAATGAAAGGAATTTCATAGCATTTCTTTCCTGCTCATATGAGAATTTAAATCTCATGTACTTTGGACGAAGAATATAAGCTAGCATATGATGGTTGGTTGGTTGGATTTTTATTGTTTAAGGGCATTAAGTGTTATTATGCACCAAACAAGTTGAGCTGGTATATAGTGTAAAGCTAACATATGATCTTGAGTTATTACCTATAATTAAATCTATTTACCTTTCTTTAATTCTTATGGGATTATAATCATCCATGAGGGTCAACCAAATTTCATAAGCATCTGCAATAAACATTAATCTTTTTGGATCTTACACAGGGCAACAGTAATGGGTTTTAACAGCTGCAACAAGTTTTTTGTTTTTCATCTTTATTAATCATCTGATTATGACTTGAACAGCTCCTTTATTATATATATATGTTATATCATTCATATCGTTTCCATGATCTGTAAGTAATAGGGATGATTTTATGAACGAATCGAAGCAATCTACCTTATATTGCTGGGTATTTGTGGCTTCACAGTGTTGGGATAATCCTTCAGCTAAGCGGTTTGTCTGTAATGATTTCTTAAATATTCTCACACCGATAATTCATGCTTTACAACAGACTTGAAAAAAAGGTATTCCTTAGCTGTAATACAGCTTATCGGATTGATCAAACTAGTGAGGTTTTCCTTACAGCTAGACAGAGTCTGCTAATGTTGTTGCATTTTATTTCATAGTCAAAGGTCCATTAAGATGGAGAAGGTAAATAAGATGAAATAGACCAAGTAAGTTAAATAATATGGCCTTCAAAAGATGGTTTTTGTAACAAATCTTTGATTTACTCTGAGTATTTTTTAATTATTTTAAAATACTTTAATTATTCAAATAAGGTAATGCAAAGCTTTATAATATGAGTATTGTAATAAGAATATACATTTGTAATCTTTCATTTATCACATGAAACAATGTGTTAAGTACTTTATTAGTTTTTGCCAGTTCCTCCCACTTTCTACCGGTTATAACTACTTTCCACCACTGGCATGGCAAAAACTAGTTTCTGCCGGCAGAAAATCAACCCTGAAAACAATGCAACAGTTTAATTTCTATGTTTCATAAAAAAAATTACACCTAATTATAATAGCTTCTTTTTTTAACAAGAAACTACTGAGAAAGTTTTAATTATACAAACATTATTTCGTCTTACTCTTACAGTCGAAATTAAAAAATCGTCTTTTCCCCTCATCAAATAGATTGGTTAGTTGTCTATAGTAATACTCAAGGGACTGGGGAAGATATCATTACAGACGAAGTGGAATATGGCATGCTCTATACCTTTTAGTACTGGGAAAAATATTGTTATTGACAGAGTGTTACATTGATTTCACACTGTGCATGCATATATGCATTTCCAATATCTTCTAATATAATATTGGTTATTTTGTTGCAAAAAATAAAAGCATCAAATTTAAAACTATTTTTTTTAATCTACTTTATATTACATCCTTTAAACCATTGCACAAATAAACAGTTCAATCACTTGGTTTCATATCCAAGCAATAATTACTTAAAAAGTGAAAAAATTAAAATTGTAAATTATTTGCCTTGGTTAAAATTGTGAGAAAAAATACAGAAAGTAAGAGACAGCAAAATTTATACTAAATTTATTTTATTACGCAAATCTCGTTTTCATTCAAAGGCACTTATTAAACTAAGAAAAATAAAAACAATAATTATGTACAAAAGGCACAATCAAGAGTGGCATCACAGACAAGGTAAAGAGGATGGTTACTCCAGCAAGTATGCAACAATGTTTTTTCTTGCATTATTCCTCATTTTTAAACCTTGTATAAAATATTTGTGAAAAAATATGCCATTTCTTTTAACTTTCCAGTTCCATTGAATATAATCAACTGTAAAAAGTACTATATCACTGTTATACAATATTAATATACAGGACATAAACATACCATTAATGCCTTATAACGCAACAAAATAAATTAAAAAATACAGAACTCTAACCTTTCAAAAGATACAATCAGAGTGAAAGGAAAAAAGATGGAAGATTTCAGACATAACTAACAGTAAAACATTAAAGAGATTCATTCAAAACGCAAGTTTTACTTAGTATGGGAAATAATTTTCAATTTTTTTTAATACATGTACCATCACACACAAATAATAAAATATTTTAAATCAGGCATGATTATAATTTTGCATGGATTTTACTTATGCACACAAAATATCTGTAACACTTACTTATTAACTGAAAAATATATTTCAGTATATAAAAATCAAAAGTTATAATTATGATAAAATGTAACACTAATAAAATCTAACAAAAATGTAAAATATTTCACTTAAAAATGCACCTAAAAACCTTACTTTTAAAGTCAGCATCAGAAAATCTTTTTACTTTTCAAATATGTTTTATGAGCATGAAAGCAGCATTCCTTTACATCTGGATATCACCAATTTGCTGATGGTTTCAACTGCTGTTCAATTTTTTTCAAAGGTATCTGCATTTTTGTTTTTCAGTTGCACAATACATGGGTCATCATGTATTAAACAGGATCTATACCTTAATGTGTTCTGATGGACAACACATTTACACAAAACCAAGATTATCGGGAATAGCATACTAAGCAACAAACTCAAAGGCTGTACTTGTAACCATTAAACTATTAGAACACTATCAAATTTTGTAGAATATCTGTCAAGGGAAAATGCTTTACAAAGAATTTGTTCTGGAAACATTTAATAAAAACATTGATGAATATTTCAAATGCAGTCTATTAAAAATACGTTAGGAGAGGTCCAGAAAGACAAGTTGCATATAATTTTATTGGCATTCTTGATTCATGATAAATTCTACAAGTGCAGCAGCAGTCATAAGCTGTAATTAAAAAGAATGTAGCTCCAACAATTTGGGTTGGTATTAAGAAACATCTAAAAAGCAATTTAATGCAGTGAATGTTTGTGTAATTTCCTTCCCAAGAATGAATTCGAATTATAAGACTCCTTGCATAGCAAATGTTTATCTGCTATGGATATAAAACTAGTAAGTTAAACATGACTGTAGCTATTAATGGAAATTTTATTTCGCAATTTTAAAATTTCTTTTGGGTTCAACTCTCAACAACGCAAAGAAAGCTTACTCGGAGATCTCAAAGATCACACTGCTCACTATAGTCTGGGATTTAGTTCCCTAGGCCTTAACAGATTCAGATTCCTCGGAAAACAGTAGGCCCCTGCGAGGCTTGACCACTGTAGTCCTTGAGCCGTAAAACCGCAAACAAACAAAGTTGCTCTTAAAATTATCTGGTGGTAATATTGAATACTATTTAATTGAAAGCAGCCGTTAATGAAACAACAATATTCATAATGTAGACAGGACAATTGCTACATCAATTACTTTTTTTTAGTGCAGTAAGTTTGGATACTGCAGCAAATATTCAGTTAAGGATCAGCGAAAGATTAAATATGTAATTGCTTATTTGTTAATTTTTAAATGTTATTTACACTGACATTCTGAATGCATACCTAATAGGAAAAAAAATTACTATTACCAGTTTATCCCTCTTAGCCAATTTACAGTTAATATTTCTACAGGGGCTTCTGTTCAAATTGTAAGAATGCCATTGCAGACAAGCTACTGAAATGAAAAGCAAATGACCATACCACAATAAAGCTTAAAAATATCAGGAGAACCTTACATAGCAAGCTATTGTTTTCTGCTCTTTTTCTGTTTCTAACCTAATCATCTACCGAAACATGCTGCACTTTTGAATATAGTTAATGGAGGGGAAAATAGCAATATAAATACTCTTATACTTTGTTTCTTGCACACCCTCGGTAATTCCAAAAATTAATACAATACAAATTTTTAAGTCTTTTTCATTAAGTTAGATTCTTATGAGTCAACTTTCAATTTAGACAAATCGGTTTTGTTATAAATGAAAAATTTGAGGTATTATTTAATGCATGGAAGCTTAAATGTATGTATGTTTATGGTTTTACGGCTCAAGGAATACAATGATCATGTTGCATCAGAACCTACTGTTTCCCCGAGGAGTCCAAACCTCTTAAGGCCTAGGGAACCAAACCTCGGACTACAGTGAGCAGTGTGATTTTTATGAAATCTCTGAGTAAGCATTTTTTGCACCATTGGGAGTCAAACCTGGATTAACGGCGCACTAGGCGAACGCGTTACCATACTGCGCCACCGCAGGGCCTTAAATGTATGCCTCCAGATTTCTTACCCACAGTGTGAGCTTAATATTAAGAATACTAACACATAGGTATAAGTAATAAGAAATAAAATTAAAAAGTATATTACAATTTTTATCATATATTTTTCAATTAAAAAATAAATTAGTCCTAAGAGATTTGTTTGTTTGTGGTTCTACAGCTCAAGACTACAACAGCCATGCTGCACCAGGACCTAATGTTTTCTGAAGAATTTGAACCTCTTAAGGTCCTGGGAACCAAACCCGTACTACAGTAAGAAGTGCAATCTTTATGAGATCTCCGAATCCCAAGAAATTGTCAGACATAGTTTATCTAAAGAAATTCCCATCAAAATGTGAAATGCTTCTTGATCTTGAACTAACTTAGATATAATGTATCTAATTATAACCATTTTAATGTTAATTAGCATGGAAATGCAACCTATAATTATATTGCTGGTCTAAAGTATTTTGTAAATGAAGCAATTTATTACATACAAATGCCTTTGTACAAAGTTAAATTGTATACAAAAAATAAATAAATAATAGCAATATAATAAGCCTCCAAACAAAACAAAAAGGACCATAACATGAATATACAGTGATCTTATTACACTACACATGTACAAAGCTTGGATCGACAAGGATAGTGAAGTGGAATGTCAGTTTAACGTTGGTTAGATAAACATGATTTTAATGCACTTATTATCTTGGCACAATGCTGTCACATAAAACACTTCTCACTGAATGACACATACATTAATAAACTACGGAAAACATTGACTTAAAGTAATCTATTTTAAAGCTGGAAGAAAGTGACACTGCAATCAGCTTATGCAATAAATAAAAATACTTGCATAATATGCAAAAAGTGAACTTTAAGGGCAATCAGACAAATAAATGCTCCAACAACTTTAAAACACAACAATTTGGCATATATGAAATTCCTATCATAATAAATTACTACAGATAATAAAATGGTTTTAGAAGAACCGTATCTTTTCTTTACAATATACTAAATTGAGTAACAAAAACTTCGCTATGCTAAAGAAATGAGACGCATTTAAAAACTACCTGCATAAAAATTACCTTGTATACTTAAAATTTATCACAAAGTAGCTTTTTTACATATGAGGTTATATGAGCAGTAATTCTCTTTGAGGATGAGGCATAAGAGTAGTATCAAATAGGAATTAATGATTTGATAATAAGTGTCATGTTTGTTTATGTTTGCCATTTTTACCCACAAAAGCTTGCCGTGTTAGTTCTTCACCACTTTCAGCTAGCTCAAATAACTGCAATACTGTCTGATCTGCCAACAGTTTCCGATATAATGGCTTTAAAAGCTAGAAAATAAAATAGTATGATAAGATAATCATTTTACTTTAAAATTTTATTAAACGATTTAAGTAAATTAAAAGGTAAGAAAAAGTAATGGTGTAAAATAAAAACAATATAGTAAGCCTCTTCAGTAATATTCTTTAGAACTGCATTAAAACACTACCGATTTCCTACAAATCTACATTGATTTGTCATATAGTTTGACGCAAATAGTTGCATGTTTATGCAACCAAGATTCATGTGGTTGCTGTACTTAATGAGAATTATAATTTTTAAAAATGTGCATTTGCCCCTTAATATTGGCTTCACCTTTCACAAAATTAAATAACTTATTTTAACCTAGAACAAAGAATGGATTGGTTACCATTCTCATCTGTAATCTCGTTTGAATCGTCACTTTCGTGACTGTGAGTGAAAGTGAGAGCTTAAAACTTAGAAAGCTTAAAGTGACTTAAAAAGTTCTTAAAAAGCTAAAAGAAACAAAAACAACAGTATGCTGAACTAGTATTACAAGTATTCAGCTCACATTTTTAATCTTCTTGGACAAGATATCACATTGGAGTCTGTGGGACAGCATGTCATATCTATTAAAAAATATTTTAGAAAATATCATAGACACTGTGCTTGGCTTAACGAACACCCAAATGCTGCAAGGCCACAAATAGTAATCCAAGGTGGAATAGTCAGGTACAGGTAGATTGCTTATAGTCATTTATAAAGAAGTCTTACTTACAAATATTTGCAAACCATGAAGATGACATAGGTGATAAACGAGTTGTTTAACTCATAAATAATTGGATGACTAATAAAAATGCCAAAAACGTGTTGCAGCCGCCAAAACCTATTACTGTTGCCTCAGAAAAACCTCTTTGTGGTTTTACGGCTCAAGGACTACAATGGTCATGCTGTGCAGCGACCTACTGTTTTCCGAGGAATTTGAACCTCTGGACCTACAATTTTCTGAGGAATTCGACCCGCTTATGGCCTACAGAACCAAACCCCAGACTACAGTGAGCAGTGCAATCTTCATGAAATCTCTGAGTAAGCATTCTTTGCATTGTTGGGAGTCAAACCCAGATTAACAGTACACTAGGTGAACACGTTACCACACTGTGCCACCGCAGGGCCAAAATGACTGTCCTATTGCAGATGCTTGTGAAATTTGGTTAACCCTAATGGATAATCGTAATCTCATGAAAACTAATCAAAGAAAGGTCAAAAGTAGATTTAATCAGGCAATAACTGAACATCATATTCTTCATCCAAAGTACAACAGATCCAAATTGTCACATGAGTAGGAAAGGAGAGCCAGGAAATTCTTTAATGCTATTAAACCAAGTCTTGTTCCTTACATCATAGCTTTTCTAGCAAAACTATTTCCTTTTTGTGGAACATACTGTATTACTCTAATCAAGTTTTAGAAAATATTTGAACTTCCACATAGTAAACTAGTTTTTAAAAAAATTTTTAAAGATTTCATACCCCCTGTTTAGAGAATGGCGATATTGTCTGCAAGTTCTGTTAGATGTTGGGTTTAAAAGAACATTAAAATTTTTATTCATTCACAATATATTAAGAAATTGTTTGGGTTTGGAAGCAGCAGCAATATTGGTCTTTTGTTATAGACTACTTTATCGAAAAAATTAGCCTAAATTTATATGGTGAATTTTTCACTAACTTTTGAACAAATATTGTAAATATTGTAACCGACTTATTTTACTTTAAATTGCATTCCTCTCTGCTATTTATGGTACTTGAATAAATTTTTATTACATGAAATGGGTATTTTCAGGTTTCTGCCACTTTCATTGCAGAAACTAGTTTCTGTCATAAATATACAAAATAATGAAAAAAAAATATCCCCTAGTTTTAACCATCTTGGCAGAAACTTGCCAACTCTAGCTGTAATTATAAATAATTAAGGACACTTGTCAGTCAAGGTATCTATCAAAGGCTGATATAAAAATTAAAATAAAATTCAATATGTTACTTGGAAAGAAGTTGCACACACACATATTATTTATATATATATATATCATATTCAACCATTATCTATCCACTGCTGGATGAAGGTCTCTCCAAATGCTTTCCACACATGTCTATTCTGAGCAATTCGCTTCCACGTCATCTCGACCCGTTTTCTTATTTCATCCACACATATAGTTTGAGGGCATTTTCTAGGTCTTCGGTGGTTTCTTGGAATCCAGCTGAGAATTTGCGTTGCCCATCGTTGATCAGACCTTCTTGCGATATGCCCAGCCCATTGCCATTTAAGTCTTTTTACTTTAACAATAATATCCTCTACTCCAGTTTGCTCTCTCACCCAAGTGTTTCTTTTTCGATCTCTCCTAGTTATTCCAAGCAGACACCTCTCCATACTCCTTTGGGTTGCCTGTAACTTCCGTATTGCTCCAACTGTTAGACTCCATGTCTCTGATCCATAAGAGAGGACTGGCAATACACACTGGTTGAAGACCTTTCTTTTTAGACACAAAGGCAATTTCCCCTTCAGGATAAAACTGTTTCTTCCAAATGCACTCCAGCCAAGTTTAATACATCTGTTGAGTTCTTTCATAATGTTGCCATCCATTGAAATCAGCTGGCCAAGGTAAATATATAAATCAACAATTTCTAGCTCAATGTTGTCAACTTGTACTTTTGTTTCCTCTACGAAATTATTGAACATGATCTTAGTTTTTTGTAGGTTCATCTTGAGTCCAACTTCTTTACTTCTAGTTGAGAGCTCCTGTACCATGTCTTGGAGTTCTGATGGGTTCGTTGAAAAAATAACAATGTCATCAGCAAACCGCAAATGATTTAAATATTCACCATTTATTTTTATTCCCCTGTTATTCCAATTTATTTGCTGAAAAATCATCTGTAAAGTTGAAGTAAAAAGTTTTGGAGAGATGGTATCTCCCTGACTCACAATTGGTAAAGCAACCTTTACCAATTTTGATAGTTTCATTCTGCCTTCACTTGACAAAGGGAGCAGTTGGCTCCCGAAACGTCGTGTTTTTAAACCTTACGCCAGTGTCGAAATAACTGTTTGTTATGGAATCTCCTGGTGAAACTCTGTATTGTTTCGTTTGATACTTTTGGTATCTTTATGTAACAGAAATTTTGCACTTACATTTTATACATAAATTTCACCATGTCAATTTACACATCCTCGACGTCTGACGATCTTCACGAGTTGATGACTGCTGACGTTTTAATAGAGTCAAAGGCTTTCTCATAGTCAATAAATGCCACACATAATGGAAGTTCATATTCATGTGTTCTTTCAATTAATTCTCTTAATACTTGAATATGGTCCACTGTACTGAATCCACTTCGAAATCCAGCTTGTTCTCTTGGTTGAGCTGCATCTAATTTTTTCTGCAGGCGATGTGTTAGAACTTTTGTGAAGATTTTATAAATAGCAGGTAACAAGCTAATTGGTCGGTAATTTTTCAAATCCTCTTTATCACCTTTTTTATGCAAAAGAATTACTGTTGCAGAATCCCATTGGTTTGGTATGTTACCGCTGTTAAGACATTTGGTAAAGAATTTTGCAAGTATGTCTTCTACATATTCTCCAGCTTCTTTTAGGATATCTAATGTAATACCATCATCACCAGGGGCTCTTCCTTTCTTCATATTTTTTATTGCAAATGAAACTTCTTCTTTTAAGATTTTAGGAGCTATTCCTTCGACTATTGCGGCGTCTTCGTTTAATCCACTGTTACTTTCATATAGTTTTTTGTAGAATTCTTCAACTCTTCTAAGTATTTCTTCCCTATTTCTTGTTACGGTGCCATCCTCTCCTTTTAATGCAATGATGTGTTTCTTCCCAATAGACAAACTCCCTTTAACAACCCTAAGGCTCTTGTTGTTTTCAATGGCCTTCCTTACTAACTCACAGTTGAATTTTCTTATGTCTTCTTTCATGCTTTTGCGCAAAGTTTTACAAAGTTCTATGTACTCAATCCTGCAACTGGTATTTTGATTGTCCACCTTCATAAGTCTTCGCCTTTTCATGAGTTGTTTCGTCTTCTCAGATAATTTGCTATTCTGCTTTTTACATATTACACCACCAATTTCCCCAGCAGTTTCAATTATTGTCTTAACAATGTTTTCATTTGCTTCTGAGATATCAACTTCTTCAATAAGTCCTTCCAGTGCAGAAAAGCGATTTTTTAATTCCAACTTGAATGCCTCGGTATTTACTTTCAGTTCCATTAGATCCACCCTCTTACTTACTTGTTTCCTAATGATCTTCTGTCGTTCTAATTTAGTATTTAAGTGCTCTTTACATCTCACCATTCGATGATCACTTCCAGTATTAAATCTGTTCAGTACGCTGCAATCTTCAATAATTGATTTCTTGTTTGCCAGTATATAGTCAATTTCGCTGGTTCCTCCATTGGGGTGTTTCCATGTCCATTTTCTTTGTAGTTTCTTCTTAAAAAATGAATTCATGATGCTAAGATTTTCAGCTTCGGCAAATTCTATGAGTTGATCGCCACGTTCATTCCTTTCCCCGTATCCGTATTTACCAACCGATGTCTCTCCTTGTTCCTGTTGTCCAATTCTTGCATTGAAATCCCCCATGATGAGCTTGATGTGTTGTTTCCCTTTGGTGTGTAACTCTTTGATTTCTTCATAAAATTCTTCAACCTTTTCATCGGTATGGCTTGATGTTGGGGCATATACCTGTACTATT
>QLNU02015360.1:105790883-105810883 GCA_006491805.2 Dysdera silvatica
AAATCTTTCAAATGAGACCTACTATATTTTCATGCTAAAAACGAAAAAAGTTACCTTTAATTTTGTAATCACGATAATCCAAAACAGGTCCATTTCAGTAACTTTTACCCTTAACCATATTTGATCTATTTGACGGATAAAGTTAAAATTTGGGATATTTCAATCATCCATTGGGTCATCAATTCGGCAAACTTTCAGGGAAATCTAAAGAGGTCGGGTTGTGAATCATCAAAATTTTGGATGGTTTGACGTGACCCATGAGCAACACTCCAAAGACCCCTACGTTCATCGTGCGTTACACTGTTTGAACTTAGTCATAACTTACTTATCTCGAGCTTCGGCTATCTGAAGCAGGTTTGGAACAATAGGAATAATAAATAGAAATATAATCTGCTATTTTTTCTTTTAATCATTTAGCTACCCTGCACTGTAAAATTCTTAGAAATTTTATAATAATAAATGTACAAAAAAAAAAGGAAAAAAAGAACCGCTTTAGTAATTGGTATGAACTCTGAGCACTTTTTCCAACGAAAATTTCTGTGCACCACTGCCCCCACCTTTAAAGATATTCTGGGTGCGCTACTGAGTTCATAAGTTCAGGATTAAAAACGCAACTCCACTGTATGTTGGAAAACATACTTTACAAGCTGCCACTATATATAGGGTGTCCCATGAAGACCGCATAAATTCTGCACAGCGCCATTCCTTTTAAAATTCTAAGCAAAAAATGTTAAGGGAGGAAGTAACCTTTTAGGCATAAAAAAATCGAAAAAAATATTACCTTTCCTGAATGCCTAAACCTATAAATCTAATGAAACTCACCCTGTCAAAACATTCCGCTTAGTTCAGAAGTTATTGACAAAAATCTGACGGTATACGCTCAAGAAATTTATAAATAAAAGGGCCTTTAAATACCCCTTCACCTTTCATTGACTCTTTTTTTCATTTAGTTATCGCCATTTTGTTTTAATTTTTGACGTTTGGTATTATTTAATCTATGCTTCCGAAAAGAAGAAACATTTCCATGCTAAAACGAAGTGGACAACTCAAAGAAACACTTTTATTTGTAGTTGTTTCCCAAGTGCCCTGTTCATTGCTTTGCTTTTTTTTATAGTTAAAACTTTAAACGCGTTTTTCTCAAAATCACGGTTTTGCATATTGCGCACACTATAATTTTAGAATGGTTATAGCTTTATGCTTTAAATTTGATATACTCATGCAAAATGTTAAGTGCTATGACCTGCACCTAATATTATAGAAAAAACTTGCATTATCTTTTCACACCAATAAGTAATTCGGTTTAATTATATGTACATCCGGTGAATTTTTTGTACATTAATTACTTGAATAAGTTTTTTTATGAATTTGAATATTGCAAGAAGAACTGATCAACGATGGACAACAGAAATTCTGAACTGGATTCCAAGAGACCACCGAAGACCTAGAAAACGTCCTCAAACTAGATGGGTGGATGAAATAAGAAAAGAGGTTGGGGTGACGTGGAAACGAATGGCCCAGGATAGACTTGTGTGGAAAGCATTTGGAGAGACCTTCATCCAGCAGTGGATAGATAATGGTTGAATATGATGATGATATGTCAATTATTCTATTTATTATACAAATTAATTATTATATATTTTAATAATAAAAATAAAGAAAAAAAAAATAATAATAATATGTTAATCATTATACATTTTAATATTTCGATGTCATCATGACTGCAATTGCAAAAACCTTTCCTCCAAACAGTCAATAAATGATAAGGTTATTGTCGACGAAATAAGGTGCCTGATAAAGAAAATACTTCATTTCTATTATTGTATCATTTTCATGTACCTATGCACACGCAAACCGTTATTTTGATCAGTTACCGTTATTTTTTATTTGGGTTCGGTTCCAGTTCAAAGAAGAAACGTACAAAACTTGAAGTTCGGGTTCAGTTCTGGACGTAATTTCGGTTTTTTTTTTATGGTACGGTTCCGCTCCTGATTCTTGATATGAAGAAATGGTATTCCATGTAAAATATTACACCTCCATATCTGAGAATGAAATCATATAATATCAATAAAGCCATTCGTCATACACATTGGTATATAAAGTAAATTATTTGCATTATATACATATTAAACACACATAAAAATTAATTTACAAGGGATTTAATTTTTGCTAATACAAAAATGTACATTTTTGGTAAATAGTGATGATTTTGACGATGATTTTTGATAACCAATCCGATTTTATTCCCAGTTGATAAGCAGATAAAAAATGATCAATCGACATACATTTGTTTTAATCTGTATAGAAAACAAAGAAATGTGTTGTTCCATTATTGATTCATAATTTATTAATCATAAATTTTGCAAATTAATAAGGAAGTGAAAAAATAATGGATAATTGCATATTAAGAGGTAATAAAAATTAATTTATCAACTTATAATTTGCATATATTCTGAAAGAAATAGAACTCATTGAAGTTAAGTTGAATTTACAACTGGTTTATTTATATTTATGAGCATAGTAAAATTTAAAATTTAAGAACATGTAGAATGCTTGTTCGTGTTTCTGTCTGTCTGTCTGTTTATAGAGAATCATTTCTTTCTCTCCTTAAAAATTTTAAAGCATTTTTGCTGTAATAATTTTAAATAATTCACACTCTCACAATGTTCAACAGTGTTTGTAAAATTACATAAACTAAGGTTATAGTTTGAACTTTGGAAATTGATAAGTTTGACCCCCTGCCGCATGAATATGGGCTGTCATCATTTTTACAACTATTCATGCATTTTTCAGTATCAGAAATTGGAGTGAGGAATATGTGTTCCGTAGTTGAGTAATTCATGCAAAAACCGTTTTTTAGTATCGAGTCATAAATTCCATTCTGATTATTAGTCCATAACCAGGAGATACCACAGTCACAAGTAAAGCTGTTATTCGTATTTTGTATCGATATGCTGTCTTGATTGACTATATTCAGCATTTGTTCGTTTGGAATAATTGAGTTTTCCTTTGCCCTGCCGATTCTGTTGTCCGTGAATTCAACTTTTTCGGTAACACTAATAAGAGCAAAAGCATATGACTCTGATTTGATAATGTTTGAGTGAATGAAATATAGGGCTGTTACATTTTCCGTTAAAAGAACAGAAGTTGCCAATAGGTAAAAGGTACAATTATCGAAAATGATTTTTCTCGTTGACGTTATGTTAAAACTAACGTTTTGCGTATGTAGAAATGTAGTTCCTGAAAATTCAACGTGTGTTGCATTTGAAATTAAAAAAGACGTATTGGCAATGGAGTTAAATACCGAATTAGTTATTTTAAGTAATGTTATATTAAAAAGCATAAAACCTAGTGTTTCAACATATTCAAATCGTGAATTTGAAACAATAAGCTCTTCAATTCTAGGATTTAGACAAAATGCACTAGATGGCAATGTCTTTATCGTCACATTATTTAGGGTCAAAGATACTAGATTGGGAAGACTATTGAGGATAAAGGGCAAAATTTTAAAATTCGATACATTAACAATACTAATGGTTTTGACACTTTCCATTCCTGCTATAGCAAATGGTCTTATATTCAATTCACCGATATTGCGAAATTCTAGGTTATGCAGAAGTAGATGTGATAAACTTCCATATGCAATATTTAAAATTGCACAGCCATCAATCAGCAAGTTTTTAATGTGGGGATTATGAACCGATCCTAATGTAATACTTCGGTTTGCATCGCAAGTACATCGCAAGTCTATTCCATGGCATTGGCAGATATCGTCTTCGGAACACATGGATGAAAAAGCTCTTGAAATAGTAATGATGTGAATTAGAAGCGTCAGCACCTATTCAAACCAAAGAGAAAAAATTAACATAGTCATCTGTTTTAGTCTTTATGCAAGCTATTTAAAAAATCTATAGTAAAATCTTTTTTTAAAACGTCACAATTTAAATATTTTATTCTTACACTTAAAAGGAACCCGCCCCCTCCGGGATCACACGCCGAATCTAATGAATGTAATTTAGTTATAGGTACACACTATAAGAAACCTCATATGAGAAAATTAGAACCAATCTCCTCAGATTAACCCTAAAAATAATTAATAAAAAATAAGTTTGAGTTGACAGAAGAGAGACTTTATCGCCATTTGGCACTTTTTAATTTCTTTCATAAATAAATTTTTAAAAGATATGTGTAATAGGCATTTTTAGTGTAAGTACTGTCATGGTTTATCTACAACAGTGATTTGCTGGATTTCTGACAGTATGGGTGCTGGTATGAAATATATTATTAAATATAAATATTTCTTCGTTTACAACCAAACCTGTTGCAATTACTTTCCCATAATTTTACAAAGCTTCGACAATTTTATTTTTGAGATTTATTTCTTCTTCTGTGTACAAGGACAATGTCATATTATTCGAAGAAAATTTCTCAAAAAGCATCTAAACCACATTAAATATATTTATAGTCTGTTCCATGTTATCCTCATACGGATAAATAGAATACAAGCGATACTTCGTTACAGAATTTTCAAAATAAAATGAATGCTTCTCTTATGCACGAATTGAATTGTAACTTGCAATGTGATTATAAAAATTAAAGTAAATGGTTTTCTGCTACGACTTTCAGAAATAAAATAAAAGATTATAGAACTTCAATTTAACAAATAGAAAAAAAAAGAACTTTACAGCTATTAATTTTTATTTATTATAAAGTCTAATACCTTAAAATCTAACAAGTTGACGCAATCACGCTATTACTGGACGTATTCTAAACTTTTAAAATACGACTTCACGTTCGCTTTTCTCCTTTTTAGACCAACTAGCTATCTCGATACGTGTTGCCAAAAGGCTTGCAATTGTCGCTTTTTTAACTTTTAACATTTAATTTCTCGATTTCTAGTGGGAGGGCATAGCTGCTAATTTTCACACATTAAGGTTTGTAATGTGTGTACATTTGTGGCGATTCTTTCTCACGCTTATTGCAACTCTGTTTCGCGCCAAAATTCCATTCTCATGGACATTTGGCAATGAGTCACACGTACAACCAGTTTCTTGGAATTTCTACCAGAAACACCGGGTACGAGTATTATCTAACTTCAAACACTCTTCCGTATTAGAGCCCTGCACAGGCTTGTTTTTCTAGGCCCGGCGCTGCCCGAAACTCGAAAGTCGGCCCATTGGCCTGGAGTTTAGACCCAGTCCGGCCCGTAGTTAAGGCCTGGGGACCTACCTATGCACGAGCGCCTCGTAGGAGAAGGAGAAATGTGTTCAAGGTGGTGGGTGGGGGGAGAGTTGGGAAGTTCCAGTTTGGCTCAACTGGCTTACGCGGACCTAGATATCTTAAGAACAAATCAGTGCAGATCGGAACTCTAAAGCAGAGACCTTCACGAAACCTGTTTCTTTAAGACGGGCTTGGTTTCTAGGCCCGGCCCAACACAACCCACGGGCCCGGCTTGTACAGGGCTCTATCCCATACATTTCAATTTAATGGGCAAAAACTGTCAAGAAAGACAGCTCAACGTTAACATAACTCACAGCAAGTTCTCCCCTCTGTGGGGTCAAACTGACCAATAGAATCAAACACAAACTATTGCGTTGACATTCAATCATCTAATCACGGTCCTAGAAAATCACTCGAAGATACGTTTCGAACCGAACAACACTCTCTTGCTCTTTAACTTTCGATCTGTAAAGACGGTCACTGCTAGCTTTAATAACGACCAGATAATATGTAGCTTGCGCAACCTAACGAACGCCCGGCATTATGCCGTGGCATGTATATGCTTTCTGTCTCTTCACTGTAACGCTACGTCTTCGACTCTTCAATAAATGTCTTGTGTTATTGTGCATCTCTTCACCTCGAGTCTTCCTGCACTCTCCAAATATAAATAAACCTTCTGAGATAATTGTCAAACTATGCCGCACGACGTACGCCACCTGGCAGTTGGCCAATCGTCCATACACACGTCGCGGCACATTAAGTTGAATTAAATTCATTAGATTTGGCATTTGAGCTCCGGGGGTTTCCCTTATTAGTGAACGCCGAGTAATTTGCTGCTTTAGGGATAACCAGCACGCTAGCACTAAAAAACTTAGTTTTTTAAGACAGGTTTTTGAGTTTATATTTGTGAACAAATTTGCTTTTAACATATAATATATGGATCACTCGTAACAGTAATACATTTTTGAAGTAGATGACCACACGTATAGGTATAATTGATCACAGAAGTAAATAATATTGTGGATATACGTATGTGAAGTAAAGTTTTTTGATAATTCAATTATGAACATTTAGATTTCATAAACCTTTTTAACACAAATCGTTTGGTTTGAAACCACAACAACAACAAAGGAAACGATTTTGAAAATTAAGGAGCTTCAAAAACAAATCATTGGCTCAAAGAAAGCTTACTTTTAAAATATGGATTTTGTGAATCCAGATTTGGGTTCGAACTATTTAAGAAATTTATTTTATTAACTTTTCGTTGTATAAAGTAATTTAATATAATATAGAAGTTATTTCTAGGTTTGAAATTTCTCTTCTGCAGTTTTAAAAAGTATCAGCCTTTTCAAAATAATATAATTTTTTAGATACTTTTACGCACCAAGTGTTTTATAATTTGTGCATGTTACAAATATGCGAGAGTTGAGATTTGTTTTTGACTTTCCTGAAACTTAAATTTTTTTTGAATATTTATAATAAAGAGGTAGTATTTTTTATTAAAATAGATTTCAAAGTAAAGTTATAGTTTCAGTAATTAAAACAATTAGTATTATTAGATTAGTTATCATACACACATGTAAATTGTTAACATAAATTTCATAAGGATTGTATAAAAAATAAATTTCAATTTAGTATAAATTATCTTGGGATTACCCAAACCTTTGAGCTTTTATAGCTTTTGAGGAGCATATATTTTATAAAGATTTTTTTCATACACTGATGGCCATTAAGATTGCTACGCTAGGAATAAAGTAAATAAAAGAATCATATTTATTGTTTACATGCAGTATAATGGGATGAAGACATGATTGAGGTTGCAACTAATTTTGAGGTACAGAGCATGCAAAATTCAGTGCCAGGAGGAATCGCCTCTGGAAGCAATAGCAGCTCTAATTCGACTGGGCATAAAGTCTGGAATCCAAACTCTGTTCGACTCGATATAGCACTAATTGAAAACACCTGGCCATTGATTGCTGAGAGACTGGCACACCACTACTCGCCAGCCAGTACGATAGATGAACTCTGTAACGATAGATACAACCATTGACCAGGCGTTCTCAATTGGCGATAGAGCTGGAGAACATGCCGCCAGGGCAGCAGTCTAACACCCTCTGTATCGAGGAAGGTCAGTAAAGCATGGGCAACATGCAGTCGTGCATTGACCTGCTGAAAGGTAGCGCGACGGAGGCCTTGAAGATAGGGCGCAGTCACGGGATTTAGCACATCAAAAATGTAAAGGTTGCTGTCCGAGTTACCAGCTGGTACCTAATGGCACCCCACAATATCTCTCCAGGTATTGGGCCCGTATGAAGATGACGAGTGCAAGCTAGCAATGTTCATTCCTTTCGGCACCTCCACACACGGATATATCCATCATGATGCTGTACGCAGAATCGGGATTTGTCTGAAAAGACAACGTGACACTACTCCTGCGTTCACGTTCATCGTTAACGCACCATTGTAGGCGCTCCTGTATGTGCTGCAGCATTAACGGAAGTTGCGGCAATGGCGGCCATGTACGCCATCACGGATGACAATCCGTGATGCTGCAGACGTAGTTGCACCGTCCGCGCAGACACTTGTTGTTCTGAAAACGGCTTAAGTTTCCGACTCGGGGTAAGTGGCGTAGCTGTATAATTCCGCAAGGCCTTCCGGGTAACATGTCTGTCCTCTCGTGTATTAGTGACCGGTGCCCGCTAAGATCCCTCACGGCGTTCTGTATGGACCATCGATCACCTCTTGGACCCATCGATTCCATATTCTCGAGATAGTCATGGAATCTACATATCGCTGAATGATAAACCACAGTCCCGGTAGGCTACGATTCTACCGTGATCAGAATCTGACTAGTTAGTAAGTGTTCCTCTTTTACACACGAGATATAACAAGACCTTTACATAAGCAACGAACGTGCGAATGCAATTTCCGTATTATAAACACGCTTTACGAGAAATATCTTCCCTTTTATACAGACTGTTGGTGGCGTTACCCCTAACTGCTTTGCGAGCATGCGTTGAAATGTTAGTCATTTGTATATTCTAGTCATACCTATGAAAATTTCGCGTTTGTTGCGTGCCGCCTTCATGGTGTATCAATTTTAATGGCCAGCAATAAACGTGTAATTTGTCCATCTGTCAATCTGAGCAAGTGCGCGGATATGTATCCATGCATGCAAAACTTTTGTATAATCTGCTAATAATTAAAAACTTTCATGATAACAAAAGAATATTTAATTTTATTGCTTTCTCGTTCGCTTAAGTTTACTGTTAAAATTTCATCACGGTATGCATGGTTTAACGTAACTTTCGGTTTATGATATGTTAAGACGTCAAAATTTGCAGACAATCAAACTTGGTTTATGAAGTTTAAAAGCTTCTAGTATAAACGTTGATCGGATACATCTTGTTTCAATAAATCCAGAGCATAAAATTCTTGACGAAATCATGGACTTATTTCATCACATTCTTCACGAAACAAGTCCTTAGAATAGTTTTGAAAGTATGTAATCAGAGATGTGCTTATGAGAAGCGCAGCATCTTATCAGAACGCCCGAATTAATACATGTATTAAAAAATGAAAAGATTCGAACGTATTCTTTAAATATTATGTTTACCAAGATATGTATTTGTTTCTCACCTGAAATGTGATAAATATATACCTATGGTATAATTGCTTTGGCCTTTTTGAGACAAATATTGCAAATTAGCTTTGGAAATTTTCGTTAATCTGTCGAAGCAAAAAATATATACAAAGAAAGTGCTTTACAAAATCTTATAAAAATTGAAAACTATAGAAAAACGTACAAAAATAATTCAATTGTTTAGTCCATATTTGAAAAGCGTTTATAATTTTTTCCGAATGTCATGAACTTACACACTGAAGAAAGAGATAATATGAGCTACAGTATGTTGTGATAATGTAATATTAAAGTATCTTTTTCTGTTTGATAGATTCAAAGGTAGGTAAAATTCTAAGTATAGAGTTATATTAATTCTTAGATTGGATCCAAATGTACACAAAGGCACTCCGTGGACCATGCGCATAACATGAAATTCAGTATACATGAATGATATTGTTTTAGTGTTACACGTTTAATTTTTTTTTTATTTCGGCTTTATGTACAGGGTGGTTATAATTAAACTTGGCCTATTTAGAGCACCCTGGAGCTTGAACCTTTCAGCGTATTTTCATCAAAATTTGTATATAGACTATTCAAAGGATGCGGAAAAGGAATCTGCAAAAATATTTACTTCAAAAACGTTCGCTATGGGGCGCTTTTTAGCGCAATACTGCAAAAGCAACCCATGAAATGACTAACACGCAAGACAAATCACATTTTTAACATTTAGTAACACTTATTGCATCGAAACATTTCAAATGAACGTTGTGCGAGCAATAACAGCACACCGGATTGCAGGCGTACTATGGAAAAAAAATATTTTTCACATGCAGATAGAGAGTAAAGAAATGCAGCAAGTAAGCACCTTTTAATCGTGTACAGAATGATGCAATAAAGGTTGCTCGATGTGGTCACTATCATTCACTTGTAAAAGTTTATGGCCCTGTCAAATGTTCTGTGACGTCCATTCGGTACCGTGAGTTGCTCCAGACGTTTGTTTTGCCGCAATTACAGAAACGACAGTGCGTTACATCTACCATTTCAATGCAAGATGGTGCGCACCCACATGTCGCACGATCCGTCAAAACTTTTTGCTCCAGCATCTCACCGATGAGCGTGTTATCTATCAGTTGTTTGTTTACTAATCACTGGAACACGTTCGCCGGATCTCACTCCGCGCGACTTCTAGTTGTGGGATCATTTAAAGAATTTGGTTTATTGTGGAAGTGTTGCTATGTTAGCAGAATCCAAGAATTCCATGACACTGCATATGTAAAGCCTCACGGAGGATTAGTTGCGATGCGCTGTTGAACACATTCTGCATTGGCTTGAATTGTTACACGTAAATGATGACGGCCACATTGAGGAACATCCATTACATCGTCCTGTACACTATTAACAACTGCTTAAATGTCATATTTCTTTACGCACTATCTGCATGTGCAAAATCATTTTTATTTTTTCATTGCACACCTGCAACGCCGGCGTACTGTTATTGCTCGCACAACGTTCATTTAAAATGTTTCGATGCAGTAAGTGTTACTAAATGTTAAAAATGTCATTTGTATTGCGTGTTGGTCATTTCACAGGTTACTTTTGCAGTACTGAACTAAAAAGTTCCCCCTAGCGGACGTTTTTAAAATAATTTTTTTTTTTGCATATTCTTTTTCCGCATCCTTTGAATAGTCTAGATACCAATTTTGGTGAAAATCCGCTGAATCGTTCAAGCTACAGGGTGCTCTGAATAGGCCAAGTTTAATTATATATAAACATCCTGCATATTATGTTACCGGCAAAATGTGAAATCCAGGCATTGCATAGAATACCGGATGATTTTAGGCGAAGTATAGAATCGCTATTTTATTTTAATATTTTACGATTAATGATGTTTTTAATGTCACGTGGCAAAGCACGTAACTTCCGACGCTCGCTTCAGATGTCACGTGATAAGGCACATGACTTTCGAGGCTTATTAATGTAAAACTTATTACTTATTATCACTATTACCTATTATTACTATTACTTATTATTAATATTACAATTACTTATTACTATTACATATTATTACTTACTATATGACTAATTACTATTACTTCTATTAATAATAATCACTACTATAAATATTAATTACTATTATCTATCTACTATTAATTTATAGGCATTCTATAGAATGCCTACACGTTGATGCAGGTATGAAATGTCATTTTATTTTGATATTTACATTGATAAGTAAGTAATAATAATAAGTAATAAAATAAGTAATTAATAATAATAAGTAATAAAAAAATAAATAATTAATAATAATAAGTAATAAAATAAAATAATTAATAATAATAAGTAATAAAAATAAGTAATTAATAATAATAGAAGTAATTAATAATAATAAGTAATAAAAAATAAGTAATTAATAATAATAAGCAAAAAAAATTAATAATAATAGTAGTAATTAGTAGTAAGTAAATAATAATATATATAGTAATAGTAATAATAAGTAATAATGATAGTAATAATAAGTAATAATAATAACAGTAATAATAAGTAATAATAATAATAGTAATAATAAGTAATAATAATAATAGTAATAAGTAATAACAGTGGCGTGCGGTACATAGAAGCAATGTAA
This sequence comes from Dysdera silvatica, assembly GCA_006491805.2. NCBI lineage: Eukaryota > Metazoa > Arthropoda > Arachnida > Araneae > Dysderidae > Dysdera > Dysdera silvatica. The sequence continues at coordinate 105,802,346 of QLNU02015360.1, forward strand.
GCATTGCTTGCCTAACATCAATTTAAAACACATTTCTATTTTTTCCTTAATTATAAAAGTTCAGCAAAATCTGTGTTTTGTACCCGAAATTTTGTCCGAGGTCAAATTAACTACTTCGCAATTTTTTGTCACTGAATGACGCTACAATCTAAAGGTAGGGCGTGTGACATTAGATCAGAAGCAATTTAATTCCTGCTTTCCAGCCAGAAATATTAACTATGGATCTTTATGGCCACAGCTCCATAAGCACATATTATTGTTATCGTATTTTTATGTCCTATTTTATCATTTTTTTTTTTTTTTGCTTGAAATCTGTGAGTTCGTCAAATTAAACCTCAATTAAATTTATAAATACTAATTGTTTTAATCTTTTATGCCACATAAGCGTGAAATAATTTTAATCTGATAAGCAATCCTCTAATCCAGGGGTTTCAACTTACAAGTGCCCGAGGGCCGCAATCGAAACCACCTGTCTAGTGGCGGGCCGCAACATAATCGGGGCCATATCCAGGACATTTTTTGTGGGAGAGGGGTTCAATATGAAATTTTTCAAAATCAAAAATTTTAGGCATCGTAATGAATGTAAAATTTATATTCATTACATTCATATACATGTATTTATATTATAAAATTTATAATATAAATCATGTACATGGCATGTACTATGAAATTTTGGGAAATTTCGGAGGATGAACCTCCAACCGTCCCACCCTTCCAGCTACGACTTTAATCACAATCGGCCAACTTTCATCAAGTTATACGAAACAAAAATAAGCATTGAATTGCGAATCAAATAAGAAGTGGGCATGTTAACACCTTTAATTGCATATTAAAAAAATTTCTAGACTAAAATAATTTTACTTTGATATCGAGTATACAGATATTTTAAATTTTACACGAAACCCTAAAAATTGCAAAAGGGAAAAAACTTACCTAAAAACACTCAAAATGTTTAGTGAGAAAATTGAGGTCGGTCGGCTGCATCCACCAAAGAACAGATGTCCACCTCAAGCTCTGTTGTTAAGAGTCTCAGGAGATGAAGTAGAGAAGAATCTGTGAGGCGGATTCTATTGTGGTTCTTGATAAATTTCAATGCAGAAAATACACTCTCGCACAAGTATATACTCCCGAACATTGATGTAAATTTCAGGCCAAAATCTCGCAGGTTTGAAAATCTTTCTTTTGGCAATAATTTAAAGAAATCTGCCCCCTTTTCTTCTCTCGTTTGAAAAAATGTATACGCTTATAGGTCACATAGTTCAAGTTAAAGATGAGTTGGTTAATCGTCAATGTTAGCTCGAAGAGGATTATTAAACAGCAGCATGCTACTTTTTAATAATTCAAAATCTTTAAACCTAGTGTCAAACTCTTCTATGATTTCTTGGATATTTGCACCAAATTCAGAAAAATAAAGAGCTTCATTAACTTCAAGTTCTTCAGATAACTTTCCACAGCTTGAAAAATGGGCTAAATCATTTCTGTTCGAAGGAAGTTTGAAAACTCTTAATTTATTTCGAAACCCATCTACGTTTCCCATTAAATCCGACATTAGCTGGTTTCTTCCCTGGAGATTTAAATGCAGTTCATTAAGATGAGTGGTGGTGTCGATGAGGACAGCCAATTCTTTTAAGAAATCTACACCTTGGAGCTCTTCTTCCAGTTGCGTAGTGTCTGTCGAAAAACAGTTGTTCAGGAATGCAGTGATTTCTTTTCTTTTCTCAAAGAATTTCTCGAGACACTTTCAAGCACTCAGCCATGTTACATGATTGTAAAGCAGCAAATCCCCATATTCTGCTTCCATTTCCTCCAAAAACTGCTTTAGCTGCCTATGCAAAAGTGCACGATTTCCACCTGTTATCATATTGATAACTTTTATTACAAGTTTGAAAACTTGATTTTGTTTTACCGATTTTCCACACAAAGCTCCCTGATGAATAATATAATGACTTGTCGGACAAGTTACTCAATTTTCTTTAAGTAATCCAGTCAGTCTAGATTTTCCCCTAACCATCGCTGGTACACCGTTCGTCACAATTGCAGAACATTTATTAAAACCTCCAATTTTGTGAATTGCTTTTTCCACAGATTCGTAGATGTCCTTTCCTTTCGTGGTTCCAGTCATTGGACATATTTCCAATAATTCTTACTTGGTAGAAAAATCTTCTTGGGTAACATGTATAAATATTAACAACCGACTCACATCTGTTTGGTCAGTGCTTTCATCAACGCAAAGCGAGAAATAGGTACTTTTTTCAACTAAACCAATTAATGATTTTTCTACCTGCTCTCCCATATCAATAACTCTCCTCTGTAAAGTTTGGTTAGAAAGCGGCACTGAATCAAATTTCTCGACTAATTTAGAATCCCCAAAAGCCTTTGCCATTTCAATAGCACAATTTTTTACTAAATCGCCATCAGTGAAGGGTTTCTTTGCCTTAGCAAGCTCAAGAGAAACGATATAAGAAGCACACAAAGCAGATTATTGACCGTACGATATTTTGGTAAAAATGCCTGTCTGCTGTTTCAATTTCCTCTTTAACTCTGAAATCAAGATATTTCGAGGTTCTTCCCCATATCTCTGAAACTTTTCTTCACGCAGTGTTGAATGATGTCTTTTCATGTTATATTCCTTAGACACTGATACCACTTGTATGCAAGCCGAGCACTGCAACCTCCCGTTATTGTTCGTAATCAAATAATTACTTTCCCAACGATCCTTGTAACATGGCTTTCTCAGTACCTACCAAGCCAACAACTGGCAACGATTTTAATATTGTGGAGATCGATCGTGGTGCGGTTTTGTGTCAAAGTAACGATATTTAGATTGGAAAATCGCGTGATTTGCAAGTTATTTTTTTGAAATACTTCTGTGATTTGTGCATAAAAGATCGAATTTAATGCTTAACGTTTAATAGTTAACGTTTCCTGCAACTTATTTTTAAAAGAATTTCACGCAACTAGAAATAAACAAGATTAAAATATGTAGTATATAACGTGGTATGTTTGAAGCATAGTACTTTTGTGCCATATTTCTTGAATTTGTAACAGAGCAAATTGAATTTTGTGTGAAATATTAAAAAACCAACATTTTTTGGATCAAAATTTGAAGAAAATTTATCACGGAGTAAGACATTAAAGCAATTTCTTTGTATTTGAAGGTAAGCTATTTTGTTAAACATAATGTAACATGCTCTTTGTTTTTCAGTATTTTTTTTTTTTTAATACTGGTGTTTTTTAAACGTTATATGCATAACAAAGACAGATTTTGTTCCATTTTAGGGATTTTATTCCATTTTAATTTTGTTAGGTTCTTAAAATCACTCAATATATGGACTATGCATTTTACATACAATTTATTTAAACAGTGAGATTACAAATATGCTCAGTAAACATGGCAAACCTAAATAGCTTAGAAAAATTATTTTCGATAATTTGTTTTACTACTACAAATGTGTTACTTAATAAATACAGCGAAATACATCTAAAGCGAATGACATGAATATAAAAAGAAACCATTAAAATTATTATTACAACTAGTAGTGTTAGGGCCTTACTGCATAATCGACCCAGACGGCGATTCCGTTTCAAATGTGGTTTCCACATCTAGTTAAGTATTTCCGGCAATCCCTCACAAGGTTTTTACTGATTCAGAAAATGTACTATTGCAACAGTTATAAATTCACCCGATTGCCAGAAACACTGGTCTCTACTGCAGAATACGCAACCCACTCGATTCTATTCCAAAACTGGTAATTGGCACTGGCAAAATTGTTCGTGAATTCTCCTCTCCTCCCATAATTTCTGTTAATCATCCTCCTCCTTCTCCCTTCCTACTTTTTGTTAATTTCTTCCTTCCCCTCCCATTCTCTTCGTGCACCCTGTTCCTCCTCCCCCGTTCCGTTATTCCTCCTCCTCTCCCTTTTTCGTTATTCCCCCCCCCTACAAACCTTACCCTACCTCCTTTACATCATTACTGAAATTCGCCTTATACACTACGTCTCGCACACGGAATCACCAGTTTCTTCCCCTTCGAACACTCAGACTCACACGCAATTAAACCCTTTTCCATGGTCAACTTAATCCACATAAAAAATAATCCATAAAAAATGAAAACATTCAGACGCTCACTACAAACGTGAAGAAAAAATAAAATGGCGTCTCACACCAGTTTTCACCGCATCATACAGATGTATGATTGGTTGGTTTGTTTGTGGTTTTACGGCTCAAAGACTACAATGGTCATGCTGCGCCGGGACCTACTGTTTTCCGAGGAATCCGAACCTCTTATGGCCTAGGGAACCAAACCCCGGACTACAGTGAGCAGTGCGATCTTTTTATGAGATCTCTGAGTAAGCGTTCTTTGCACTGTTGGGAGTCGAACCCGGATTAACGGCGCACTAGGCGAACGCGTTACCACACTGCGCCACCGCAGGGCATACAGATGTATGTCATGTCACAATACGTTCTAGTGTAATTTCCTACGATTTGAAGAGGATAGACGAAAAAGTGGGTTACATGTTCTGAAGTTCTACCGAACACTAGATCACCAGGCAACCACATGCGATGCGAAATCGCTAAAGTGGATCTAATGTGCAGTGACTCCAAACAAACTGTTGAAACCCCGGCCCTGACTATTGATATTTTTTAACACTGAGAACTATGTCCCGTCTCCTTTATCGGATCTTAGCTCCGCCATCTCTGTAGGTTGTTCTTCTACTGGTAATGGGGTTCCTGGGTTGATGTACGATTGAGCTTTGGTTTTTTTGCCACGCTTGAGGAAGAAAAGCCGAAATGTAAACATTTATAAATAGAACACGCACATTTCTAGGTACTACTTCAGCTGTTGGTAATTGTGCCAAATTTGTTCTGCATTGGTGTATTCGGCATCTTCATCGTTGATTTGTTGTGTTGGGGTCTCTTCCCACTAGGCACTCACTGATACAAGAAAAATAGTGCGGCAAAAAAAAGTTTTAGATTACCAAATTAAAAAAAAAAAGAGAAGTGAATTGTCAACTATTCCTAATACAGTAACTAAGCCAAATTTGTATGAAGTTTCATTAATATTACACATTTTAAATGATGTTATTATTTTATTTTAGTATGCCTCGGATGTGTTGTGTACCTGAGTGCAAGTCAAACTACAGATCTGAAAAATCAAATACAGTCACGACGTTCAAATTTCCTAAAGATGACGATCTAAAAAATGAATGGTTACGTGCCATTTCCAGAAAAGACTTTGTGCCTGGTGAATCTTCGGTGGTTTGTTGTAAACATTTTTACGAAGAATTGGTTATTAAAGTGAATTATATAATCAAAGATGATGGCTCCACACTTTCTGCGAATAGAAAAATACCCAAACTCGCTGCTGATGCAATTCCGCATATATTTCCGAATCAGCCATCATATCGAAGTAGTAGTCCTCTACTACATCGTAAAGATCCTTCAGAGCGATTGAAAAGAATTGAAGAACTTGATAATAAACAATATAGCAAGTTGATATCAAATGATAGAATTGCTGGTTTTCCTTCTTTTACTGGAAACGTTTCTAAGCAAAAATTAAGCTTTAATTTTCACATATGTATAACAGGTGAATATGTTTTGTTATTTTTGTTAAATCAAAAAGATTGTCCTAAAATAGTAGTTTCATTTAAAGTTTACAATGATTTGTCAATTCAAATCTAGCATGAAAAACTCATGCTTCCAATAAGCCAATTTAAATGGACACTGGGTAAAAATTGTAAATTGGAGAAATGGTCCCAGTTAGACTGCTTAATTAGTCATTTAAGCTCCTTTCATGTGAAAATGCAACTGTTTTACAAAAATTTAGTATTTATGAAAATTTATTGCTTACTTGTCTATATGATCGTTCTGAAGATAGTAAACAAGCTAAATGTTTAAGATTTTTAGTTGAACAAATTAAATTAACAGGTGTAAAAAATAAGCCCCGATATTCTCCAGACATGATCGTATTAGCTTATTCCTTGTTTTTAACTTATTTAGGAGCATATTCCAAATTGAGAAGTTTAAATATTTTTTATTTACCTCATCCAGGTTATTTAAAATAATTGTCTGCAAATTTAGGAACAGAAAGATCTGGATTATGATCCTCGCATGTTACGTATTTAAATCGCAAAGCATCCCTTCTAGAAGAGCATGAAAACATTTTTATTTTACTTATTGATGAAATTTATATAAATTCATGTTTTTCGTATAAGTCTGGGGTTATTGAATATTTATCCTGTAATTCGAAAACAGAAGCAACAACTGTACAGACATATATGATTAATTTTGTCTTTTCAAAATCTAGAGATGTTGTTACATTATATCCCATAAAAAATTTAACTGCTAATGAGTTACACAACATGACGTTAGAAATTTTGAAGGTGTTAATGTCCCCAGGATTTGTTGTACTCGCTATAATATCTGTTAATAATTATGTCAATGTCAAAATGTTCGAAATGTTAGGAAATGGATCATTAAAATGTAGTATTCCAAATCTATTTGATTCAGAAAAGGAAGTCTTTTTAATGTTTGATTCTATCCACCGTTTTTAAAAACATACACAGTAATTGATTTAACTAACAGGATACCTGTCAATCATTCTATTTTGCATAATTTAATGATAATACCAAAACTTTATGGGCCACTGTTAATGATCTTAAGCAAATATATTTAAATGAAGTTAGTAAAATAACAAAAATTGCCCCTACATTATCTAAAAAATTTTTTTTCAGAGTTCTGTAGATAGACAGAAAGTTTCATTGGTGTCCAAATTATTTAATGATAAAAACAAAATTGCTTTTTATGTTTCGACACCAACTGATTGGAGATCCTTCGAAGGAACAGTAGAATTTCTGGATATAATTATACGCTGGTGGAAAATAGTAAATGTGAAACATCCGTACAAGGGGAGAAATTTGCGAGACCCTTTTTGTGATCCTATAGTAAATTCTAATCATGATAGTTTAACGTTCTTGGATAAATTTGTTACTTAGTTAGAAAACTGGAATTATGCTGCCTAATTCTTCAAACTCTATGCAACGTTTTGGGAAATTGTCTAGAGAAACCAGCCAAACTTTAATTCATACGTCTAAGTCAATGTTAAAATTCTGTAATTACCTGTTTGAAAAATTAAATGTTAAATATATTCTTCTGGGAAAATTCCAAACTGATAATTTAGAAGGAAGATTTGGAAAATATAGGCAGATGTCAGGGGGGAATTATAATGTGTCTGTTAGGCAGTTACTTGAATCAGAAAAGAAGTTGAAACTATTATCTTTGATAAAATTGCATTCATCTAGTTAAGGTGCATTTACTTTGAAAAAATTTTTTTTGCCTTGTGCTGAAAGCACAGCTAACGAAAGAGTAGATTTGGATATTTGTGAAACATTTAAAAGTGTTTCCGATGATTGTAATGAAAGAGAAAACATTCCCAACAATATCAAAATGGTCTTAATTTTTATAAGTGGCTACGCAGCTTCCTCTGTGTCCAAATTTTTTAGCGGTCAAGAATGGCGGCTTTGTTTGTCACTAGATAAATCTTTGAAAATTGATTTTGAGAAATTACAGGCATACAAACTTTTAGCTGAAAGTAGTTTAGGTGGACTTAAGTGGCCAACCGATTTTGTTGTAGAACTCTCAACAATTATTTACAATATATTTCAGAAACTGATTTCTGACGAATATGAAAGCAAGTTCTTGCAATGCAGGAGCCAAAGAAATTCATTAAAAGAATTACGTTTGCATAAATGGGAAAATGAATCACTGTATTGGAAGAACTTGTGTAGTTACAAAATGTACATGCGTAAACTAGCAGGAAAAAAAATTCTTACTATATTTTCAAATGTATTTTTAAATAATTATTGTAAAGTAAAAATGACTTTGTACCTGCAAAATATAGTAAAAAAAGAAAACTCTCAACATTTACAGCTGCTGCTCATGCTAAAAGCACTGAATAGAAATAAACAGAAATTTGGTTTTCATAGAATCGTGATTTTTAGTTTATTCATTAAATTTTTCTTTACTAATTTTACTATTTAGAGATTTGAAAATGTGTCTAAAAGTTCCTTCAATAAAAACAAGCTAATATAATGTGCGTTTAATCTCACTTCCACCAAGATTATAAATTTTTGTTTATATATTTTTTTACGGAACCATTTGTTTAAATTATTACTATATGAATTTGTTTTGTGATCATTCTATGCCTAAGGGTGAACTAGAACACAAGTGGACGCACTAATTTTTATGGAAATTGAGGAAAATCAAATTTATTTGCGAATGAATAGCATTTGAAGCCGATATGGATTTTCACAAAAATTTTTTCCTTAAATAAGAGCTCTAATTTGATGCTGCAAATTATTTTCCCCAGAAGGCTTCGCGGGCCGCAAAAATAGGCACCGCGGGCCGCCAGTTGGAAACTTCTGTTTTAATCGCTTACGTTAACGCTAATGCTGCCATTTAGTAGTATCGATACGAATTTGTATTGCATTTGCATTTTGGATAGTTTGAGGGCTAGAAACTCTTTCTTATCTTAACTTT
>QLNU02015360.1:105810983-105831396 GCA_006491805.2 Dysdera silvatica
CCATTCTATATACTGTACTATATTAAACCTAGCATTAAAAATTATAGTCAACGGAGAATATATAGCTAGTCCATTCATTTTACAAATAATTCCATATATATATATATATCTATCCCTTTTTCATAAGAAGAAAGGAAGACGATTCTTTAAAATATTAGCACTTGGTGGTAGAGAATAAAGAAATATATTGCACAACATATGAAAAAATGACACAATTCGAAAATATGTTTTAATTTTTCATACGAGTAATCAAAAACAAGCAAGCAAGTAAATAAATAAATAAATAAATAAATAAATAAAAAAGAGTGTGATTAGTTTTAATTATAGGTTAGATTACAAGAAGGTATATTATTCTCTGAAAATAGTTTTTTTTTAAACATTTCCAGCGCACAATTTTCATCAACTAAGGATCGCCGCAAAACGTCAATGCAAATCTAGACAAAAGTAAGTATTGAGACTTTGTATAAACTCATAAAAATAAAGCCACGAAGAATGGAGGCTGCAGTTCGGGCTAAAATGGTTCCACAAAATATTAGGATGCGCGAATTTGTTTTTGTTGTTTGTTTGGCCATGCAGTGTAGTTCGTTTATAAGTCATGTTGTGGTCATGCAAGAGAAAGATAGATGGCCGATTAATAAATTAAAATATTTTACACTATTCTTCTATTTGATTTAAATAGATGTAACTTACTGTAAATATCTTAAGTGCGATAGAAATGCATATCTTTAGTTTAATAACAAGGGGTTTCTTACCACAAGAATTTATGCATCCTTGTATCGACTAAGCCAAAAAACTAACTCGACTGAATCAAAACTATGATATGATGAAATTTAATATCTTTAAATTTGCTGATAATAAACTTTAAATATCGGGGAGATTTTTAATTTAAGCATTAGAAATTTGAAATGTCAGTGTATAGAAATATTGAAGTGATATTGAACACGGTTGAAAATAAGGGACGCTAAATGTTAAATTCATATTTTATTACATACATTCAGTGTCTTTACAACATAAGTACACATAAATTGTCTATTTTTGTTCGTTTTATGAAATAATTTACAAAATTCTCAACAAATATAGATGAAACATTAATAACTAGTTGGCAAACCTAAGCGTAAATTCTTCTGCTCCCTCAACGCATGGCATGCTGAACCACTTTTCATATATATACTTTATGGCCTTATCCATTGGCGTAGATTTGGAAGTAGAAAGTGTTTTAATACCACAATAACAAATTTGTGTCGATGTCAACCACTGAGTAAAATTCCATGGAATTCTTAATAGGAATAAATGTCGTTTATTGAGAGAAGAAAACATTATTTTTAAAAACTTGATATGTTTTACGACAATAATAACCGTGTGATTAAGGTTTACTAAGTTAACTGAATGATAACTTCCACGCTGAAACTTAATATTTTTTCTTCAAATAAAGTTGCTCTCTTTAAAATATAGAGGCGCTTGTAAAACAACTTCATGAAAATTATTTCCCAACGTTTTTATTCGTTTAATAGCTTGTTTTTTCACTAAAGCAGTTTACCAAATAAATAGTTGCGTACTTATAGTTGATAAAGTTTTGATGTTTTAAAAGAAGTAAAGACAATGCTTTTCAGAGGCGTTAATTACAGGAAAGCAGGTTGGGAAATTGTACAGTGTTGACTCGATGTCTCCATCACTATAACTTGACTTCTCAAGTTTTACATATAAATTAATAAGTTTGAAGCTTAATAGTGATATCAGTTTACTGAACAACCTTCTTTTAACTAATAAGAAACAAAAATCTATAAAAATAAACTCTCTGATTTTATTTATTTAATCTATAAAAATAAGAAACCAAAATTTATACCATTTAATGTTTTGTGTTCTGTAAGACCTACTTGCACTTTCTCAGCTTTCGTTAATTATGAAGAATATTCACCTGAAATATGTTATAAAAAGTAGCTAACGCTTCTCATTAAATTTTAATCATAAGAAACATTTTTTTTTAAATTTTTTTAGCTTTCATTTCACTATGATAAGCATATGCACGAATTGAATACTTGATCGCTTGTACTGAACTTTTTGAACGCTTGTGACTATAACACGAATTGGTTATATAAAAATCAAAATATGGAACTATACTACTAAATTGTTTACAAGTATTTACACAATTAGTTTCTCATTATTAATGAATAACCTATCCCATTACTTGTCCTTGTCACCCATGAAATAGTTTGTAATTCAGTCTATATAAATTACTGCATTTAACTGTAAGATGTTATCAAAGAAACCAACCGATATCATAACATTACGTTGTAGATCTCTCCTCCTCTTAATAGATAATATCTCAAATGCATGGATATACAACAGAACCCTGATTATCCAAAATCTGGGTTAACTCGAAATTGTATACTGCACTAATTTTTGCATTATTGTTATTTTTTTCGTAGACATCTATTCAGCGTTTTCGGAAAACATGCCCATATTTATTTTCTAGTGTTTTCTGGCCTTAAGAGAGAAACCAATACAAATAGTAGGTATCAGATGTATAAAACGATATATTTATGACGTGTATTTATCGGATATATACAAAGATATCGGACTGTTGATAAAGCAGTTCATATCTTAATTAATACATACATATGCTTTGTAATACTTCTCATTATCAATACAGTAGTTTGGTAATATGCTATTATGTATGTTTTTGAATAAATGTAATTTCTTTAGATCCTTACATTGAAACTTGAATTTTCGGATCATTTGAAATTTTGTTTATCCGAAATCGGCTCCGCCCTCGTCTTTTCGGATAATCAGGTTTCTACTGTATGTATGTAGCTCATACGTATATAATAGGGTGGCCCTTAAAAATCAAGTTTCAAAATTTGTTCGCCTGGCCGCCTCAAACCATTCCACTTATTGAAAAAAAAATATGCGCAAAAAAATTTCATAATCGGACGATATTTAGAGGTCGCCCTCTGAGGCGCAAGAAAAGCACCAGGCCAGCCGCTCTCCAAGGCTTTCTTTCACTCGTTGTATATCGTGCAGAAGCATGTTGCTTAGTTACTTATTGTTCAGGTTTTTCAAAGATACTGCTTTAAATTTTATTTATAATAATAGATGACAGGACGGGCTTAATGATCCTTACATTTACATTTTCTGTAAAATAGTAATTATTCTCTAACCTATGTCTTTATAGTTCGTTTGTTTACATTCATTACCTGCATTTAAACTCCGCACAGGATAACGTTAGTTTAAGTCTGTCAAATTAATTTTTTACGTTCAATTAATTGTACGTAATTAAATTTAATAGATAATATAATAATTATTTGCATTTCAAGTCTCCGAATTCTTCCAATTGGTATGTTAATATTGTTACAAAATGTAAGAATTTTGATGGCAACAACATTTTTGTTTACATTATTATAGATATTGTTACAAAATGTAATTGTTGAACAGATATTGTTACAAAATGTAATTATTGAACAGATATTGTTACAAAATGTAATTGTTTAATAGATAAAGCTGAAAATGTAAGATCTTTGCTGGAAACAGCGTTTTTGCTTACATTGTGGCCATGGGAATAAGAATTTGTGCGGAAAAGAAAAGCGAAAAGGAGCTGAGTTGTATTTCTTTCATTGTGAGAGTAGTTTGAAATAACTGTCAAAAACGTTTGATAAAATTATCAAACTAGTCGTCGATGACTTTTGTGAGTGTCACAGTATGGCACACTTTATTCTAAATAATTTGCTTAGAACAATTTAAATTACATTATGGTTTAAATATTCAACCATTTTTTTTGTTTGTAGATGAATTTTAATAAAATGCCTTGGAAAAACATATTGAATTCTATGGATATTATATGCAAATACGCAAATACAAAATGCTCGGGGGCGACCTCTAAGTATTATCCGATTCTAATAATTGCTTTCACATAATATTTTTTCATAAATGGAACAAGTTTTGGGGTCAGACGGTTAAATCTCAATGTTTTGATTTTTCACTATATGATAAGGACCACCAATATATATATATATATATTTATGGGGTTGGGAATGTGTAGTTTCGAGGCGTGTTTGGGGCTTTTTTAAAAATAATAATAAAGCTGACAAATATGCTGAATTAAATGATGAAAGTCTAGTATTTTCTTCGATAAGTATAGATTTTAAAATAAATTTGTATTCCTGCAGTTCAGTTTGTTATCATTATTGTGTCTATAAAATAACGGATGTAATAAATATTTGTTTCAGAAACTGGTAAATATACACACAAATCCATCTCGTGGATTTCTGATATCGAGAACGCGAAATCTTTTTCAAGCAGCGGTTACTTATGGATATCGGAGAACATCTAGGAAGGAATTAAATATTTGAATAAAAAAGGTGTTCGTTGCTTTATGATTTAAATGTTCTTATCTTTTGAGCCAGTCTATTTTTTAATGTTATGTACTACCGAAATTCATTAGATAAATGAAAGCTATTTGTTATATGAAGCTGGACCAAAATCGAAGCCTGAGAAATGCTGAAAAGTGAAGCTCATCTTCATTCTCGAAAATAATCTGGAAGAGGCTTCATAACAAATCAGACGAAGTAACCGAAGGGCAAAGTCTTCCGTTTCGAATGTCTCGCATAATTTCATCTAGAAATGCAGGTTTAAAACTTTCGTTTTAAGATTTTCTCTTCTGTTTAAGATGAAAAAAAGTCCATATAAAGCAGTACCAGACTTTTGGGTTGAAAGAAATGTTAGTGGATTAGAATGTTTGTGGGGCAATGGTTACAATTTATTGCACGTCCCATGGTAAAATATGGAGAACATTAATATGTATAACATAAGTAAGGTCATTCGAATACATATAACACGCAACTCTAATTTACGTATCATGAAAACACACCTTTACCATCTCCGATATAATTAGTCGTTTTGTACCATGGCTTATACATATTGTTTTAAGAAGAGTTATATCTAAGAATAAGTTTGTGATATAGAAAAATACAAATGAAACCTTAGAACTGTAATAAAAACACAGTTTTTTAAATCGTTTTGTTATACCAACTATGGCTGCCAACAGTAGAAATTGCATGACACTGTGCGTTACAAAAGTTTAGTATTCTACCATCGTTTAGTTCATTACATGCGATCTTTACTATCTCATTAGTTAATCGCCTTGGCAAGCGGTACAAAAATTTTTAGTTTACGTATGCGATGCAAGTAGCATTCTGACGAAATACAAACGTGGCTTTGACCATGGACTTCCCAATGCGCATACATGTACTAAAGGTTTACTTCAATTACAGACGAAATACACTTGATTTTACATTGGTTTGAATGAAATATTTATACCTGCGGTTATACACATTATATGTATATATATATACATATATACTTTTATACACCCACATGTATTTCTTTGAAACGTCTGCATAAACCTATAAAGCTAACTTTAAATAGCAAGATTTTCAAAGTCTTTGCCTGTTAAGTTTGAAAATATTCACATACCACTGGTTTCCAGTATTGTACTGACACGTTTGCAATGAACGTTCAGTTAATCCTATAAGAGTATCGTGCGGTTTTTTGATTGCCAAGGAATCATAATATACCTAATATAACGATCAGCGTCATTTCTGAATTTAGTAAAGTAGAACCCCACTCCCAAATGGTTTAATCAGATTTGTTCTTGGTCTGTTGGATGTTGAAAGATTGGTGACTTTGAAAATAGTAGACAGGCCCTGCACGATCATATAGGCAAATTAGGCGGCACCACAACAATTCTTTTAAGATAATACTTCAGGCTGATTGAGATAAACTTGGAAATTAATAAATGAAACTGAGTGGATTATTTTCGCTTGAATATCTTCATAAATATTTACTCTTTCTTATATACATCCCTCTTATCCATTTTTTTTTCTATATCCTCAACTTCTTGCTTTCGTATATTACAAAAATTTTCTTTGGCCAATGTAACTCTGCGTAACATTTTTTCATTAACGCCACACCTTTCAGTGGCGCGTGCAATATCACTGCCGCACTAGAGACTCGGAGGAAGTTTTTTCTTTTTGACATCTTTGTGCATAATTATAAGGCATTGAGAATCACAATTTTCACAATTTTATCCTTCAACAGCAAAATCCCAGATTTTTGTTTTTGATCATTTATATGTTATAAGCTGTGATTATCATACATTGGTTTAGCCTGAACTATAGTGAGAAGGCAGAATGTACCGTACTTTTTAACTTTTCGATTGCTGGAAGATGTATTGGGGAATCGATCCTCTTACCGGAGGGAGAGGGGGACTTTCACCTAGGGCAGCAAATTTGCTTGCGCCGGCCCTGATAGTATGTTATAAAAAATAACGTGATTTGTTTGCACCATAATTAGTATAGTGTGTTACATACGTTTGGAAATTGCGCGTGAATATGTGTGCAATTTTTAATAATTATTTCTGTTCAATATTATTCTTCTAATATAGTTATAAATAGTATAAGGCTATATGAATATTTCCATATTTTCTGTCAAATATTGTATGTTGGAATACAAAAGGAGAATTGTGTTTAATGTTCCCAGAATTTTATGCTTGGGTCCAAAAGGAGAATCGACTTCAATGTTCCCAGAAGTGTATGCTTGAATCTAAAAGGAGAATTGAGTTTAATGTTCCCGCAATTGGAAACCCGTGGAAAGTGGTTAGTTTCAGTACCGTGCAAATGAACTGAAAACGCAACATATGAATATTTGCTCGTTTCGCCCATTGTAAATTCAAAATACTGAGCGGCTGATCATATACAAACATTTAGCCACACAGTCAAATTGACAACAATTGCATTCGCATCATTTTTTGAAAGAAATGGTCAAGCTTTTCACACCCATCAGTTTCAAAGCAAATCCGGGATTTTAACTCCGGATCTTTTTTGTTGAAAATGACATCATTTCGTTTAATTACAAGCAACATTTTCCTCTCATATCTTGTCGATCAATATCATCAATAAGTACCATATTTCTCCCCAAAAATAATTACGATTAACTTAATTGAAGATATCGTTCAATTCGATTTCAACACATCAAATTCTTGGTACATCATTTCTCAGGTATTTAGGTGTGTGGAATCTTGATTCCCTTTGTATCCAGCCACTCTAAATTTGTTTATTGTGGCAAAGATGAGATTTCACACATATACCCAATGCTTCCACTGCAAAAAAAAAAAGAAAAAAAAAAAGGTAAATTTCAAATGCAACATGCTAAGCAAAAATCGTCCGCACAAACAAATTTATTCACATTTTCAACAAATATTGCTACTTCTAAATGAACATAAAATGAAGACAAAAAGCGAGAAGTTTATTTTTTCATTAAGGCTTTATTGACAAAATTTATTGGCAGGTAAATGCCTTTTAAAAATGCGAATTTTTAATGGTTACTTTTATCTTTTAGTCAGGTTCTGAGAAGAAAAAAAAATTGTATTTTTTTTTCAGGCTAAAGTGAGGGAAAAAGAAATACGTATCGTTAATATTAGAACGTTAATGTGAAACAAATATCTGAATTCTGAGTTGTTTATCAGATAATCCGCTCATTAAAAGTAAGCTTTAATTTTTTCTAGGATATAATCACAAAAAATAAAAGCTCTTAGGACATCATTTTTACAAATATTCAGATACAATTCTCTCATCTCAGATACAAACTCTAAAGCTATTGGATAAGAGGGAGAGAGAGCTATTATGTATATCGGTTTCTAGTTGTCTTTTCCACAAGTGAATCAACAGCATACACACGAGGCAAATTATCAATAGCATTGCTTAGGGCCCCCAAGAATTCTAGGTCGAAGCATCAGCCGCTATTTTATTGTACGATTCCGGTTTCATTTACTTGATAAAGACATTCTGCATTGGCGAAATTATCGTTACTTTGGCATAAAAATTATCAACAATCCGCGATTGTTCGATGAATGCAAACCTTAGTGTACCTTTTAAAATGTCGCCAATAAATACAATTTGCAACCACGATCACGTGATACAATGGCAACAAAATGGCGGATACGCGCCAGCTCCCTTTTTTAGAAGCTTCAGCAATGCCGATTTAGAAAATGTTTTGCCGCCCAATAAAAACCGGTTGACGGATTACAATTTAAAAATCACTGTACTACAGATATTTTATATGATCGTTCAGTTTTTGTTTCTATTTTATTACAATTAAATAAATGCGATTTTTATGTTTCAATATTTTTTCTCTCCTCATACTTCCTTACTCAGGAATTATACAGAAAGAACTTTTAAGATTTAATAATTTTGTTAAAAATAAATTAAACTATAAATATGTTTTTAACCTTGATAATAGTATATATGTACACCCTGTGAAAAAATTTTACCTACAAGAAAAAATGCCTATGTGAATGCAACAAGTTTTTGACAACGAGCGCGCCCTTTCAAAACCGTTGTATCCACGCCAGTTTAACCTCCGTATAAGTGCAACATTTTTCAAAAGGTCGTTCATTTTTCAATTAAAAAAACCTACTGCAATCTCAGCAATTGACGCCAGGTGCGACAGATTTTTTTAAAAAAGTGTATACAATGGTGCCACAATATTTAAATTGCCGATTGTTGTAAAATTTTCTCGAACAAGAAGTTACAAGTTAGAGAAGTACATATGTATATACAGGGTGCGCCAGAAGTTCGTAAAAACTTAAAAAAATTATAAAAAAGGAAAAAATAATGATAAAGAGTGCTGTTTGCTCGGGAGAGGTTCTAGAAATCTCAGATTTTTTAGTAGAAAAAAATAGTTTAAAATGTTACTTGTAGACGGCGCTGATACGCAAGGTAGAAGTATACAACTCAGGCTTGCAATAAAAGATCTGGATGCACCTGGAATGTTCATTCGAATCCAACAGTACTGCATAATTTGCGAATGTCATCGTTGCCAGATCAAGCGTTGCTTATGAAGTTCTTCTACCTGAATGTTGAATTAGAAGCCACTGCGTTGCGAAAATTTCGTACAGTGAAACAACTGAAGACGAGAAATGTCCACATGTCTTGTTCGCCTTAGTTCTGTCATACAAAGTTTTGGAGGTCATATTGAACAACTGTTGCAATAATAAATCGATGGAATGCACAGTTGTCCTGTCCATTGTCTTTTGGAGTTTTCAGCACCATTTGTAGGTGATTTTTTGAACTAAACATTTTTTGCTACTAAAAAAATCCGACTTTCCTAGAAAAACTTTCGTGCAAACCGCACTCCTTTATCATAATTTGTTCCTTTTTTAAGATTTTTTAAAATTTTTACGAAGTTTTGACGCCCCCTGTATAATATTATCCTTCTAGTAATAGTAAATTAATTATACCTTTAGTGTACATGCATTAGAACGTTAACTCCATTGCTTTTAATTCTGCATAGGAGGATCTTGGGGCATTGAAAAATTACTAACACAATCAATAAAAGCGTTTAGAATTATAACAAACTGCGTTTTAGAAAAATAACTCAAAACAATTTTTTTACATGAAATCGCTTGACATTTCCTTCTGCTATCACTTCCCGTTCTTCCTCTGGCGTAATGGTATAAGCAAGTTTCTAAAACAGTAACGAGAGTTATAAGACATTAGGTTCAAACACACGACAAGGTTTCATTTCAAAATAAATTTATTAGTTTGAAAAACAAATGTCGACTTACCTCTGAACATGTTCCAGGAGACTTAATTAGTTTTACGCAAGCAACAATTGGAACCATTGCAACTGATGACACGGCAAAGGCCCATCCAAGGCCCACAGCCCATGGAGGATAAACATAGTCCTGATACTGAAGAGAAGTGTTATTGATGATAGCGCATACAGTGACTGCCTAGACGAAAAATAAAACTTTATAACTCTCTGAACTTTCGAGGATTTTCAAGATCCACATTAGCTTCTAAGCTATACTTTTATAACTCTGGTATGAATTATACTTAAGAAAGACATTGTTTTTCCTTCAAAGCAATTAAATTGAAGACAAAGTTATATATTCATATGCAAGGATTCCAAAATTTTTATAAAATTTCACTGCATCATAAGTTCATAATGATGAAAAATAATTTCGCTCCTTGGGAACGTTTCGTACAAGCAAGACATAAAACTACCAATCAAGCATAATAAAATTAGCTTCACTTACTTTTGTCAGGGTTAAAAACTGTTAGGTTTTAGTGGTTTTTTTTTTAAATATTCATTATGACCTCAATTTCCCTTATTTCTATTATTTTCGGGGAAAAAATATTAAAAATGTATTTAGTGATTTCAGGAATAAAAAACAATAAAGTCGAATTATTCTTTGTATAATTAATAAAAGAACGAAATGCCATCTTTGAAAAAAGAATTTTAAAAAAAATCGTTGATTTTTAACTAGACATTTTGAATGAAACCTTTGATGTAATATTCCCAATTCTGTTCAAATTCATTTTCCTGAACCTCGCAGTATATGAGCGTTCGGATATTGAATGTTGTTATACAATAATTTTTGCCACCCACGTTCATATAGCTCAAACTAGAGCTTTTTTTATATTTGGAGAAAAAGAGGCGCCGTCCTCATCCTGGATTCGAACCAGGGTCCCCGCGTTGAGCCCGCGGTGTCTTGACCTACTAGACGAATGAGGACAAGAACAAACGCATTTTTCTCCGTATATGAGGATGTAAGATATTATTACCCTTCACAGGGATAACACAATTGCCAAATAATGGTCAACACAGAAAAGCCTCCGGGGCGAGATTTTTGTGAGTTTTTCGTGGGGGAATTTATTATACAATAATTTTTGCCACCCATGTATATATAGCTCAAACTAGATCTTTTGAGTTTTTGGAGGAAAAAAAAAAGAGATATTTCACATAATTCTGCTTTCGAATAACTTGGTCTTGTATGGCAACCATGACTATTGCTCTTATTATTATCGAAAAGCACGTACATCTTCCTATAAAGGTCACATTTCTGGCATTTTTTGAGAATGTATGAGACTTTGGCAAAGTATATAATATATGAAATATAAACAAACATTTAAACTTAAGTATGTAAGAGAATTTTGTTTATCACACATATTTTGTGTTCATATGCAATATATATTAATAAGTTATAGCGTACTAAATGGAGGTATATTCAATCTTTTGAACTTACGTTAACCATTTGACGTAGTTAGGATGCTTTGTGTGTATTAAAATATTAATTTTTATAGATATTTATCTTGTCAACTTTAAGGTCATCTGAGGCGAAAATTGACAACTTTAATATCATTTGAGGCGAAAGCGTATTATTGAAGCTGATATATTTATATTTCAAACGAAGACAAATACCGCTGCAAAGCATTTATTGACATGAAATGCATTTAACTCTACTCTAATTAAATAAAAACAAGTTCCAAACCCTCTTTTAGTTTACTAAGTTGCTTTGAGATACACTTTATGACTGATAATCAAAAATGAACATTCCAGAAATAAATTACCAGGCACGCTAAACAGGAATAAAATTCGATGTGGTTAGCACTGTACAGCTGTCGAAAATAATAGTTTTAATGTACATAGTAAAAGATATCAAAACTACGTTTATTGCTTACAAATTTTAAAGTTTTGATTTGCCATTTGAACACTTGTAATAAAATGTATGAAATTTTATAATAAGATTGCTAATGACTTTGTAATGATTAATATATTATAAAATATAATATTCTGGCCGGAGTATTTTATCCTGTACAAAGGATTAGATATTTTCAATACGGATTAAAAAACAATTTTAAGGTGTGTGTGCGCTACTTACTACTAGAAAGAAAGGGCTAATTATTTTCCAGCACAGTCTCCAAAATATACCGGGTCTGAAACCCATCATCTCATGAATGTTGTCACAAAATTTGTCGAGACCTGATAAAAACACACTTCGTCAATAACGTAATAGAAAGTTTCATAAAAACAGCTTTAGTATAACTATAATTATTATGGGGAAATAGAATCACAAAAGTTTAATATAGAGTTTATTACTTACACCACGTTATGTATACAGGGTGTCTCAGAACCAGGTTCACGAACTTCTAGGAGGGGTAGGGTACACCTAGATGACTCGGAATCACATAGCAATGGTGATCGCAAACCACTCACAGCGCTAGTTCTAAAACCGTCCAGCATTCACAAATATTTACAACCAGTGCGTGAAAAGCGCCAGATAAAACTCAGGTCAGCTGCTCAATTGCATAGATGATTAGGACATCGCATTTTGCGCTTCTCATGCACTGGTTGTCACTATTTGTGCATGCTGGACGGTTTTAGAACTGGCGCTGTGAGTGGTTTGCGACCAGCATTGCTATGTGATTCCGAGCCATCTAGGTGTTCCCTGCCCCTCCTAGAACTTTATAACCCTCGTGTTGAGACACCCTGTGTGGGTATATATATATATATATATAGAGAATGTAAATTTAGACAGATCATAGCTGGTCTGAATAATAAAGCAGAATTGGACCTGCAGTGTACAAACGTTGATTGGCGGTATGAGTCAATAATCATGGGTTAAACAATGTTTTAAGGATCCAACATTCCCCATTCAATCTAGACATTATACAGGGAGACCAGTTTGTTTATAACCATCCATGTGTCAGATATTAAAACAAATTTTTTGTTTGAAAGAGAAGAAATAGAAAGAAATAGAAAGTCGTCGATACATCTCACATCAAAGTAACAATGTTGTATAACTTAAAAGTAGTAATTCAACAAACTCAGTCTAAGTAATACCACAAATGTAAAAAACTATAGATGGATTTGTTCGGTGTCGGAAATTTTTTATTTTTAAACATTTTTAGCCGAGTTTTTGCAAACATATTTTATTAATAATAAAATAGGAAGTGGTTAAATTACCTTGTAATAGCAGTAATGTAGAAATTAAATTCAAACTCGTAACTAAAAAGATAGCACATGATCAGTCAAAGGCAGTTTTGAAAGTGTTTCCACATCTTATAAATTAAGCAATACCAGATATCCAAAAGGAGTAATGAACAGGTGCTTCCATCTATATTTGAGAACTGCGATTAGATGTATTTAATTGCAATGATTATTCTTTATAAGAAACATTTAAGATTTCTTTCTAGGGATGAAATTTGCAAATGTTCTATTTATATAGTTCATTGGAAAACCATTTAAAACCAAACATTTTTTAAAAGATCTTAAGCCTTCAGAAATGGCTTCAACTCTATTTGAAAGCACTTTCTGTCTGGAGAGTTCACCTAAAATCAAATTTTTTATAACATGTTTTCTGAGACATGTGTCATATTGCAAGTACTGAACAAAAGCAAATAAAAATTGTTTTCTTTTATCGCATATTTGAAAGACAAATCTATTATTTTCATTGATAGTAATAAGTAAATCTGAAAAGTGAACTCGAATTCTAGATACAGAGGTATCTTTCAGTGTTAATCCTGAGGGATAAAAATCAAGGTCCAATTGATGCTCCATACCATAGCCTATACAGATTATATCATCTATATATCTGCCAAAAAATAAATCCGTTCTTGGTGAAGACAAACTTTCATATTTATGTAAGTATAAATCTGCAGCTAAAGAAGAATACACTCCCCCTTGAGAAAGCCCTCTTACCTGTTTATAATAACCAGTGCCATTATATACCATATTATAGTTAAGACAGAAGTTTAGTAGTTTTACAAACGAAATTTTGTCAATTGATTTTATATCATACTCTGTAAATAATTCTAATAACACACGATATAGCTCTCTTAAATTGATTTGGTTAAATAGATCCTCAAAATCAAAGCACTTAATGAAAGTGGGATTCCTATCACTGGAGTTCAAAGTCTTTAAAGGTTGAAAACTATTTTTAAAAATAAAGGTATTTAAGGAAATTTTAACATAAATCTGTTTAAGTGTTCGAAGAAGCAGTTTACCAGCTCTAACACTATAAGAGCTAGTAGCACATCTAACAGTGCGAAAACCAATTGGACTTTTATAAAATTTAACAGTAAGCGTCATGTATGGGAAGTTGATTGGAGATTGGATGGCTTTGAGATTCTCAAAAGCACCCTGTATGTGTTTGAAGACAGGAGTAGAGTTTGTACCCAGATTTCTGTATTGCTCTGTATTATCAAGAAATTTCTGTATGTTTGAAGCATAGAACCTCTTGCACATGGAAAAATGTCTTCTATGAAAAAAATCTTGCAAATGTCGAAAAATATTTATCTATGTTCAATAACATAAAGCGTTTATAAAAATCCTTCAAATCTCTTTTGTATTCTGCAATGCTCTTGAAATTTTTATGTGTTCTATCCCATTTTTTATACCAGACAGCGTGTAAGAAAATTTCACAAATGCATTTATTGCTTCAAATGTCAAATGATTTGATTGGTATTGCATTGTAATAGACACATTGTAAATAAAACCATCAATTTCTCTGATGATATTCTTCTGTGTTTTTTTGCATATATTTTTATAATCTAAACTTAGTTCTTTTTGACGAAAGTTTTTTAAATCACTATTACTGAAGAAATTTATATCACCTGTAATGACATGTTGATGATTACTGTCAACAAATTCAGTGTATCTTTCACATATGCATGGTGTATCAATAGTCTCATTAGTTTTTTGAGAAACAGAGTTATAGTTGAAAAGTTGTCGGTCTATAGTAACATATACAATGTTACTATTAATATAATAATGTTATTATTAATAAAATGTGCTTGCAAAAACTTTGCAAAAAATGTTTAAAAATGAAAAGTTTCTGACACTGAATAAATTCATCTATATTTTTTTTACATTTGTGGTATTACTTGAACTGAGTTTGTTGAATTACTACTTGTAAGTTATTCAACAGTGTTACTTTGATGTGAGATGTATACAGGACTTTCTATTTATTTTTTGTCTCTTTCAAACAAAAAAATTGTTTAAATCTCTGCCACATGGATGGTTATAAACAAACAGGTCTTCCTGTATAATGTCTGCATTGAATGGGGAATGTTGGATCCTTAAAATATCGTTTAACCCATGATTATTGGCTCATAACGCCAATGAATATTTGTACATTGCAGGTCCAATTCTTCTTTCTTATTCAGACCAAATATGATCTGCCTAAATTTATTGATTCTTCATTTATATATATATATATTATATATGAAGAAGAAGGAAAAATAATGTTCTAACCGATAAAGAGAGCTAAACTTAGGGTTAATATGGAGTAGATAACGTTGTAATTACAGGAACACCAGACAATTAGAAGAGAATGCGGGGGTTACATTTCATCTAATGCAACGAAATACCTCCACAACCACTCAGGTACCGACTGGTTGAGGAGCACCAACTTCTGCAGCTATTTTATAACCAATTTTTAATTTCAAAGTACCATCGCGAGAGTTTCTTAGAGTGCATTTGAAGAAATGCCTCTTTCATTCGCATGTAATGGAAGCGACATGTTTTAATGCAATTAGAGCTAGATTTATATTTGTTTATTATTTTCTTGACGCAGCTACCCAATTTCCAATCATTGTCTTCAAATGTTAAAAGTAATTTTCCTATCCCTAAGTAATTCTTCATTAATCTGTCGTTTTCTCTTGAAAAAATCAGTTAAATAGAAAAAGATAGTAAACCAGAAAACTACGCCATAAACTAATCTACTAGAAATCGGATAATTTACCAGATTGCAATTTGCTTTCTCAGACTGAAATTGAGCGAAAGCAGAGTTCAATTTCCTTTTTTCTAAGCCCTAATGCTTGTAGATTTCACAAGAAGCGAAGCAAGATATGGGTTGCTGCCAGAGTGCTTGCAGACACGCCAGGAAAAATAGTAAAATAAAAGAGACACTAAACAAACGAAAGTTTTTTTTTTTGCTTTCTAAATGTTTTTCATTTCTACAGTAGTCCCTTTGTTTTCATGCAGTTAACTTCATTTAGTCTGAATCAACTCCTTGGGGGGCTTTGTGTCGAGGGGCAGGAAATCATCATCATTTATATTGCCCGTTACTTCCCCAAAGCCTCCTGAGAATTGCATAATTTTTAAAACGAATTCAGAGACATAAGGAAATTATTCATTTTTTCTTTTTGCCTTGTTAGAAACCGCAACAATGATTATCGATTCAGGAATAGGTTGTACTAAATATTTTGGAAAAACTTCGCCAAAGTAAAAGCGTGTCTTTTGCTTTTCCTAGATTGAAAGAGACAGGGAAAATAACAAAAGAGCATTCACAAACGACTGTAATCTTAAATTATGCTTGATGATTTATATTGAGGTTGTCGAATTATAGAGTGATTTTTTTAATTGGGTTAATTTTTCTACGCTAAATTTTGTCGGAAGTGTCAAAGAAGATGTCAACCTAAACTAATTCCTAAAAAATCTACTGTCAGAAATAGATCATAAAGGACTCCTTTTCAGGATTCTTTACAGTGGATAGATTTCTTAGGGGTGAGGTTGTCCGCCTCATGCCCAGAAGACCTATAGTTTAGCGAGAAATCTGCACTATTAACATCGGTTATTTCGTTTTTTTATTGGCAGCCTATTTCACCTCCAGAACAAATCGCTGGTCATTGATAAAGCGCCTCCCTTCTCTGCAGTGACTTCTTCACCCACTAGCACACAGCGTTTACAAGGAGTCACGTTCATCTATAGTGACT
The DNA here is from genome assembly GCA_006491805.2 of Dysdera silvatica. NCBI lineage: Eukaryota > Metazoa > Arthropoda > Arachnida > Araneae > Dysderidae > Dysdera > Dysdera silvatica. The sequence continues at coordinate 105,827,540 of QLNU02015360.1, forward strand.
TAAATGCTGCTTAAACTTCGGAGATCTAGCTAAAACTCTGGCATTTTCCTCAGTGCAAGGCAAGGCAATTGGCATTCGTTAAGCCGACGTCTGTGGCGGCGTAGTGGTCACGCGCTTGGTTACTATGTGAAGTATCCAGGCTTGATTCTAGCAAGTAGGTAGTGTTGCCGGTTTTTTTTCAATTCGTAGTCTGGGATTTGGCGCCATGGGCGAAAGAAGTTCGAATCCTCGAAAAAAAAATAAAGTAGGTTTTGGTACATCATGACCATAACTTCCCTTGAGCCATAAAAGGCAAGACATTAGTTAAGTCAAACTTGCAATGATCATGTAAAACGATGTGTAATTGATCGATGTATATTTTTCAACAGTAACTATTGCAAAATATATGTATAGGTCAAGTACAAATTGTGTTATACAATTGTATCGCACTTCTCTTTTCACCATTACTGCATTGACGTACCTTCTATAAAATTAAATTCTCTACAATTTTTGTTATTTTGAAATACTAAAAAAAAAAAATTAAATACAATCGAACCCGCTCATAACGAAGCTAAAGACAGCTGCAAAAATAATCGATATATCTTAGTTTCGATATATGTCCATATCGGTCGATGACATTTACTAACAAAAGTTGACGTAAGTTCAAAGGGACACGGAAAATCTTCGTTGTAAGTGAAATTTCTATACATTGGAGTTCGGTATACTATAAGGTGGTACGAGTGTAATCAGTTTAAAATATATTTACAAATTTATGTCTAATCCAGGCCTGCAGCCAGGATGAAGGGGTAAAGCAGAGGGCATATGGGGCACAAAGCACCCGGGGATTGTTCTATATATATAAATAGCTCGATGGGGCAACTGGGGCCACGACCCTGTTGGTCCCCACTTTGCAGCAGGCTTGGTCTAATCTATTCCTTCGTCTTACCAATTTCATATTTTTGAAATTGATAATGATATAGATTAGTAGTTCTTGTATATTTTTTAGCGCTGTGGTTCACTTTGTGGAAGGACAAATGCCTACGAGCTATTTAGCTTAATACGCATGAAGGAAGGGTGGGGGGTAATTTTAAAGCGGAGATTCGTGCTGAATTGCGTAGGGAAGTTAAATGTTGACACAGGTTATATATATACATATATCAGTGGCGTATGCAAAGAGATGTTGATGGGTAGTTGTAACCCCACCCCACTACAATGAAATTTCGTATATTAAACATAGGAGTTGTAGCTCTGTACCCTACATTGAGCCTCTCTATAACCCTTATGAACTTTCTGGGTAAATAAATATAATAATAATAATAATAATAATAAATAAATAACATAATATTTCATTAGAGAACATATTTTGCAATAAGATAATCAACAGAATAAGATCCCAATTGCCACGACAAGTCCACTTGGCTTATTTCTATACCTAGTGAGTTCGGCGGTTTGTAAACACACAGCGGTACGGATGTCACGTGAAGCCTCCGGTCGGTTCCCAGACGATTCGTCATACAGTGTCAAGGCATGAGAAGACAAATGAGAAAACAAAACTAGCAGAATTAATTAATTTAAACTCTGAGAGGAGACATACAACAGTTTTTCGAAGAGCAGTTCTGAAAGTGACAAGGGGGCGGTATGCATTGTCTGTTTCTCTTAATGGGTTGAAAATAAATCAGTTTCATCATATTGCAGATGTAAACGTGGGTTTGGTTTTTATAAACAGCGTCAATATTTTTATTGTTTTTCCAGATAAAGCATAATAGGAAGGAGATTGCTTATACCTTCATGTACAGGCATTTTCTGTGTTTTTGGTAGTTGCTAGCACACATACGTTTCCGGTACGTTTGTGTACCGTCGGCAGCACCTGCTTAACTGCGTTTAATTATGCATATTAACTGCTAATTAACTGAACAAGGCTAAATAAACCGCGTTAGACATTTCCGCTCCAACGCTACTGTGATGAGCAACGTTAATTTCCTTTTAATGAGATTTTGCAAAGTTTACTTTTTTGCTTGATTTTGTATTTTTTAATGTTGGCTAAAAAAGCGAAGCTTTGAGCATACCGATATGCTCCCTTTTGATCAAAATATAATTTTTTTTTTAAATTGGCTAGGCCAACGTTATTTAAAATGTTTTTAAAAAAATCCAAGCCCCAATTTCCGAGTACGTAAATTTTTCGCACGGTCTTTTACTTTAGAAAATGAACTAAATGAAATTTACATAACATGGTAACGTATAATAAACAGTAATAAATTCTAGATAGTTGCAGTTAAAATGTATTAAATTGTCGGTAAAAAATAACAGCTATTTCAGTGGCCAGGTGTTACCTTCTTCAGAACAAAACATACGGTTGTTATTGTGTGACCTATTAATTAGTTAGTTGAGAGAAAATAACAGGCATGTGACTTGATGAAGACGGTGCTTCTTATAGCATAGAAAAAAAAAAGGAATAGGGGCTTCTTTTGTTACACTAAAACAAAAGACACCTCCACAGACTTACACGTCTGTTATTTTCTCTCAATCAACGGATCTATGACTCGCACGATGGCAACTGTTTATTTATTTCGTTCTGAAGAAGATAGCACGTGACTACTGAAACAGCTGGGTTTTTTTTTAACGGCATTAATAAACTTTAATTGCGACTATATTACGTTTATTTTTTTATTAATTTCCGCGCAGTATACTCAGAGTCGTAGCTAGAAGCTCTTTACAGGGGACCCCCGAAAGCCATGGGGCAGATTAAAATCCACTAATATTTTGATATATTATATATTTTAATGATATTAAATATCTGCAACAGAGACATAAAATATTTTAATGGAGTTAATTAATTCGTAGTATTGTACACATGGATAGAACTTAAAAGATGTGAAACTATAGATGAAAAATAAATAATTACATGTTCAGAAAAGGGTTTATGTGAATAAGTCATCATTAACAACGAAATTAGACTAATACATTTAACATCAATAAATTAATTTCTTAGCATAAATTTTGGATTAAAAATTCGTAGAGATGTAGTAAAATTTATAATTTCTCTCTCTTTTCTTTACTATATATGCACATATGCTAGACGAAGACTTGATTAAACTTCTGCAAAAAACACGGTGTACATGGTCTGTCTTGAAAATCTGTTTCAAATACAGTTCTAACACCGAAGTACATAATTCCCATCGTCAGGTACCATGTCGCACGAAGCAAAAGAATTGAAACAAAACTCTACAAAAATTTATTCTGAGGAAACATAAAATCAAAAGATATCCTCTAGGGGAGTTGGCCCCCTGATCCTAACTTAGCTACGGCCCTGAGTATACCGCGAAGGGAAGATGATTGCAGCGGTGCGAAAAGGAGCGGCTTGGTCTCCAATGGAATATTTGTGATGGAATTTCTTGTAAGCATTCTGTAATGCACATTATCTTTAAATGAACCTCTTAGAACCAGTAGCCGGTTACTCCTACAGATGTGCTAAATCTGTCACTAAACGAAGGTATGAACGATTTCGCCCACCTATCATACACGACCTGACTCGTTTAATCTTTTGCCACTGAGCGGTTTGGCGCGCTCCCTAGTTACTATGTCATTCCAATAATACAGTTGTTCCCAACCTGGGGTTCGCCGCAACTATTTTTAGTTGCAATTATTTTTATAAGGAATTTCATACCAAATGTTTCCAACGCTTTTATATTTCAACATGGCTACACACATTGCAATATTCTACTAATATAACAACAATGTCAATCAATCAACGTTTATTGGCGTAGTGATACCAACGCCGATGGTATGGCGTGATTAGATGGTGAAACGTTCGAAAGAAAATAAATATTTCTGCCTTCGGTGGGACCTGAACCCACGACCTTCCACTTGCCGGGCGGAGG
>QLNU02015360.1:105831496-105846163 GCA_006491805.2 Dysdera silvatica
CCACTGATCAATATATAATATACTGAGTATCGATATATTATTCTGATCTTCGATGAAAGTACAATTAGGCTTTTACCTAAACTTGAATGAACTTTTTAACTTTAAGTCAATTGATGATGGTAAGTATACGGTCCTAGAGTTTAGCAAAACGAATACCAGTATTTTATGGAAAAAGTTTACTATTATTATTATATTCCATCATTTCTCGGTTTACCTAATTTCCAATTGCTTCTTTCCCAATTACTTTTTAAATTACCTTAAAGTGCAGCTATTTTATAGCATATTATTTTGATAATACTAAAGTACCAACTGCATATTAAAAGTGATCTTTCTGAATTCAGAATAATTTAAGTGCTTTTAAATTTTCTTCCAATACAAAAGTATTTAATATAATATTCCTTTTGTTTGTTGTGTTTTATGGCGCAAGGATAGAAAAGGTCATGCTATGCAGGATTCATAGTTTTCCGAAGATTCTGAACCTTTTAAGGAACCAACTGTGGACTATAATAAGCAATTAATATAGTCCTCCTTATAATTAATAGGATCAATCTCCTTGAGGCAAAGTGCAAATATGTTCGAAATTGATAAAATGACTCTGCTGCGATGTATAAAGAAAAAAGATTCAGCATCTGAAGTAAAAATAGGCTACTCTGAACAACGTCAAATCCTAAACGACAACCTGTGACTTCAACTGAAGGAGTATATTCTGCACTGCGCCAAAATCTCTTATGGCTTGACTCCTCAAGATGTACGAAATCTGTCATATGAATCAGCTGTTGCGAACACTATTACTATTCCAGACAATTGGACAAATTCTAAAATTGCTTCAACGGATTGGTTCAGTGGCTACATGAAAAAGGCACCATACACTTTCTTTAAGGTGACCTAAATCAATAAGTATGAGTCGTGCAACAAGTTTTAACAAGGCCAACGTCAACGCATTCTTTTTTTACAAATTTAAAAATATCGTTATAGATAAATATGTGGTCGGTAAAATCGTTGCTGAAAAAGGGACACGTCAGGTGTGCAATGTTACATCAGCTGAAAGGGGATCTACATTGACAATGGTTACTGCTGTAAACGCAATTGACAATTCCATGCTCCCACGTTTATCTTCCCAAGGGTACATTTTAAAGATAATTTTATTAGCAATGGGCCCCTGGTTGCTTTATCATGTCATATCCAACGGGATGGATGACTGGGTCTTTGTTTTTAAAGTTTATTCAACATTTCCATGTTCATGTAAAATGTACAAAAGCACAATCTTGTTTACTTCTTCTATATTAATCACGAGTCCCATTTATCGATAGCTGTACTGAATTTTTGTGAAGTCAATGGCATAATTTTGTTATCATTCCCACCTCACACGTCTCACTGGCTTCAATCGCTAGATACATCAGTTTTCGGACCAATTAAAAAGTATTATTCTGCAGCAGTTGACAGCTGTATGACCAATAATCCCGGAAAAACCTTATCCACTTACGACATCCCCGGAATCGTTAAAAAAATATTTCCTATGGCGTTAACTCAAAATAATATCATATCAGGTTTTCAAACTACAGGGATAATGTCATTTAACCCTGGCTTATTCACAGAAATGGAATTTTTGTCTTCTTCAGTTATTGGCCGTCCTCTGATTGAAGATACACAATTAGGAATTGCAGAAGAATAATCAATATAAACACAACCCTTGTGTGAAACAACTGGGGGCCTGGATAGCATTGAAGTGACTCTTTCCACAAGCAATGGTAGCAAGAAAATCCATTAGGTTTACCTTCAGAGCAATTACGTCCTTATCCAAAAGCCGAAGAACGAAAAAAATTCAAGAGTCAAGAATGTCCTCATTGATTCTCACTGCCAGTCCAGTAAGAGCAAGATTGAAGCGAGAGAAAGGGACAGAAACAAGCGTGCAAAAGAGGAAAGAAGACGGAAGAAATTGTGTGAATATTTGATACAGGAAAAGAGTAGGCCTATAAAAACTGTAGGTAAATTTATGAAGAAAAAATCAAAGCAAAAAATTAATAAAAAACTGCAAATAATGAAGATGAATCAGAATCTAAAACTGAGGTCACCTTGTGCTTAATATGTCTCAAACCATTCTCACAATCTAAGCCAGATGAAGAATGGATCCACTGAATATCTTGCATGAAATGGACTTACATAGAATGTGGTAAAGGTATTTGGAATTTCATGTGCATTAATTGTGTCTCAAACTTAGAAATTTCTTCTAACAACGAAAGTAATTGATTTTTTATTTTACAGAGTGTTCAAGTATTACGTAAGCAATATTTTGGCCATTTCACCCCCATTAGTAAGCAAAAATTAATATTAACTAACATAGGAAAATAAGACCAACGGCAACCCCTCACTCCCCCAAAGGTGCTTACGTAATACTTGAAATATCCCTTATGTCTTATTAAAAAAAACACACGTATCAATTTAAATTACGTAAAAGTTTTAGAGGCAGCTAAATAATTTACAATAAGAAGTTGACTCATTATGTTCAAAATAAATATATTATTTAACGTAGCTATATGGGATTCTTTTTCTTAATTTCTTGATTTATTTTGCATGAAACGACTTCTGCAAAACAAGTTGAATTCCAATTGTAATGTCAATAAGACTAAATAAATATTTTTGTTAGAAAAAATAATTATGAGAAGGCGTACAAATATAGTTTAGATAAATGTATCAACATGCCTCACAGGCAGTATCAGCTTGCCCCGTAGTGGGGTAAATTGATACGCTTTGACTTCGTTAGAATAATATTTTTTTTCTCACAGTGTATTAAATTTCTTTAAAGTCCCATTTGTAATATATAAAGAGGAAGAACCTGGTAATATTTTAGTATATTTTGTAATTAAGTTACCCGTTCAAACAAAAAAGAAAAACATGAAAATAGCGAAAATGTATCAACTAGCCCCGGTCTCCCCTACAGCTTTTGACAGAAGTTGAGTACAAATTTGAAAAAAAAATGTCAAGGTTTATTTGCGGGGGAGAAGTTAGAAAATAATGTGAGTGGAATTTTAGGGAGGGCCCACACACCTTACCGACCACAAATCCAAAAATTCGAATGGTAATCACCATCGTGTGATATATAATTCGAAACATAAAAAAATGCAGTGCTTCTGCCGAAGGAAAAGTAAATCTGTGCACCCGTTTTAGAAATAATGGCGAATAGGTTTTGGTCGAAACCACAAATTAACTACACAAACTCTACGTTATTAAATGTTCAAAAATTTCTCCATTTCTTTGTAGAAAGTAATGAAGTCTATGTTCAAATACTTTTCGAACTTCTCTGAATGTTTCTCGGAGAATATTTCAACATTCTCTAATTACCCTGCTTTTGAGATCATTAACATTGTTTGGGGAAGTAACGTATATTCGAGTTTTTAAGTAGTGCCCCAGAAAAAATCGAGGGGGTTAAATGGATTCTTGGAGGCTATTCCCGACAACCCCCTTTTTCCAATCCACTTATAAGGAAATGTGTTATTTAGCCTGAAATTTGATTTTCTAGAGACTGAATTACTAGCGGATATATATTTTCTAACAGCTCTAAATACAAGTCACCAGTAAGATTTTCGTTTAGGAAAATAGGGCTTATTACCTTATCTCCTAACAAGTCTGCCCATACATTAATTTTTTTAAAAAACTGTGTATGATCTTCCCAAAACAAGTGGGGATTTTCACTGTGCCGTTATCTGAAATTTTGCCTATTTATTAAGCCATTTAAAAAAAGTGAACACGTCTGAAAAACAAATATTCTTTTACAAGTTGGCATCTTTTGTGATTTTGTCACTAACGTTTTCGCAGAATTCAGTCCTTCTGTCGTAATCGTCTTCATCTAGTTGCTGGTGAAATTACAATTTATAAGGAAAGAACTTATGTAATTTTACAATTTTACGTACCGAACCCACGAAAATATTAGTTAATTTTGACAGTTTTCGAATAGAGAATGTGGAATCGTTGCTAAAGTGACCAAGAATTTCCAACTGTGTCGCTAGCCGTCACGTGGATTGTTCGTACTATACCTTCTGACTGTGTTGGGAGCACTGGTCACGTGACGCTTTTCAGATACGGAGGACTGACTGTGGAGGGACCAGGCATATGACGAGTAGTTAAGGTCGAATGATGGCACGTCAGACATGTAAAGAGCCCACGATGACAGGATTCACCATACGGGCACAAGTAGGGGCTCTTGTGGGTCCACGAACTATATCTAGATGTCTCAAGAAAGCAAACCTGCGATCCTAGCGTCCCTTAAGTGTGGTTGCCTTTAACACGGGATCATTGGCGTCTCCATTTACAATGGTGCCAGGCCAGAGCAACGTGGAACGCCACAGATCAGCAATGTCTGGTGTTTAGCGATGAGTGCCGCTTCGTTTTGGGGACGGATGACCATCGTGTCCGGGTTTGGAAGACCCCTAGACAACGTCACAATTCCAACCTCGGTATCGAACGACACAGCAGCCGAACTACAAGCATAATGGTCTGGGCAACTATAACCAATAACAACTGATCCGCTAGTGGTACTTGGAATATTGACGGGCTAGCGATACGTTGATGAGATTCTACGAACCCATTTGTTCTCATTCGTGGCTGGGATCCTAGGTGCAATATTCAGCAGTATAATGCTCGGCTGCCCAGGCCTGCTACATCATGTCCAGACACTTCCATCGCCTGCCCGATTTCCAGACCTTTTCCATATCAAGTATGTTTGGGACCAGTTAAAACGTCAGCTATTTCGTTGTCGCAGTCTCTAGGATTTGGAACGTAATGTCCAACAGATGTGGACCCGTTTAACGCAGGACAACATCAGACGTCTGTTTCACACCATAACGGACTGTATTGTAGCTTGTATCGCAGCATAAGGCGGTTTGGCGACTATTGAGGGTAATAGAACTGTGAACCACAGCTGCCTCTAATTGTTCTGTTGCTCTGTTTTTGATCATGTATATCATTCATATTTATTCTTCCATCAATAAAATTTCAGATTCATCTTAGGCTTCCTTCTTAGAGAGCAACTTTCATTGTCGTTGAGTGCATATATATGTGGGTTCTACTTTTGGGGCTTTAATTACGATTCAATTTAGTCAGAATCCCTTTAGGAACTCAGTATTAAGCTGTCACTTCAAGGAGAAACGCCTCTTTATTTTCTTCTATTTACACGTTCTATTATACATCAGAACTGCCTTCGACTGTTCGCTCTCCTCAACGACAAACAGAATCCAACTAACTAAAATTATACATTATAAACAAGAAAACGGTATCCAGGTTGCAGTTATTACAAAGCACGGGCTCATACGATATCACAGAAAAAGGGCAACAATGGAAAAAATAAATTAACAAAATGTATATTTTCCCAAACCTTGGCCATACTAACCTTTGCTTCGCCCCAAAGTTATGTACGGACAATTTCTATACTCACATACTTTCACTATACGTACACTGTGTTCACATTATACACACTAAATAAACACATTAAACACAATATTATGTCTACAACATCTTAATCACAAGCATTGTATATCACACTTTCTTTTTCCTTGTTTCCCACACGTTGAAATTTAGCTTTTGACAGACATTATGCGAATGGTTCGTTGATTTGCATAACATACTTGAGTCAGAATTCGACGAAAGTAAAATTGTCTTTGGAGACAGTTGTATCACTTGATTTGTGGTGATACCACATGTCAGATCTGAAACAAATAACTTCAGTTTATTGGAGATTTTCTGGTCGTTTCTTTTCTGAGTGAACTTCTGGTAGCACTTGTTCGTTCTTTCTGAGTAATCCATTGGCAGTGCTTGATCATGGAACTTCTTGTTTCGTAACATTATCTAGTTCTCTTTGCTTTTTTCTCAATTGCCAATCTTAAGAATTTACATGCTCTGGAGGCTTCATGTTTGCAATCGGTGCGTTGTAACATATTGACACTAACCATATTCGCTGATAATGTTTTCAGTTCCTTTTCATTTTCTTCATGATCCTTACAGTCATTGATATTTGATTCATCTATTTCGTCATCATTCTCCTTTTCTTAATCAATGGCGTCGTTGCTATCTTTTTTGTTAGTGTCATCGTCTTTACCATCTTTATTAAAATTATCACTATCATCCTTGTCGAAATCATCGCTGTCACTTTTGTTGAAGCCAACTTTGTCATCTTTATTGAAGTCATCACTGCCATTGTCAATGTCATCTTTGTCAAAATTACCGCTGTCTTCTTTTTCGTTAAAGGGGTCGTTGTTCTCTTTTTTGTCAAAGTAATCCTTGTCTTCTTCGTCAAAGTCATCGTTTTCAAAATCATCGTCGTCTTCTTCGTCCAAGACATAATTATCAGCTTTACCTTTACTACCTTCTTCAGAAACAATGTTTAACTGAATGCAGGGATAACACAATTGTGTTATCCCTGCGGAGGGTAATAATACCTTAACACCTTTACATACGGAGAAAGAGAGCGTTGTTTCCTGTCCTCATTCGTCTAGCGGTCCAAGACACTCCGGGCTAAACGGAGGGACCCTGGTTCGAATCCAGGATGGGGAAAGCGTCTCTTTTTCTCCAAAATTACATAAGCTCTAGTTTGAGCTGTAATTAATACGTGGGTGGCAAAAATTATAGTATAATAAATTTCCCCCACGAAAACTCACAAAATTCTCGCCCCGGAGGCTTTCTTGTGTTGACCATATTTGGCAATTGTGTTATCCCTGCGGAGGGTAATAATACCTTAACATCATACAGGTGTATTATCCCGCTTCCGTCTTTTGACTTTCTCGTCAGATTCCCCCGACCCACTATCCTCAGTTAAGACCTTTGTTCGAATATACATCATTTAGTGTTGGGACATTTGTTGTATTTTTAACAGCTTCTTCAGTTTCACCAGGCACATCATTTTGATCCAATTCGCTGACTAATCCAATTGCATGAGTTTTTGAGTATTCAATTTGTTTTAACCAAATTCGTATAGAAATACTTTCGATTTTCGTTAGACGCAGTTTGATTATTGGCAGCATTTTCATCCTTAGTTTCTGTACAAAATTTGCACATATGCCCGAAACATTGGTATTTGAAACAGCGAATTCTCTCGTTCTTATTGTTACAATTTCTCGCCTAGCGCATTTGCTATACCTATCTAGCACTATCTAGCTGAATTCAATTAAACGATTGACTCATATTAATCTCTTCACCGTAGGGGGCTTTCATTTTTATTATCCTTAAATTCTTTCAATTTTAATATGCCATTACCTCTAATGGTATTAGTAGATTTGTATGAGTTGTAGCCATTTTTAATGCCCTTCCCTTATTTCCAACTTTCTTAACTCGAACTCCTGTTCCCGTTCCTCTTCTCGCCGTGCTCGTTCTCGTTCCCGCCGTTCTCGCTCTCGTTTCTCCCATTCCCATTCTGCTTTTCACTTTTTTCTAATTCTTCTCTTTCACCTGTGATTGCGGTAAGTAAATCTTTTGTATAGTCTTGATCATAATTCTCCGAAGCAACAATCAATTCGGTTAGTTGAACAACTTTTGGATTTGCTGGTGTCGTCAGTCCAAGTTTATCAATTAACGCAATAATGTCACATTTCTCGACTCTCGCTAAGTACGACATTTTAATATACAAAAAAAAAAGAAATCTACTCACAGTTTGTTTCTGCACGGTCTAATTCAACCGTCCGTCCGTTCTGTTGCAAGCACGTAGTTATTTCTCCACACATCCACGTCTGTATTCGTAGACAAATATGTCGAACCAATATGTCGGATTTATCTGTCGGACCAATATTCGATCGTCTATCCAATTCGCGATCCACATTCGCACCATATTTGCATATCGAAGAAATCGTTGCACATCTATCGCAAATCGAAGAAGCCAGTTCAACGAGGAAGCGATACTGTTGTATCTATCAATCGCACTGTGAATTCACACTTTCGAATCGTACTTGGAATCTTAAAAATAACGCTGCATAATGAAGAGTAATCCGATCATATCCCTCACTTGGATATCTGTATTCTTCCGCTATAATCCAGCTGAATGTGAATCCAAAAAGCGCTCAAACCTCACTTTCTGATACCATTATTTTGTGGGTTCTATTTTTGTGGCTTAATTACGACTCAATTTAGTCAGCACTCCTTCATGAACTCAGTAATAAACCGCCACTTCAAAGACCTCCTTAATTTTTTCTTAAAAGACCTCTTTATTTTCTCTATTTACACGTTCTATTGTACATCAGAGGGGCCTTTGGCTGTTCGCTCTTCTCTACGACGAACAAAATCCAACTAACTAAACAACTAACATATATAGAAATAAAATACAGGGTACCAGGGAGGAAATTACATAAAAAGGTTAAACACTGGTAAAATAGCAATGAAAAAGATCACTCAAGCTTTCGGACGCATCAGCAGCAGTCCTTCATCAGGAGTAATGACGATGTTATGTTTCTGTCTCTTTTTTATACTTGAAATTTCTGGAAAACCCTTCATCAGAGTAGTCCCGCAGAATGGGAAAACCCAATGAGAACCAATGGGAGGCCTCCAATAGAATCATGGAAGAACCCCAATAGGGACCAATGAGAAACCCATATCGCGGGCAACCTAATTTGGAGGTGTCTCATACATTTCAGAGTAAGAGTTGTTTATAAGTTTTACAGTCAGAAACATAAACATCGCTGCCATCTCTGATGAAGGACTGGTGCTGATGCGTCCGAAAGCTTGAGTAACCTTTTTCATTGCTATTTTACCAGTGTTTAACCCTTTTTATGTACATCTACGTTGATTGGGTTTTAAATATGATAAACGAATGATTTTATTATTTGTATGTGTGTGTGTAAGTGTAAAAGTGTATTTGTGCGTGAAAAAGTATTTAATATTTTCAATCTAAAGTGAAACATTAATATATTACGTGCTGATAGATCGAAATCTGCAGTAGAGGATGGGAATTCGTTGAGTTTTAACTTCCCGCAATTTCATACATTCCGATATATGATTCTATTTGCTAAAAAGCGCTAATGTTTTTCCTCGCGTTCTCCCTTCGAACGTAAACGCAAAGTGATATTCAATAACTTTTAATAAGGAAGGAATAAGATCGGTAACTATTTATTTGAACAAGTTTTTATATTTTCAATGAGATAAAGTAAATCTAAAATTAGGAATAAGTTACTAAATATTTTTGCAAGTTTTAAAAACCGTTAATCAAGCGTTGAGAACATCTGTCACATTCGTGAAAATTTTCTCTATAAAAACTCGATTGGGGAAATTCTTCCTTTCTAAATTACAACAAGTTTTGAAAGTATGAGTAGAGAAATCAATGAATTTAATTGTGCTGTCAGCCCACGCTAATTAATCGATTAGCGAAGTTGATTGTTGTTATCGAAGCCCACACTAATTAATCGATTACCTTGTTAATTGTTGTTATTGAAGCCCACACTGATTAATCGATTAGTCAATTTAATTGTTGTTATCGCAACCCGCACTAATTAATCGATAAGGCAATTTCTAGCATTCTTGAGGACGAAATATTATATTGTCTGTAAGGCAAGGCCGAATTTAATTTCGGGGGTTCAAAAATTTTTACAGCATGTATCGATACAATCACAGCATGCAAGGCCGTAGCCAAGTCCCATTAAAAATTTAGTTTCGGGGGGACCGGTCCGTAAGGTCCCACCTGGATACGGGCCTGCTGTAAAGCTACATGTCAAAGCAAAGGTTTGACGTGCCCCCCTCCTTTCTTAGTGATAGCACAGATAGTGACAGTCCAGAAGTGGACCAGAAAATAGTTTTGGATGTGATAGCTGTAACTTTAAAGCAAATCGATAAAACGAGATTAATGCTATATAAAATATTTTTCCTCATTATTTCATATTTTAATGCTGTATTTATATGCTGAAAACGAGTACTTTCCTTTTCAGGAAAATACATACGAGTTTATGAGGAAACGTTGGAAATGCATATAAATTTATTCCGTGTTTTCCAATATGCTGGAATTGTTAAATTATCTCGTTTGCTAACTCCAATGAGTGGAAGAAATTCTAAGGCGGGTTAAATATAGTGTGAATTAATAATGCGTGATTGGGAGATGTTTTAGTCGATTGTCTCGATTATTTGGGCATCTCGAAACCTATCGATGGTTTTTAAAGCTGACTCGATACACTGCGTAACCGTACATAAAAAAAAATTATAAAATTTCGACTACCATTTCTATTTACTTATATACGATCTTTGACCAGTGTTTGTTTTGAGTGAAACAAAATTGTAATTACATCTTTATTAGCCATGTTTTCGAATATAAATAATTATATCATTACATAATAACATAATCACATTTTTTATAACGATAAAAACAATTAAATATTTTTATAAATAATTTTAAAACTAAATGCAGCTTAAAATACCAGAGAGTCCATTTTTAAATCACTCAATGCGATGTCCTATATCATAATTTATATCATTTTCTATGATCCTCATATAAAGTTGGCACAGAAGTAGTAAGTAGATAATTTTTAGTTATATACGTACAATAAATTTAAAAATGAAGTTCTTGTGTATTTACAACAACAACAACAAAATACTCGTATAAATAAATAAAATAACCGGCCGTTTGGATTTCGTTAAATCGAAGTTCTACTCTATAGGCTTTCTACAACCTATGTAAAAATTCAAATGTAAAAATATATATAGAAGATTCTATGTAAAGATACTAATGTAATAAATCTTTCGCCTTTCGTTGATTTTTGAGAAAAACCTTTTATAGGGATTTATTTGATATATTATTCCTAAATGTAGAGGTTTCCCCTAAATATATTCTAATAGGGATTTATAAAATATTTTTAAAAACTATGATCCCATTGAGATCCTAAGCTGAAATTTTGCAGAGAATTTTTAGAAATATGGATGGAGCAAACTATATAATTTTTTGGAATTTTTTATATTATGTTTTTAATCACATTTTTAATTTTTCAAATTCTTAAATTAATTTGAAAATTCAAAAGTAGCCCACCATGTCGCAGATTATATTAAAGTCCATGAAATTCTGAAGAGAATGGTATTTTAGGTTTTAAAATATTTCAATTCTGGGATGAGATTTTTATATTTAAATGAAGTCAAGTAAGACCGAAATTTCTCATTTTTGGCGGTTTCAAACCACCATAAGTAACAAACGGGCTAAGATAAAAAAAAAATTCAAATTTTTGATTTAAACTTAGTTTAGATCACTCAATAAATGTATAAAATTTTAAGAAAAGTGAAAAGCACGAAGTAAAAAATTCATTCAAAATTGGATCACCTGACATGGAATGACCCCATCTCTTTACATAAATAACTTACTCTCAAAGAATTAATATGTCGACACATAATTTAAACCTTTTATGGTGTAAACAAAAGCTTATCACGCTATATTGTGTTCCAGCGAATTGTGACATACATGGGAACGAAATTGCCTATCTATCTATTGGCCAGAAAAGGGAATAAATTATGTAATGTTGTTCTGTCAGCACCATCCCTTACATTCTCTATGGTGCCAATTGGAAAAGCCATTTTGGACAAAAGTTTTCGAACTAGGCAATTCGAAGAAATCAGGGACAAAACTTGTCAAGAAACAGTTACTAAAATTTCAGCTTTCTCTTGACTACATGCTATCGCAGCTTTTCTATTAGAGACTGGACTTGGCTATTTAGCTAAATATTTATACAGATTCAAAATCTATTGCAGCACAAATTGCATTTCATATGGGAACAATACGTAGACGGACGCATCTCGTCTCAACTCAAAGATTGCCTGGGAATGACACCTGCAGTCCGTTTGACATCTACGATTTCTCAACTCCACAGTTTTTGCAATGTTTATGTACCTTCCGTTTCAAATACATGCCTCTGTGCGGTGTCTATTCCGTACATACTATCCAATGAATCGTATCATTGTATAAATATATCTCACGTGCAGTAATATGTATCTCACGTGCTATTGAAATAAATTTATTCAAGACAACCACCTGAAAACAGAACAATAATTTCTTTTATCATAATTAGTTGCGTGTTTAAATAGTTTCTGGATATTTTAACCAAATTATTTTTTTATAGAAATAATAATAAATTCCTTAAACAATTCCAGACCCTAGACACGTATCTTAATTCAAGTATTGGTTTAGAGAAAATACACCGAGATTAGATACTCTTTTCGAGTTCAATAATGGTAAATGGATTTTTTCAATAGATGGCAATTTGGGATCAACTATTTGGGCTTCAATTTAGCTCGAGGAGAGAAAACTTAGCTGCCTTAGCGCTCCGAAATCGATGTGAGTTGTTAATGGCGAGTAGTATAGTATAACGAGATTTCAGACACGGAATGGAGAAAATTTTATGGATTTAACAGTTGTTTCTTATTCCTTAATGCGTTTTCCGAATAAATGGAAAGTCGAAGATGGAGAAAATCGCAGAATTTCAAATTTTTCTACTTTATCATACCGTAATAAAAATTGCTTTCGCCTCAAAAGACAAACAAAAAAATTTCGAATGCAATGGGAGGAAAAGTGAAATGGATTTTTGGGAAGAAATAAAGATTGTAAATGCGATTCTAGAAGTCAGCTTTTCGATTGCTAATTAATTAAGTTAATAATATCCTTTATTAATTAATAATCATTTCATTTGGTTACAAAAGACTAATTCGAATGAATCTATTATTTATTTTTAAAATGTACGTAGGTCAAAAATATCAGTAAACGTTTTTAAAAATGCAAAGTCTGATGTTCTCAGATAAAATGTATACATACATATTAATATGTGTATGTATAAATAAATTATTTGAAAGGTATTCAAAATTAAAATAAATTTGAGTAAATAATATTCTATTTGTAATAATGCGCTATCAGCTGCAGAGAATCACAAAAAAGAAGAAACAACATGATTATGAAATTGAGTAAGAAAAATTAGGCGAACAATTTAAATACAGAAAATATATTTTAAACTTAGAAAAACTAAATAGGAAAGCATGAAAAACGAGTAACAAATTTCACAGGCCTTAAAAAATTCGTCATCAGGGGAGAAATTTTCCTGAGACCAGAATGAAAGGATGTTTCGAATGAGTAATCAAATTGAACTAATATATCTGTCCAGTCTCCCAACAACCCATTAGAAAAAGAGATTTCTTGGAAAGAAGTATAAAATGAGAAAAACTATAGTTATATACAAGAACATGTACAAATAACTCAATGATAACTAAAACTTTAATCTATGGTAATAACAACTTTAAAAGAATTAATGGTAAATTACTTTTTAAAGTAAGCAACCTTCTTTCATAAATTTGGATCATATCGAAAAGCAGAAATCCGTAGAATTTACGGTTGCTATACTAAATATTCCCACCTGTTAATTTGATGGATTTCCATTCTAATCTAATCTCCGAAAAATGTGTTAATAACAGTGTGGAAATGTGTGGTAATTTCGAAACAGCTGAGATAAATTTTAGTTTCTTTTTTCTTAAAATTACTCACGTCATTTACAAGAAATTTGGGTCTTCGTTTCCCCCCCACTCTTACTTTTACTTGACTTAATTAATTTCACCTGCGCTTAAAAAGTTGTGAGTAAGCGAATAAACTAATTAAGCCGAAAACCTATTAGCCACGTTTGACTTACAAAAAATGTTTTGATTTAATAAAAATAATTTTATTAAATCGCTGTTTATTAAATTTTTTATAAAATTAATTTATAAAAAATTTAATAAACAGCGACATTCACATGAATTTGAATTCCTACAAGAGCAAACAAAACCAAAACCGAATAGATGTTATTACGAACAGAATTTAGAAATTATAATCTGAACGAAATATTTCTAGTTTATCTGGCGCCATCAAAATATATTTTCAAAAGCAACGGGAGGATTTATATATATAAATATATGTGAGGGTCAGCCAAAAAGTTAGTTTCACCCCTCTGTAGAAATCTTAATAAAAGAGATATTTGGTTAAAACTTTGTGGCAACACTGCAGACATTTATCTGCGGCAGATACAGTAGTAGTAGCAAGCACAACTAGATTTACTACAGGCCTGCTCACGTGAGCCTAACGCTACAGAAAACCTGTCCCCAAATTTTCGCAGTGGCGATTCTCTCAAGCAGTTTTTCTCCGACAGAGGGCGCCTGCTACCTGGGTTAATATTCTCAATTTAACAGACTATAAATGCCAATTAATAGCCCAGTTTCTGATTACATACAGAAATATATTGCTTTTTGCTCAAAAAGTTATCGTATTTTATTTTCCAACGACGATGATGATATCGTGATATGACAAACTTTCGTAACAAGTTTTTAAACTAAAATTTAAATCTTACATACCTTTTTCTACTCTTTTATTTACACTGAAGACGGTTTATTGGATGAAATGATTTCTCAGGCATGATTAATAACTGATAATGAATTGATAGTTTACACTGAAAGCTAAATTGCAAAATGCATATAAAAGCAGACTTTATTTTAATGGTTAATAAAATAGAATTATATAGAATTTAAATCAACTAATTAATAATTTAATTATTTTTATTATAATTAATTATAAAATAAAGAATTAATTAGAAGGCTTGACACCTGTTTGGAAAGACTTTAATGGAATGTTAATGAAATTAACACATGAATTTACAATAAACTGATGATATAACTACACAATGTATAATATTTTATACATTGTACAATATTGTA
>QLNU02015360.1:105846263-105873283 GCA_006491805.2 Dysdera silvatica
TGCCCTTCCCTTATTTCCAACTTTCTTAACTCGAACTCCTGTTCCCGTTCCTCTTCTCGCCGTGCTCGTTCTCGTTCCCGCCGTTCTCGCTCTCGTTTCTCCCATTCCCATTCTGCTTTTCACTTTTTTCTAATTCTTCTCTTTCACCTGTGATTGCGGTAAGTAAATCTTTTGTATAGTCTTGATCATAATTCTCCGAAGCAACAATCAATTCGGTTAGTTGAACAACTTTTGGATTTGCTGGTGTCGTCAGTCCAAGTTTATCAATTAACGCAATAATGTCACATTTCTCGACTCTCGCTAAGTACGACATTTTAATATACAAAAAAAAAAGAAATCTACTCACAGTTTGTTTCTGCACGGTCTAATTCAACCGTCCGTCCGTTCTGTTGCAAGCACGTAGTTATTTCTCCACACATCCACGTCTGTATTCGTAGACAAATATGTCGAACCAATATGTCGGATTTATCTGTCGGACCAATATTCGATCGTCTATCCAATTCGCGATCCACATTCGCACCATATTTGCATATCGAAGAAATCGTTGCACATCTATCGCAAATCGAAGAAGCCAGTTCAACGAGGAAGCGATACTGTTGTATCTATCAATCGCACTGTGAATTCACACTTTCGAATCGTACTTGGAATCTTAAAAATAACGCTGCATAATGAAGAGTAATCCGATCATATCCCTCACTTGGATATCTGTATTCTTCCGCTATAATCCAGCTGAATGTGAATCCAAAAAGCGCTCAAACCTCACTTTCTGATACCATTATTTTGTGGGTTCTATTTTTGTGGCTTAATTACGACTCAATTTAGTCAGCACTCCTTCATGAACTCAGTAATAAACCGCCACTTCAAAGACCTCCTTAATTTTTTCTTAAAAGACCTCTTTATTTTCTCTATTTACACGTTCTATTGTACATCAGAGGGGCCTTTGGCTGTTCGCTCTTCTCTACGACGAACAAAATCCAACTAACTAAACAACTAACATATATAGAAATAAAATACAGGGTACCAGGGAGGAAATTACATAAAAAGGTTAAACACTGGTAAAATAGCAATGAAAAAGATCACCCAAGCTTTCGGACGCATCAGCAGCAGTCCTTCATCAGGAGTAATGACGATGTTATGTTTCTGTCTCTTTTTATACTTGAAATTTCTGGAAAAACCCTTCATCAGAGTAGTCCCGCAGAATGGAAAAACCCAGTGGGAACCAATGGGAGGCCTCCAATAGAATCATGGAAGAACCCCAATAGGGACCAATGAGAAACCCACACTGCGGGTTACCTAATTTGGGGATGTCTCATACATTTCAGAGTAAGAGTTGTTTATAAGTTTCTGGAAGTGGTTGTGATGTATTAATGGCTTTCCCGTGTAGTTTGTAAGTTTCCCAAGATTCTAAGAAGAGTCTACTATTCTTGTTTGTGATGTGACGGTGTAGTATTTTTGTTGAGTCCCAGTTTTCTGTTTTGCAATTACAGCTTGTATAGCCTTGCCCTCCACTTCTCGAATTAGTTGCAGCTGCTTCTGTCAGAGACATTTTTTCAGAAGAAATCTCATCTACGGAAAGTAACTTTTCTTTACAAATTACGAACTGTTTACGGGTATAAAGCTGCTTGAAGGTACCATTTTTGTTTACTAATTTGTAAAAGTCGGTATCTTCTATTCCAACAACAACCGCCAACACGTTTTGGGCATCTGTTCGACCACGGTCGACATCAGGGACTTGTATTCGTACGGTATCACCAACTTGAGTAGGAAGAAATTTTCATTTTGAGGTTCGTAACCTTGTCGTTGCTTGTAGTAGAAGATTTTCTTTCGCGGTCGCTCTTTTCATAGAAATAAACTCGCGTTGTTCAGTCAGGGCTTGATATATGAAGATGTGGTAGGTTTCAGCTCCTCTTTAATATTTTCCTTTGGAATATGGTTTTCGGTATGGTCACTGCTCAAATTTTCTTCAAAAATATTAACAATTTCTTCAAGATGTTCTTCGGTTTCAATATTTGCGATTTGCTTTTCAGACAAAGATGACGATGCTATGCCTCTTTTTGGTTTAACGCCAAACAGGGCTTTGTAAGGACTTGGAAAATCGCGAGATTTTGCAATTTCGGATAAAAAAATGCAGTTATTTTGTTATTTCTAGATAAAAAGAATTGAAAATATTTATTTCTTCCACCGAAAAATATAAAAAAATGATTTTAATAGATTGATAAAAGTTCAGAAATATATATCTTGCTTCTTAATTTACTGCTTATGTGTAGGTTTCGTTAGAGCTGCTTATTATTTGACTGTTCAATTTCTATGGTATCGTAATGGACCTTTTAATTCGCTGTAAGAGATAAGCGGAAAGGCGTAGATATATTCGAGCAAAAATGCACAACAGATAGAGAGGGGCAATAGTCTGACAGAGATTTAAGTCAAAACATTAAGGTAATTGAAAAGTAATGACAATAACTGTGTGTGTATAATTAGTTTTTCTCTTGGCAATGTTTACTATTTAGCGGACAAGCTAATCTACAAGATATTTTTAAAGATTTATATAATTTCATATACTCTGCTGGACAATGATAGTGTAACAGCGAAGAAGAAATAAATATCAGAGCCATATGCATTAAATTTAGCTTATATTTTAAGAATGAAAATATTATAAATGTAACTGGGTTATAGAGAGACTTGTGGGAAGCTTTTAATCATTTATATGTTCTTCCATGGAATACTTATCTGGCAAATTTTGGTCCAATCTGACGCGTTCTTCCAGGTTCTGCGCTTTTGATGGCCAATAGTGTGTATTATTTAATTTAATTTGATTTTAGAACTTAATGCAATTTAAAAAATCATGTTTCATGAAATTCTCATTAAAATATGACTTAGTGTAGGATTTGAAATAGAAAAACTTGAAAAGTTGAAAAACTTGTGTATAGTTGCAGAGCATTTCTATTTTATTTTGTAATATAATATTCAACTGCCTTTTGCAGTCAATTTTCATAAGTTTTCTCATAGCTTAAACTAACTTTTATGAGATTTATAACTGTACGATGCTTTATTTTCAACGACGGTAAAACTATAGGACTAATGGTGAACTAATATGCGACATATATAATAAAGTTAAATTATAATTATTAATGAATTTATTGCCGTAATAATGTTGATTCAAATTTATTTATAAGATTTGGTCTCATGGGAAATCCTGCGAAGAAAACTTCACACAGAATATTTACCGGGGTTTTCATTTTATTATACTTTTTATGTTTAAAATCATTATATTCTTTTTATTTATGAGCAAAAAGTGCATTTCACCCTTGAGTAAACGCAGAAAGTTCATAAGTGGGGAAGGGAGGTTAGAGAGCCATAACTTCATATATTCATACGTATATATACGTGTATTACTGTGAAAGACGAATATTTGGTCATATTTTTAGACATTCGGACTATTGCCGGTATATGTCGACAAGCACAGATAAGCTCTGGTGAATGTCAAAACTAGAAGACAGACAGAGAGGCGACAAAAACTCCAAATCTTTTGTTCTGCCGCGATTGAGGTCAGGTGGCATTCATTTGTTAGACTCTCGAACACTCTGCTGTTTGTCAGTCTGATGCAAGGTTTGCTGGTGCGTGCAACGTTTGTTGAATTTTTATTTTTTTATCCGATACCCTAATTTATATATTGAATGGCTACTGCAGTGAACCGTGATTTTTTTTTGAAAAGTTGCGTGCAATAATTGCAAGTAAACGAAAAGACAATTGTTTTAATTTTTCTCAAGAAAAGTGCTCTAAAATACTTTCCGAAGTGATTTCTGCTAAAACTAAGTGCTGCAGTACACCTTTGGAGTACAGACGGTTAAAGCGTTTTGACGTTTTAAACATTAATGATGAAGAGAAATTAATTGTGCCGTTAAAACCAGGAGAAACTAATATACAGTATTATGTTACCAATGATGAATTATTCAGTATACTCTCCGAAACTCACATCAGAATAGGCCAAGGAGGAAGAACACGTACGTATGCTTAAAGAATTGCAAGTTAAGTACAAAAATCTTATATATGAAGTTGTGATGTTGAATTTAAATTTATTTAAACAATGTCAAATGAAATAGTGCATCTAAAAAAGGATTTGTTGTGAAACCAATTGTCAGTTCGGAAATAAACTTAAGATGCCAAGTCCATCTGATAGACCTGCAGTCACACAGGGATGGCGAATATAAGTTCATAATGGTGTATCAAGACCATTTAACGAAATTTGTCCAGTTACGATCTTTGAAAACTAAGACAGCTGAAGAAGTAGCATCTCACCTTCTTCAAATATTTTTTAGATTTGGTACCCCCAGTTATATTGCATTCAGATAATTATAGAGAATTCAGTAATCGAGTCGTATCCGAACTATGCGCTATGTGGAAAGATGTTAGGATAGTTCACGGAAAGCCTCGCCATAGTCAAACACAAGGCTCAGTTGAAAGGGCCAATCAGGATATACAGAATATGTTAACTACATGGATGAACGATAACGATACAAATAAATGGTCAGATGGTTTGCCCTTTGTCCAATTTGCCAAGAATATAGCATACCACGAAGGAATACGCCAAAGTCCTTATGAAGCCCTGTTTGGCGTTAAACCATAAAGAGGCATAGCATCGTCATCTTTGATTGGAGAGCAAATCGCAAATATCGAAACCGAAGAACCGCTTGAAGAAATTGTTAATACTTTTGAAGAAAATTTGAGCAGTGACCATATCGAAAACCATATTCCAAAGGAAAATATTGAAGAGGAGCTTCAACCTACCACATCTTCATATCCAGCCCTGACTGAACAACACGAGGTTATTTCTATGAAAGAGCGGCTGCGAAAGAGAATCTTCTACTGCAAGCAATGAAAATGTTACGAACCTCAAAAAGAAATTTTCCTCCTGCTCAAGTTGGCGATACCGTACGAATACAAGTCCCTGATGTCGACCTTGGTCGTACAGATGCCAGAAATATGTTGGCAGTTGTTGTTGGAATAGAAGACTCCGACTTTTATAAATTAGCAAAAAAAATGGTACCCTCAAGCAGCTTTATACCCATAATCAGTTCGTAATTTGTAAAGAAAAGTTACCGTAGACAAGATTTCTTTCCAAGAAATGTTGCTGAGAGAAGCAGCTGCAACTAATTCGAAACGTGGCTATACACGGCAATGTTATACACGCTGTAATTGCAAAAAAGAAGTGTTTTAATACTAAATGCAGTTGTAAAAGCAAGGGATTCTTGTGCAATTTAAAGTGTCATAACAGTTTAAGTCATTGCAATAAATAAGATTGAGTACCGTTAATCATATAATTAAGTAAGTTTATTATTGGTATTATTTTCTTTTCTCAGTTAGAATTAGAATGTACTGTTCGTTTTAAGGTTCAACAGTTTATTTATATGTGCTGTTACTTCAGCTTTCTCCTATTTTGACATATGTCATAATATGTTTTGATAATACAGTATGATTTAAAAAGTAAAAAAAAAATAACCTTATTCAACATTCACCATCAGTGCATGCTGAATGTCAACATTGACCGGTTTATGACTTCATTCATTCATTCATTCATTCATTCATTCATTCATTCACACACTTACATACATACATACGCACGCACGCATAATCCGTTTTATTTCACCTGACATTAATACTTACAGCGCTGTCAAGTCCCAGAGTCAGTAGCATGGTGAAGAACAGTACTGCCCAAAAAGGACCACCAGGCAAAGTAGCAATAGCTTCCGGATATACTTGGAAAACTAAACCATGTCCTTCTGTGGCAACTTCTGCAATTGGTAATTGGTCTTTGTTGGCCATATAGCCCAAGTAGGCAAAAATGACAAAACCACTGTAAAAACTAGTAAAGCTGTTCACGGCCACAGTGAAAAGGCAATCCCTGAAACAAACGTCAAAGATTTATTCTACAGTATAATTGAAAATATTTTGTTTCATATTACTGAACATGTGACGTTGAAGGATGCGTATGATGAAAACAGATTGTGCGAAACTATTTGTGTCTATGTTTTAGAATGGCTAATCACTATGCCTTAGGCTATTAGAAATGGACGGCTTCGCTAAAATACTGTTAGGTATGTTCGCATAAATATGATGACTTGCCAAAATATTACGATTACTTACCTAGTGTTGTGCGCTCACATGTCTTTCGCGAAAATTCTGCGTGTACCTGGTTTAATTATATCGTATAGGGTATATTCAGATATTCTATGCTAGACAAGAACAATTTGGAATTTGAAGACTAACAGAGACTGGAAAATTTCAAGTACCACTTCATTCCATGAATGCTCGATTAGTTGAAATCGGGTGCACAGAGAAGTATACGAAATAACTGAATCTGTCAAACAACAATATTAATCAACGTTTATTGGCGTAGTGATACCAACGCCGATGGTATGGCGTGATTAGATGGTGAAACGTTCGAAAGAAAATAAATATTTCTGCGTTCGGTGGGACCTGAACCCACGACCTTCCACTTCAGGTCCCACCGAACGCAGAAATATTTATTTTCTTTCGAACGTTTCACCATCTAATCACGCCATAACATCGGCGCTGGTATCACTACGCCAATAAACGTTGATTTATATTGTTGTTTAATTTAATCTGCGTAGTGTTCGATTTATATAAATAAACTGAATATATATTCAAACTACGTTTGCAAAATTGTGTCTTTTGATAGGGTGTTACGTTATTAAACGAGTTCAGATCTACATGAACACATAACCAACATAAAGGGGTCGAGATATTATTTTTGTAGGATATTTCTGTGAAAAAATTTCACAAGTACAGCGGAACCTGGTAATGTGACCACCATTGGCGTACGCAGGAGGGGTGTTGATGGGGGTTGTAACCTCCATTGCAATGAAATTTTGTATATTTAACATAGAAATATGTGAGTTGTAGCTCTGTAATTCCCCATTGAGCCTATGAACCCCCCTTACGGACTTTCTGCCTACGCTTATTGTGACCACCTGAACAAAGTGACTACTTTTTATAAGAGAGAACTGGTAGGGACTGATGATTTGATCCATAAATGAATACCATCAATCATAAGGTTTATGGAAAGGGTTTTGGTATGAGACGGTACGAATGGTACACACATTAAAACTCAACAAACTTTGTGTTCATCTGGTAGTACACATATATGTACTATTTGTCAAAGTATTAGAAGCGAGGGAGAAAGAAAAAATCGGAACATCTTAGTAAAGTATATCTTGATGCTGAGTACATGTTTCTCTCATACAATGCTTTTGTGTATTGTTCTATTCACGGCGTAGATTAATGACCTCCGATTATGAAATTAATAAATTTAAATAGAAAGTGACAATTCTATTTAAGTGTATTAGATATTTGGCAAGTGCAATTAAATACAATGCATGGAACAGTCTTATACAGCAAGTGTGTTTTATAATAAAATGCTATATGCAAACTTATATAGAAAAAATTAAAGTAGGGGGCCCAAATATCGCCCATGTTCCTAACATCGCCTACCGTAGCCTAGCTCTGGATAGTGCTGCAGCTGCGCATTATATACATCCTCACCACTGCACTGTGCACGTTTCAAGCGATTGCGTCACTTTGTTGTTATTTCGTGAATTTTCAACCAAATTTCAGCCTGGAAAGTTATCAACCTACTCATACTCTTACTAATAACATAGTATGTAAGTCTCGTGATGGATCGCGATCGCCATAATATTGTTAGTAGTGTAAGAAATAAGCATTCTCTTGGTACTTAAGTTATCGAGTTCGTCTAGCCGGTTTTTCCTGTAGCATCCCCTATATTGTAAGGTTTGGGGGTTCCTAATACCGCCCATTAAGATGTTCCTAGTATCGCCTATTATGCGATATTTGGAATATTGTTTTGAAATAGGTTTGTTACTTTTACAGATATCAAAGCATGAGCAATGGGAGAAAGTAAAGATGGTAGAAGCAGTGATAGCTGTAAAACACAAAAAGGTGGGCCTTTTGAAAACAGCCCAATCATATGATGTACCGAGGTTGACATTGAAAGATTATATAAAAAAAAATCTTTAGAAGACATTGAAAGATTACTGTACGTGCCCCTAGGATGCAAGCCAATTTTGACCACGGAGTTGGAGGACGAGTTATTGGAGTACTGTAAAGATGTTGAGCGTTCATACTACGGTCTCACTGCAAGGGATATGAAACGAATGGCTTTCCAGCTGGTAATTAGAAACAATACTGACAATCGATTTTCTAAAGATAAAAAGAGTGCAGGAAGTAATGGTCGCGTCTCTCTTTTTGAAGAGACACCCTGCTTTAAACTTAAGAAAACCACAACCTTTATCTCTGGCAAGAATTCAAGGTTTTTCAAAAGACAATGTGGACAAGTTTTTCAATATACTGAAACCAGAGCTGGACAAGTTAAAATCTTCAGCCGCTAAAGTATTTAATGTTAATGAAACAGGTGTTACAACTGTCCAAAATAAAAGTCTTAAAGTTGTAGCCGTGAAAGGTAAGAAAGAGATACACAAGCTTTCATCAGCCGAAAGAGGGCGGTTTGTGGACGTCATAACTTGCATGTCCGCTTCCGGTATTTTTGTGCCTCCGATGCTAATTTTCCCAAGGCAGAGAATGAAACGAGAGTTGTTAGATGGCGCTCCACTGGGAAGCATAGCAGGTTGCCACATCTTGGGCTGGATACAAACTCATCTATTTACTCAGTGGATGGCTCATTTTATTAAGTGCTTTGAAACAACCGAAGATGATCCCGTCGTTTTGATTTTGGACGGACACACAACATACACCAGAAACCTAGATGTTATCTACCTGACCCGTGAAAATGGAATGCCTCTCGTGTGTTTGCCACCGCACTCTTAAGATCGAATGCAGCCCCTGGATAAAAAGTTTATGAAACCTTTCGAGACATATTATACTCAGGAAATTAAAAAGTGGTTGTTTGCACATCCCTATCGAGCTGTCACAATTTTTCAAGTGGGCCAACTTATTGGCAGCCAATATGAAAGTGACAATACAAGGGTTTAAAGTAACGAGCATTTTGCCCTATAACTCACAGACTGATTGATGTTGACTTTTTGCAACACCAACAACTTTCGATCACAGAAGAAAGGGAAAGTATTGCCTCAGCAATCTTCGTCGTTAACGAGTCAGCAACCACTATCATCCACAATGACCAGTCAGCAAGCATCATCATCGACAAGTCAATCTTCTCCAACGACAGATCAGCAATCATCGTTATCGACAAGCTTAGTAGCTTTGCCTACTCTAGTAATATCATCAAACCACATCATTCCAGTACCGAAACTTCTCCCTAAACAGCCAAATAGAAGGTGTGGATCGGCCTCACTGGTTAGTAGATCTCCCTTCAGAGAGGCCCTTGTGCAGTCATTAAACAAAAAGAAAGTAATAAATACCTTTTGTGTGGAAACATCAAGCAAACGAAAGCAAACAAAATCTAAAGAAATAGTATCAAAAAATACAGAAATGAATGAAAGATCAAGGAAGAGACAACTAGATCTTTCTTCACAGAGTTCAAAATCTGAAGATAAAAAGGAAGAGGCAACTTACGTCTCAACCGATGACAACGACAGTAGCTGTTCCGATAGTGACGACACCGAATGTCCAATCTGTAATGGCTTCTATTCTAATGATAAGCATAGAGAGCAGTGGATAAAATGTGTAAAGTGTTTCAAGTGGTCACACGAAGCTTGTGATACCAGAAAGAATAAAACACTGAAAAACTGTTACGTGTGCGTTTTTTGTAGCTAAGCTATATTTCTCTATTTATCTTTTGGCCTGAAAAATCCCACGTTATTACTAAACATCATTCTGGTTTATAATAAATTTTACTCTGAGTTTGAGTTTTCATGTTTCATTTTCTTGTAAAAGTGAATTTTTCTTTTAGTTTAGAACAATTTTTGTTTTTTAAAAATGTAAAACCTTGTTTATTTTGCGAAGGTTGTCTTACTTTTCGTATTTGTAATATGGTAAGAAATATGAAACAATTTTTACAATATTGTTTGTGCTTAATTTTTTTTGACTAAGCGATATTTGGAACATCATATGATGTAGTGGGCCATATTCGGAACAACTTTTTCAAATTAAAAAAAAAAATCTTTTCTTTTCATTTTTTAAACGGTTAAAACCCTCAATAATTAGGTAATTCTGATATATTACCTGATTGTGTAATGGAAAATTGGTGCTAATTGCAGGATAATCTTATGAGCATTAAGTATATTTATGTAAAATTTTCCTTAGATGGGCGATATTTGGGCCCCTCTACCTTACAATCAGCCTAATGAAAAATTTAAACCTTTCCGCATGCGCCACTGATCCCACATATAACTTAACTGTGGTATAAGCAAAACACTATAAGAGAATAAAGGCAAGAAAGTGGATGGGGAAGAATAGAAACTGAGATTAATATTTAAAGAAAATTATGTTTGTGCGCGTTCTGTATATTAAAGTATTTATTTTATTTCTACTTTCAGCCAAAGCAAACACAAGTTTAGAAATGGTACTTACCTGTAACAATTGTTGTGAAAGTTATTATACGAAGCATACGTGAGATGAACTCCAAATCCCACGCCAACTGAGTAAAAAACTTGAACCGCAGCGTCTACCCATACCTACGTGGATAAAAAGAATTTGTGAACACTGTAATAATGCGCAAGTTATTTATAGGTTTTGTATTTATGAAAGAATATAAGACTTGACAATATTGAAGTATAATGATTTTAATTCACTTGCGGAATTAAGTATTGAAGACAATCAACAAATAATCCAGTTAAAATAATATTTATTGATTGTGCATCTAAAATGTATCGAAGGTTAATCATGCATGCTTTAACCATGTAGTTTATTGCTTAGTATATCCTCTTAATGCTACATAAATTCCATTCTCTGACGTGCAAATGATGTACACATATGCACTATTAGACCTTCACGGGCATTTTTCGCTGTGCTTTTGGATCGTAAAGGGGTTTTTGCCTTTTATTTTTTATTCTCTTTTGTACTTAATCCCAAAGTTAAACGACATATTTTGAAAACACACCGCATTTTTTTCATTTATTTTGATGTTTGACAGATTATGCTATAAGTGGCTGTCTTTATTTTAAGGGAATAGAACTTGAATTTTATGTTTCTTAAAACTATAAAAATATTCTTACCTGAGATTTACTTTCTGCGTTTCTAGGAAACAGATTTAATTTATCTCCAAACAGCTCTCACGTCATATTAAGGGGTGACAGGTTTTACAGCAGAGTAGCAATTTTTTGTGACAGTGTTATCAAAACTTTAATGCCCAAAGAAAGTGACATTACGCGCTTCCAGATATGAACGTTATAATGATTG
Organism: Dysdera silvatica; assembly: GCA_006491805.2. Classification (NCBI taxonomy): domain Eukaryota; kingdom Metazoa; phylum Arthropoda; class Arachnida; order Araneae; family Dysderidae; genus Dysdera; species Dysdera silvatica. The sequence goes on from QLNU02015360.1 coordinate 105,857,616, forward strand.
AAGTTTTAGCGCGAGTGTTACATACAAAATATTTATTAAAAAAATACATATATAAACTAAGTTAGTACCCTATGCTCAATCACTCATTCTTAAAAATTAAGAATAATCTGTCGCGCTATATAAAGTGATACGCAATGGAAAGAATTCGAAGATTAATTAGCACAAAAGGGTTAAATGCTTGGTCTGAAACTTTACTATAAGTTAAAAACGGAAACTACACATAAATGACACACTGCACAAGGCTGAAATTGCCGTGGCCTCACTAAACCAGCTACTAAACAGTAGTAGAAAACTTAGTAGTAATAATAAAATACTACCTTATGAGACTACAGTCAGGCTAGTAATTACAAACGCGGCTGGTGCATGGGGTACAGAGGCTAAAACGTCAATTCTCAAATTCGCTAGATTTGAGCGTAAACTACTTTGAAAATGAAAAAGCACTCCATGATTTATAACCAATGCAACAACATATAAAGACAATGGAATCACCTGTTTAGAACACTCCTTTGTTGACTACGGAAACTCAACGTTTAGTAGAATTGATTATCATCCCAATTCACTAATGACTTCCAGAATTCTACCCACGAGCAAGTTTCTTCTACTTAGGCCCACCTAATCAGTCCTATTTTTCTTTTGGTAAGAGAACCTATAGATACTTACAGGGCATTTCAATCGTTTTGTGTCTCTAATATTTGGGTGCATATTAATAACTCATATAATAGTATATATAATAGTATATAGCAATTTAATATCCAGTATTCTTCTAGTATACATATAAATTATGTGCCAGTGTAAAATATATTCTATTAGTGTACATTAACATAGTTTATTATTCAGTTCGTTCTAGTATCACATTCAGTTAGTTTTATGTAATGTAATATTATTATTGGTTAGAGCGAATTCTTAGAGAAATGCTAATGAATAATTAAGATCTCCTTAATTAGTTACTGCGCTCGGACATTATACCATTGAATGAAATATCTCCATTGTTTAAATAAAGAAATAAAAAAAAGGTAGAGTGAAATAATGTCGCGGTACTCTGATATAATGCCATGACTTGTAGAGAAACGAATTCGAAGATCTGTGAGCAAAAGAACGCATTGATTGTGCAAGATATTACTTACATGGTAATACTTTTGTACGAAATATTGGCGCAGTATAGCCCAGATGCTCTTGCGCCATAAAAAAGCCAAACAAACAAACATCTTCTACGGAATGATTTCTACTTTAGCCATGCATTTTGTTGCGAAAATGAACCGTACAGATGCTGTAAAGAGTCTTGGGGTACTGTTTGCCATGCTTGCTCAACCTGTTGAAGAAGATTTATTGTTGTTTGCAGTGGCTGTGTCTGAGCTTGTAGATGCTGATGTTTCATAACGTCCCATATATTTAAATGGTGGGGACCTGGCAGGATGTCGTAGCATTTTAATACCTTGCAGATATCAAGTTATTCCAGTGAGATATCTTCTGAATGATAACAGGCATTATCGTGCTGAAATTAGGCGTTGCTCACATACCAGTTATAAAAGGAAGTGCTACAAATTTTAAAGAAATCATGAACATATTGGTGAGTTCTTACACTGTCTGCAATGCAAACTGGAGTAGACTGTCTATCATAACTGGGCGATGTATCCTTAACGCCATATGTTCGATCTCTGTGCCGTTCAATGCAGTTAGCTATATTGTCTCATTTGACATATTGCTTCCATGTGTGTGTATCTGATCATCGTTGAAGTCCAACCAAAAACAGGATTTGGCAATGAAGACGACTTGACGCTATTCTGCATCCCATATCACTCGGGAATGACACTAATTCAAGCAAGAGCTATCGACGATGAGTTGAGGACAGTGATATACAGTGTAATGGACGATGCGTATGAAACTTTGCGTTCGCAAGATAAGTAGAAATTGTTCGCTAGGTAATGGACTGACTGATGGCAGTCGTCTGACAGTCGATCGAGTGACTGTAGGAATGCCTAGCACTCCTCAGCGAATGAGATGATCATTACACTGACTAGTTACTGTTCCACTTCGTGATCTGTAAAGTTGGTCTACAATTACAACTTTACGGGTGTGTATATTTTGTGGCTCAATTATTTTTGGACACTTCGTTGGACCGTAGTATTATCCCTACCGACATGTACCTCGAGTTGATCAAAGCCTTATGGAAGTCAATATTCCGCCTCAAGTCTGTTTGCTGGTTCTATTTGTTGCGAACGCGGTTTCTACGCACCATGAACAACATAATCTCTCTTCAGAATCAAATTTTTGTTACAGTTTTTTCCGAAGTAGTCCTCCTATAGAAATACATGAAGCATCTACATCACAACTCGTCGGGCTTTGCATCATATCAGCTACAGTAGCTGTGAGATTTCTACGAAACGCTACTCGTTTGCACACATTGTTGTAACGCTTTCATTTACAAATTTTCAGGTAATAAAATTAGCTGTCTATATGTTGCAATTTTAATCTTACCTAATGTATATATTTTCCTCATGTTATGCATTTCTAAATATTTTGCTTGATAGCATAATAGCGTGTTACACCGTTTAGTGTATGGAGAAGAGAAAGGAAGGGCAATTGAAAAATATAGAGAAAAGATTATAATTGCATAATAAGATATAAATGAAATAAGAATGTTAAAATCGAACGCAACGCAAAAAGAAACTACTGCTTCAGAAATGTATTCATCATAAGCGTGTATGTGTTTGTATATGTTTGCATTTCTCATGAGGAGTGAATTGAAGGATATAATAAATTTATATTTGTTCCTTTAATACGCATGCGGATATATTATTCTATTTTATTATACTTTTGCAAATTTAAACATATCTACAAGGCCACAGATTTTTGAAATATACTTAAAAAGCTAACTTGATTTCAATGTACTAGATGTATAAATACAATATTTGTTAACTTTTAGGCCATTCGTTAAGCTTCGGTCTTACATATATATAATATATATACATAGGCGTACGCAGAAAGTTCGTAAGGGGACCGTGTACACCAATGTATATATATTGAAAGACATTTGCCTTTGTGTCGAGCAATTTGTGAAGGTCTGGCCGGAGATAATACTGGACGCCTTCCGCGGCACCGGGTAACAGCAAGCCTCTGATCAAGAGGATAGTTAGAATTACGTAAGGTGCAATGGCGGTGAACCACACGACCTACAAGAAGGAAGTAAAGCAAACTATAATACAAAACATATAGCGGAATTAACTGTACAGTGCTGATTTATGACAATGACATAACATTATTAACACCATACTTTATATATAGCATTGTTTAATACATTGATATTGTTGTTGTAGTCAACCATTTTTTTAGCAGTTTAATACAATGATATTGTTACTTACCATTATTTGACAAGCCATATTTAGTAGTTTCATATCATTATCACATAGCATATTGGGATATTCGTTCTAAATGGTTCATTTAACCTTGTTTATTAATTCTACTTCGCATGATTATTCACAGGTTCATTTAAAATGGAACCAGCATCTTAACGCAACCTCCGAAACATATAGCCGTACAATAATGCAGTGGTAAGGAGTTTGTTTATGTTTACAGTGCATAATATCCGAGTTTTGAAATCCAAATGGTATCGCTTTTTTTACTGACCTGTTTTCCAGGGTTTCACTAAATTGAACGGCTTTTGTTTAGGTTCTTCAGCTTGTTTCGTTTGTCTGGCGTTTTCTGACTTTAAGCTCGCAAAGACTGATATGTGTATTAAATATTTATTTTATTTTAGTATCTTTTATTTTCAGGATAAGCTTCGAGCATAACATATGATAATATGTATCAGAAAGAGTAGGATACCGATCAAGTAACACGCAGGTCTTCGTTTAGAGCGTATTACAATAACAATACGACGGGGCATGGAATCTATGAGCTCTTTGAAGTATTGTGTAGATAGTGTACGCAAGGCCAACAAAGTAATGGTCCACAATTACCTAATATTTACCGGTGGTGGAATCCTCATATCAAATCAAATTTGATTTAGAAGGATACAATTATTTACATAAGATGATAATGATTTGCAATTTATCAATCAAGTTAATCCATCCAGGCAGCAAGGGGTAAAGACTTCGGAGTCTGAAAAATCCCTGCTGCCCAGAATAGGATATAATTAGTGAAAATGGAAGTAATAAATAAGTAAATAAAATAAAAGATAAAAGAGCTGATTGAGTAGCATAGGTATAGATGGTATAATTAAAAAAAAAAGGTAGTTTTATCATAAGTCTCTCTCCAGTAGATAACGACGAATAAGTTTTTTATACTGGACAAAGGAATAAATAGATTTTAGTGAGTCAGGAAGATGATTCCACACTTTAGAGCCAAAGCAACAGATGCGCGAATCTTGTCATTAAAAGCACGTTGAACCGAATTCTATATGAGTTTTTTGTCTAATATATGAACCTGACTGCATATAAAAGACGGAAAATTAAAACTTTTAACAGAAAAAATGATTTCAAACGGTGGTGGATCGTACTTGCTACATTATGTCGAAAGCAACAAACGGTTTTACCGACGCTGCTTCTTAAAATGCCCGCTCTTGAACGTTTTCACAATTCCTCTATATGTGTGTCGCTTCACATCACAGAATCATACTGCATATTCAATTACAGTAATTTTCTCATCATATCGATGATGTGGTTGTATTAGGTGATTAACTGCCCGTAAAGAACGATTTTCTGTGCCTGGTGGGAGTCGAACTCACATATGCACAATTTCCGGTTAAGAGCGTTATCCATTAAGGTACAGATGGCGATCACTCTCTCCTCTGCGAACGTATGTAAGGCTTTCACTACGGACAAGTTCGCAAAGAATGGTGCAGTGTTTTGATTGCTTTCTAAACCAAGGCGACAAGTCAAAGAAGCCAAACGTCCGAAAAGCGAGACGAGCATGAACATTCTTTGCGAACCTGTCCGAAGTGAAAGCCTTATATACATTCGCAAAGAGGAGAGTGATCGTAATCTGTAGCTAAATGGGTAGCGCTCTTAACATGAAATCGACGAGATGTTTGTTCGACTCCCACCAGACGCAGAAAATCATTCTTTTCATTGCGAGCACTTACTCATATAATACAGACTGCATATATTAGGCGGAAAATTAAAATTTGAAGAGAAAAAGTTCTTTACCACATCGGGAATCGTACTTACTACCTTCTGTGGAAAACAAAAGACCGTCCTACAGACGAGACGAGGTTTTTTAAAATGACTGCGTTTAACGCTTCTTTTCTTTCCGTATGTGTATCGCTTCATTTCACAGAACCAGACTTCGTTTATCAGGTGGAAAATTAAAATTAGAAAGAGAAAGTGCATTCCCATGTCGGGAATCGTATTTGCTATCCTGTGTTGAACGCAAAAACGGTTTTATCGACGCTGCCTCTTAAACTCTCTGTTCCTGAACGTGTATTCCCTTTCTATGCGTGTGTCGTTTAATTTCTCAGAACAAGACTGAATTTATGGGGTGGAAAATTAAAATTTCAAACAAAAAAAGAAAAAATGCTTTCCCATGATGCAAATCGTAATTAATACTCTGCATTCAAAGCAAAGGACTGTGTTAGCGACGTTTTCGAAATGCCTTCATTTGAGATTTTTCCGTTTTTATATGTTTGTCGCTTCATATCACAGAATCAGACTGCATATATTAGACGAAAAATTAAAATTTGAATAAAAAAATTAATTCATTTCCATGTCGGAAACCGTACTTACTACCCTGTGTTCAAAGTCAGAGGCTGCTTTATCGATGCTGTTTTTCGTAATGCCAGCTGTTGAACTTTGTGTCCCTTTTCACATGTGCATGCCTTCATTCACGGCATCAGACTGCATCCGTTAGGCGGAAAATTAAAATTTTAAAAGGCAAAATGCATTCCAACGGTAGAAGATCGCATTTGCTACCTTGTGGTGTAAGAACAAGCCTCTTTCATCGATGTTTTTTCTCAAAATGCCTGCTCGTAAACGTCTTTGCCTTTCTATTTGTGAATAACTTCATTTCACAGCACCAGACTGCATTTATTAGGCGGAAAATTACAATTAGAAAAAGAAGAAAAAGCTCGTTTATATGTCGGGAAACGTGCTTGCTATCTTTGATTGAAAGCGAACAATTGTTTTGCGGACGCCGTTTCTTAAAACGTCTTCCCTTGAACGTTCATTCCCTTTCTATATGAAATATGTTTCGCTTCATTTCACAGCACCAGACTGCATTTATTAGATGGAGGATTAAAATTTCAAAAAGAAAAAGTGTTCCAACGGTGAGGGGTCGTACCCTATGTTGAAAGCAAAAAACCGTTTTACCGACGCTGCTTCTTTAAATGCCTGCTCTTGAAGGTTCCACTTATATGTATGTGCATATCACAGAACCAGACTACATATATTAAGCGGAAAATTGAAATTAAAAAAAAAAAAATTCGTGTCCACGTCGGGAATCGTACTTGATACCCTATGTTGAAAGCAAAAGACTAATTTAACGAACCTGTTTCTTCAAATGCCTATCCTTTCTATGTGTATATCCCTTCATTTTAGACAACTAATCAGATTTCTTTCATTAGGTGGAAAATTAAAATTAAAAAAAAAAATTCGTTCCCTTGTCGGGAATCGTACCTTCTACAATGAGTTGAAAGCAAAAGACTGTGCTATCGAGATTATTTTGGGAAGCGCCTGTTCTTGAACGGTTTTTTCTTTCCTATATGTGTATAAATACATTTATTTCGCATTACCACACTGATTTCATTAGGAGGAAAACATAAATCTCAAAAAGAAAAAAATGCGTTCCAATTGCTGAAGATCGTACTTGCTAACCTGTGATGTAAGAACAAGCCTGTATTATCGACTCTGTTGCTCGAAATGCCTGCTCTTGAATGCTTTTTCGCTTTTAATATGTATATCGCTTCATATCAAAGAACCAGATTTCATATACATTATGCGGAAAATTAAAATTAAAAATAAAAATCATGCCCATGTCGGGAATCGTATTTGTTACCCTGTGTTGGAAGCAAAAGACCATTTTCTCGATCCTGTTTATTAAAATACTTGCCTTTAACATTTTTTCCTATGATAAATAATTATGACACCCATGTTTAATCTCAATCTAAAGCTTTTATAGTATAGGAGAAAAAAAGACATCGTCCCCATCCTAGAGTCGAATTAGAGTCTCCTCGCTGAGTCCGGAGTGTCTTAACCGCTAGGCGAACGAGGACAGGAAACAACGCCTTTCTCCGTATATAAAGATGTAAGATATTATTACCCTCCTCAAGGATAACACAATTGCCAAATAATGGTCAACACACAAAGCCTCCGGGGCGAGATTTTTGTGAGTTTTTCGTGGGGGATTTTTTATTACAAATAAATTTGACACCCACATTACGCTCGTACTAGAGCAGCATTGGAGAAAAAGAGACGCTTTCCCCGTCCTGGAGTCGAACCAGGGTCCCTCCGTTTAGCCCGGAGTGTCTTGGACCGCTAGACGAATGAGGACAGGTAATAACGCTCTCTTTCTCCGTAAAGGTGTTAAGATATTATTACCCTCCGCAGGGATAACACAATTGCCAAATATGGTCAACACAAGAAAGCCTCCGGGGCAAGTTTTTGTGATTATTTTTAATATCTGTAATAATATCTTACATTATACACGGAGAAAGGAAATGTTGTTTTCGTCCCCGTTGGCCTAGCGGTTAAGACGCTCCGGGCTCAACGGAGAGACTCTACAACGGGGACGATGTCTCTTTTTCTCCTATACTAAAAAAGATCGAGATTAAGCTTAAACGCAGGTGTCAAAATTATTTATTTTAATAAAATTCACCAAGAAAACAATCACAAAACTTGTCCCGATGGCTTTGTGTGTTGACCGTTATTTGGCAATTGTGTTATCCCTGTGAAGTGTAATAATATCTTACATTTTCCCCTTTCTATATGTGTACACCTTCATTTCACAGCACCAGACTGCATACATTAGGCGGAAAATTAAAATTTCAAAAAGAAAAAATAAGTTCCAACTGTGGGAGATCGTACTTGCTACCCTGTAATGAAATTAAAAAAAAAAAAGTTTTAACCGACGCTGCTTCTTAACGTTTTTTCACTTTCTATATGTGTGTCATTTTCCATCCACAGAACCGGACTTCATTTATTAGAAGGGAAATTGAATTTGAAAAAAAAAAAATTTCGTTCCTCTGTCCGTAATCGTATTTGCTACCCTGTTTTAACACTTTACCTACCAGAAGCCCATTAATAGGCTATTTTCACCAACGCTTAACGACCGGTAACCTATTAATCGGTCTTTCGATTGCTAACGTTTGCTGCCCGGAAGCCTATTTTAGGCTTCCGGCCAGCAAACGCTGGCAGTCAAAAGACCGATTAATAGGCTACTTGTTGTTAAGCGTTGGTGAAAAATAGCTTATTAATAGGCTTCCGGTAGGTAAAGTGTTAAAAGCAAAAGACTTTTTTATCGACGTTTTTTCTTTAAATGTGTGCTTTTTCCCCTTCTATATTTGTATCGCTTTATATGACAGAGAAATGCTGCATTTACTGGGCGGAAGGTCAAAATTTGAAAAAAAAAATAAAACTTAAGTTTCTATGTTGGTAATCATACTACTATTATCGTGCTATGCTTCTCACATATTGTCCCGACAATCCCCTTGAAGCGTCACATTTGTAAATAACATACTTATAGACACTCGCAGAAACAAGATATATAAAGGGGTTGAATTGTATCTGCAGCCTATCACACGTAGTTATTTCACCGACGAGTTGGTGACGTCAGTTGCTAGTAGCTACCTAAGTTGAGTGGATTTAAAATTTTGTTTTCTGAAAGCAAACGAAGCAGATGTTTAATAGCTAATTCAATCATGCGGGAATATTTCAGTAGTCGATACAAAATATTCAGGCACGAAGCTAGCGAAATATCTTCGTGTGATTCAGCTCATAGGAAGACAATCACCCTTTTGCACTTACCTTACCAAGCGATTTTACTCCCCGAAACAAGGCGATATACAGGATAATGAAAGCCACTAGCACACATACCACAAGTTGCCACTTTGGAGTGCCAAGATCTCCCATACCTTCACTTTGATGAGTTTCTAGCACAGCACGGCTGCGAAAGATTCAAAATAGATCTAAATTGCAACGAAACAATCAATACTCAAATAGGCAAACAATCATACTCTCGTTCCAATAATTAAAAAGTCTTTACTTTTTAATAAATTTTTAGGTATTTTATTTATTTTTGTTTCGTTTCATTAATTCTGATAATAAAAGCAAATACACTTTTACTAAAGACTAGAAATACTTGATGGTAGAACTATTTTTCGTATATGAACGGAAATTTTGTCCAGTGAAAGCTGTCTATGAAGATACCTAAGGACCTGGAAACGATATCGTTTAAACCTTTAAAATCATTATTACCTTATCTATAACGAGAAAAAGGTTGGATCTGACACAATCTATATCGGTTGTGACCGTGAAGAATTACCGGTATTGACAGGTTTTACTATATTTACACCTTATTCATTTAAGCCTAATTACAGCTCACCACGAGTAACTAAAATGTATTATGTCTCAAATTATTAATTTATGCCAAATTTTTTGTTCATTTTGCAATAAAACAAATACAGTCGAACCCCGATATAGCTAACATCAAGTGTCCGATCTTTTAGTTTGCTATATCCGATCCGACAACAATAATGGATTAGTGAACGGGACCAAAAAATCCGTTCGTTATAAGCCGGGTACGCTACAGCGGGACTTGACTGTATGTAGTTCCGTCTATTTGTAATTATTTGTGTAAAATCTTTGCACTAGCCCAAAGCTTTATAAAAATATCCTGATGGGTACATTGAGATAGCTAACATTCATCTAACGGTTCGACAAAATTTTTTAAATAATTTTAACGCAAATATGAATTTTCAGTCTCCATTAACTAAAATTACGGAAAATTTTAGATTGTGTCTTTTTGCATGCAGTGTAACTAAATGCTCTTTCTTTCCTGTCTTAAATTTTAAAAATGTTTTTGATTCTTCAGATCGAGGACAAAAAGATAATTTTGTCTTCGGCTTATGCGCAAGATGTTGACACATTTCCAAAAAATATACTTTTCTGGAAAGAACTAAGCCACTTCATTTCGGAGAGCAGGAAATTAACGTTTTCCTCATCGTCAAGAATAGGAAATTGAAAATTTTGGGCACGTCAACTTCTCTTTTTGACAAGCTTTTCTAAAAGAATCGTTCTCACGTCTCTTTCTTTTGACGAGGAAAAAATATTCATATGAATTTCGTTGTAATAAACAGCCCTTGAGAAGGTTTTCAAGCTGACTTCGGTTAATACTGACGAATGTGACGAGGACGGCATGTAAAATGAAATTTTGACTTCGTGAGCACGAGCCAACCTCAGAGATTAACAACAGTATTCTCTAAAAACATATTATTGGAGTTGTATTATTCATTTATTTATAGCCATCTTGTATATGCAATGGTAATTGGGGGGTAATTTAAAGAAAAGTAATATAAAATTAATTAACCTTGCAACCTAAATTTTTAAGATTAATTGGAAAATATAAAGTTTAAAATTACAAAGTATTATTTATTAAATATAATATATATATATATATAATGCTTATGGATAAATTATATGAATTTAATATATTCAAAAATAATACTTATGAAGAAAATAAACATAGGGATAATATTAGTATACAGTAAAAAATAATCGAAATCTTAGAATGCAATATCAGTTAAGATTACCAAAAAATTAAAAGTTATTTAGAAGAGGTACAATGTTTTCTGGAATAAAAAATTGAAACAGTTTGCCAGAAAACTTAGAGAAAATCAATAATACTAATATGTTCAAGAAATAAAATAGTTTCATAACATCTTTTCAAAGCTGAAATTTGCCTCCATCTACATTTTTTGTAACATCAATAACTCGTTCAATGCCATTAGTTTTCATATAAATGTGTGTGTGTGGAGACCACTATCATTATATTTACTGTTCGAGGAAGACATATTCTTTAGGATTCTTCATATATGTTTACATATATATATATATATACGATTTGGCCCGCTTGATGTTAACTCCAACCTGCTTGAAGACATTTCTTCGAGTGAAAAACTGTTGCTTTATTCTGGACGGATAAAATATTCTTTCAATATACTTAATTAAATTTTAATAAGTATCAAGTTAATTAGTGATGTAGTGTATATAATACGTTTTTATAAGGCGTAAAATTAATCAATGTTAATAGACCATGGTGAAAGCTCATGCATAACAAGTTCTTTGAATTTTTCATATTTGTCAAAGAGGAGAATTTTCTCATTTAAATAATGGAGATTGTGATGGGTTAATTAAGGAAATTCATTTCTTACACTCCATGATTTTTGGGTTCAAGATATTTATTCAAGATATGTATTACAGAATTTTTCTGACTCATGAGAGTTTGAAGATGGTTTGTTCATGAGTTTTAGGGCGCAAGGGTCATGTTGTGCGAGGACCTGCAATTTCCCAAGCAATATGAGCCGCTTATCGCAGAAGGAACGAAATCCCGGTCTACAGCCGCTAGTTAGCTGGTAAACGTGGTTTTATGATTGTTATTATTATCATTTTGGTACAGATGGTAGTCTAAATAACGACTCGCTAGGCGAACGCGTTACCACTGAACAACCGAAGGGACAGGAGTTTGAAGAAAAAAGAATATTGATAATGCTCTCCACCTGGATTCGAACCACAAGTTTTTGGATTTCTGACCCAATGATCTGTCGCTTGCTGCTAAGTCGCTGGGTACATTCGCACTTAGGGAAAACTTTCTATTTAAATAGGAGAGGTTGTAAAAGAATTCATTACGAAAATTAAATTCTGGTGTTCTATTTTTTTAGAATAATAAAAAAAAATCTTCCACAAAATTGTATTTTTAAATTAAGGAAGATTAGCCGAAAGTGATGATTTATTATTATTTATATTTATTTATTATATTTATTATTATTATGATTATCCCGAAAGTGAAGATTACACCGGAAGTTCCTGATGATATTATACACATTTAAATGTTCTCAGCAGGGCCGGATTAGCTCATAGACAAGCAAAGAAAATGTTTGGGGCCTGCTTTTTTTCAGCGGCCCGGCGAGGCGAAGACTCAACGTTAATTCAAAATCGTTGCCAATCCGACCTTATCACTAGGGTAGTAATTTTATCACGGCGCGAATTTCCGCGACATTTACAGCGAATTTTAGAGTTTTTTTTGTATGTACGTTGTATGCAAATATCTTACCTGTAATGACTTCATTTCCAAACTTTAAAATTTAAATTCCAGAACTGATTTAGCGAGCATTTTCATTGGTCCCACGATCCTCGTCATATGCGGGTCCTAGTGTAATTACACAAGCTTAATTTATACCACAAGGGGCCCCGGAAATTTTTTTGTCTAGAGCCACACGAAGCATTAATCCGGCCTTAGTTCTCAGCATCGACCGTGCTGATTCCAGTATTTGACCACCATTGGAATTTTCCTGGACTACGCAATTTAATTTTTCCATTGGCTATAATTTAACTCCTCAAGCAAATTTCAAAAGCTTTTGGCCCATGTGCGTTTATCCTTTTTGAAAATAAATCGTGGAAAAAATTGATCTTTAACCTTCTCTCGTAATGGCCATAGGTTCTCCATAATTGGTTTTGGATGGCCACGAAAACCCTTTAGAACTGTGAATGCTTTTTTTATCGACTATTTGAATTCCAATATTAATATGAAGGAATGCATATACATTACTGTTGTGTCTCAAAAATTGTGGAAATTAGGCTTTTTAATTATTTAAATATATGGGTGGCTTCATTACATCATCTTATATAATAACATATTTCTTCATCTCATAAAATTTCTACATAGTATACCGTGAGACACAAAAATTCACACATTGTAAATATTATTCGATTCTGCCGCCTTCTTTTAATTGTTGTTAGAACAAGAGATCGATTGGAGCAACTGCCTGATGAACGACAACCTAATAATTACCATCCCTTAACGTTACCCAGTGGAGTAGTTAATAAAGGAAGACGATAAGCATTATTATAGTCCCTAACCTACCTGGACCTTACTGATGTGATGAACGGTTCACAAGAATAAGTGATTTTCAACAACCGGGGCCTCTTTGAAACTGAGATAAATCCATTGGGACAACAAATAGAGGAACTTATTTACGATTCCTGAAAGTTTAAATAAAGGACTTCGGCCATTAACCGTTAGGGTTTTAATAAACCCTAAATTCAAGAGGATTCTATGAGGTGGCTAGCCTTCTGCATAGACTTTTTAAATACGCTTTTAGACGTTACTAATATTTTCTTTTTCAGCCTCGTAAATAATGTGCATATAAGTTACGTGAATATGAATGCATATGTGAAATATTGTGAAATGTAGTCATCAACAGAAAATCATTTTCTGTCATCATTCACATTTTGGGCTAACTATTTATCATATTTTTAATTAGTGACTAATTTCAATTATTATTTCCTTTAATTAAATTCTTTACTTTTATTTATCTAATAATTTTTATTTTACTTTTTTTAATCTAATTAATTATTCTAGTATTTTATTTATCTATCCTTTCGTCCATGGTTCAAGATTTAGAAACCCTTTTCCTCCTTTCATTTATTCTACTTTTGGGTGGTCAAGGCGAAATCACCATCCATCATCTGGTTTCGCCAGCTAAGTTCACAACAACGAAGCTCCTAGAAGAAGACCATCCTAGAATGCATACCTCAAGCATCTGTGTAGTCTTTGTCTATATCAGAAATACCGACGTACTGCCTGACTATTGAAACCGATTCAAAAATATACTTCGGCTCCAGGTGTCTGGAAATGACACTGTGGCGAGAGGCAGTCTCAATTGTCCAAGTATACTCCAAGCCGTCCTAAGATGTTGCCGGTCATCTATCTCAAGGAATCTTGTAACTAGCCGCCGAAAATTCTAGAATGACTACTAAATCCTTGGCGACCTGGCGCTACTGTACGTCCTGCAGCGACCCTGGTGTCAAATCTGTAAGTTGTGCTATCACATGAGGCAGTGGGTCCATCGCATCGGCTTGGCGGGACCCGGGCGCTATTTGGCGACTGAAAAGTTTTCTTACTAGATAGCCTTGTCACCAAACGTCGAGACACTCTTATTCTAGTTCTGGACCAACTAACATATGTTTGGTTTTTTTTTCCCTCAACTTAACCATGTAGTTCTTTCTGGGAAAAAGTCCAGGGGCCTTGGGCCCCACCTTGATTCATCGTCCACTTTACCGGTTAATACATATCCATTCTTTCTTTTCTGTTTATTTAACTTCAAATTAACTACTCCCCTGTGCCCTAGTTAATTTTGGTAGGAAATTTATTTCATTTTAATTAATTGGCTCAGATGAATAACTGTTCGTAGTCAAACCCGAAATTGGATAGTTTATCATTTTCATTCAGAGTAGAAAATCTCTGTTTAGATGGAATTAATAGCTCGGGTCTTTTTGTCATTCCTTGTTTATCGTCGAACGAAAAGAATTCTAGTGTGTGAATTACGGATTAATGTCCGAGTCTTGTTAGTTTTGTAAATATCTGGTTGGGGAATTGTGTCCCACCTTGAAACTAATCATTTTGGGTAATGGTCCTATGTAGAAGAAATGGTATTTTTGTAAAACCTAAAAATTGTTTTATTAAATGTGTAAAAATTATTTAATCCTTTGTTTCCCTTGTTGAGTAATTTTCCGTTGCTTATCAGTATGCATGCATATGATATGTGTTTAGTTAAGGCTAATTAAATAATCAAGTTTCATTAAGGCATTTACATCATTTTTGATCAGTGAGCATAGGTCCAAAAAGATGGACTCACGTTAATTGATTTAATAGGGGGCAAATTGGCTTCCCTTTTCCGAAATCCTGGGTCTGCGGAATAGTTTTCCTTTCATGATTACTGTTAAAGTAATTATAGAGGGACGGCTATTATATTTGAACTCACAACGCGTTTATTCTCAATAATGCCAATTAATAAAATTTTACAATACAATAAATATTCATTTTACTCCTCCCTCCCATAACCCAAGACAGCCTTTTTTATTTGCCAACACAGGTGAAACTGCTACCTCTAACAATAAAACTCCCAAAATCATCGCACAAGAAAAGTGCAAAGCAAGTCCTGGCTTTAACTAGTGCTGAAAGGTGCAAAAAATATTGCTGTGATCGCTTGTTGTAGTAATTGCAGATTCATACACATACCACTTGTCATCACATTCAAGGGTAAAAGACTTAAGCAAGGCAGAGTTCTCGGTCAATTCACCCAATGGATCTTATATGATTCTCGTTCTCGCCGTCAGATGCCCCCAACTTTAATATTTCCCAAGAAATTTAACGACTAGTTGAGGCATCTGGATAATTAAAATCCTGAGAAATGCAGGTGCCCCATGGCGAATGTTTCCGCTTTTCTCACACGAACTACAGAAACTTGACATCTTTATGTGTTTAGGTGCCTGGCCCTGATGGATGTTCGACCAGTTCTTTCGGCCCAATCAAGGACTAAAACCTCCCACGTCACAAACGAACTGACCAATCATATCGTGTGGGCGTTTACAATACTCTGTTGAACTTTTAACTTCATTATTTTTAAGACACACATTCCTGCTCCATCAATCGTGGAATGAGCACGCTAGAATGCGACAATC
>QLNU02015360.1:105873383-105887834 GCA_006491805.2 Dysdera silvatica
TTTGCTGCCTGTGAGCAAAAAATGAACTTGAAAGCTTAAAATAGCTATAAAACATGTTGTAATAACTTTTTACTAATAAATTTAAAACAAATCACGTAGGCTTTTCTGGCCGTTTAAGCGAGCATAATAATTGTTATTTTCCCCTCCGATAAATGAATTCAAAACAAGTTTAAAGAGAAAAATTGTTTGAAAATATAGCAAAACGAGTTGAGACGTATTTGAGCAATAATTATATTAAGTATAGAAATAAAACTGATTTTATTTGTTAGATTTCGTTTCGTCAATCGTATTGCGAGTATTATACCGGGTCACCTTCCTAAATATTATTAATATTGATTTTAAAATATGAAAGAAATAAACCAATTTGAGAAAGCAAATTAAATTTAAACCAATTATGATTTTTTATTGATTTGATGAGTTTGTTATTTGATAGTTAATAGGGCTTTGAAAGGACATGCATTTAAAATTTTTGTTATTTTCAGTAATTTGAAATTATGAATATCGATATTAATCTCTTCAATGTTCTTCACTATTTTAAACACATTATAAATCATCGTATTCCATTTTTGAAGGTGATGCAAATGAAATTGTTCAAGAAGAAAAATATTTAGCTTTCGCGCTTTAAAAAAAAATTTTAATTTTAATTTCCCCTCTCAATTTTACTGAAAACAAGGAAACAGTTTAAGCAAAATGTGATATTGAGGACCCCACTTCATGTTCGGTGATTAATGTAAGTGAAAACCAAAGACTTGGATTGCAAGTCAGAATAATGTTTAGTACGAACACTCGCTTCAATTATCGATCGCAATGGGCGAGTGTATCTCTGAATAATTAAAAAAAAAAAAGTTCACAAGACCTACATAAACCAACATTTCCTTCATATGGCTTGCATTGTTTCAAATACCCGAGCTCTAGGTTATAATGGGTAGATAATAAATAATAAATACACAATAAGTAAAATATTCCATTTTCGAACAATTAAAGCTTAATATTTTCAATGAGGGGGTTTTGCTGAAAAACCACCAAATAGAGGTTGATTATTTTTCGTTTTGCCGAAAGATTTAAAGGTTAATATCTCAAAATTCTGAGTTTTACTGAAAATTGCTGAAACGCGTATCAAGTGGCTTTCAATAACTTGTCTTGAAAGCTTCAGATAATTAAAATCATCCATGGAATCATGATATGAGATATCAAGGTCTGCAATATGACTGTTTCGGATTTGGGGGGGCATATCTCGAAATAGCCATTCTATTCTCTATTCATTCATTCTTCCGGATGGAACGGAAGAACACAAGGCTCGCTCACAGGCAGAGTCAAACCCCTCCGAAAGCGACAATCGCCACGCAAGCAGGAATCAAGGCTCAAAGCCCCCCAGTCCCGGACCGGAACGAAAAGACATCCGCACAATTTCGGAGCCAGAACCTGTCTCCAAAGATGGGAGAATCTAGGATGGCAAAGGAGATTTTGAAAACCAATCCAGTGGGGAGAAGAAAAGTGTGACGTCCTAGGAAATGGAGTGGATGAAGATCTGAGAAGAATGCGAGGAAGAGAAGGGCAAAAAAGGCCTTGGATAGATGAGAAATGGCAAAGATCGTTAAGGATGCTCAGGTCTTTCAGGAACTGTAGCGCCGAAGAAGAAGAAGCCAACGCTAGTAGCAGGGTTTAAGCTGCAGTCTCGTTTTTCGCAAAATGCGATGAGTTGCACGAAATTGCGAAGAAAAAATTATTGCCCATCGCGAAAATGCGACAGGCATTTTTAACCACAGTTTATTCTCTGAAAACAGGATTTCTCGATTCCAGAAGATCCGTTATGCACTTCAGCGATCTTTTCTTGTTTCTTTTTGTTTCCTCTTCAAAGTTCTTAACAGTACCTATTAAGCATTGTTGATATAAATAATTTCATTGATACGATTTTTCGAGCAACGAAAGCAACTAATATTTTTTAGCATTTTGCTACAACTTTTTTCCCATTTTAGCATTTTTGCGACAGCATGTTTTGAGCCAGCTTAAACCCTGGTTAGTATTACGTAAAGCACATTAAATATTAATATCAGCATTTTGACTGTACTAAACTTTTAAGGGGACAGTGCATGTTGAAAATGGCCAAAAATGAAGAAAAACATTTTTTGGATTTTTAGTCCATATTATGGTTTGAACTCTTCTGAACATGATAGCGACTTCCGTTTACGGATGACATCACTTTTCCTGTACTTTTAAATGCTTTTAAAAATGACCGACATTCGTTTAAATGCTGTTTAAAGGGACTAGGGTACTTATTGATTATTTGTTTCGTGAAATTTTGACTTTTTTTATTTTATTTTATTTATTTATTTATTTATTTTTTTGGCGACGGAACTTTATACGATTTGAAATGATGAAGTGGAAACAATTTGCTGTTTACATTATATTTTGCACGCTACGTTTATTTCGAATTTGTTGTCATTCCGCATCTAGTTTTTGTTATCTATTTTGTGTTGTTTCATCGTTGATTTCCTGTTGATTTGCTTGTTGATTTGCTTGTTGATTTATTTGTTGATTTTCTGTTGATTTTCTGTTGATTTGTCTGTTCGTGCTGTTCATTTTTACCGTAATAATTGTGGGATTATGCACAAAATGCATTCTAAGTGGCGTGCACCTAAAGGTCGGCCTTCAAAGCGGAGTAAATTAGCAGCTGAAAAGTTAAAAAAAAAGATGGGCCGATGCAAAAATGGATGCTGAAAATGAATCGTTGGATTCTCCTCTAGCACCAAGTGCAAGTGAAAGGAAACTTGCACATTTTCATAAAACTTCTGATGGCTTATAGGGTGCTAAATCTGAAGATGATGAAATTGCTGGAATATCATCAGACAGTGTGCCAGTTGTGGAAGGTATTCTTTGGTCAATAAGACTGTGTGGCCAAAATTATTACAAGAGCTATCTTGTACAAATTGTGCGGAAAAGGCTTTAGACGTCAACGCAGAGGAAACTTTTGGATTTTCTTCGAAATTAGAAATCGAATGTAAATTTTGTGAACAAACTTATGGA
The DNA here is from genome assembly GCA_006491805.2 of Dysdera silvatica. Classification (NCBI taxonomy): domain Eukaryota; kingdom Metazoa; phylum Arthropoda; class Arachnida; order Araneae; family Dysderidae; genus Dysdera; species Dysdera silvatica. Next base: position 105,876,408 of record QLNU02015360.1, read on the forward strand.
TCTACCTTCTCCAGTCAGCGTGTTGAAGGACAACGACGATTCGATGTCAACAAGAGCATTGTGGAATAATTTTTAAGCCTTGGCAAAGGACATTCTGCCATTGAACAATTCCCCATGGCAATGGGGATTCACGGTATGGACAAAAAGACCTTTGTTTTGTGTCTCACGCAGTTAGTTGAAGAAGAGGGCGATGTCAAAAATGATGTTTTACTACCGGCAAGAAAGATAATACGATAAGTACATTGCGAATTATGTTCTAGTAACGATGATGACGTGCTTGACATCTTTATGTCGTATGATGCAGCTTGGCACAAACGTGGCTACACCTCATTATATGGCTTAGGGATTGTAATTGGCATCCTTACTGGGCTCGTTGTCGATTATGAATTACTATCGAAATATTGCCAGGACTGTGTTATAGCCCGAAGTAAAATAGATACGAAATCTTCAGAATTTGGCAATTGGACGGAAGATCATCAGAAAAGCAGTAAATGTCAACAAAATTTCGCGGAGTCGTCGGAATCGATGGAAATGCATGCAGCTGCAATTTTATGGAAGAGATCCGAAAGCCTGTGCAATATGCGTTACACTTGCATGTTATCTGACGGGGAGTTCAAAACATTCAGCCATCTCACGAGTCTAAATTTATACGGTGTACCCGTTACGAAGGAAGAGTGCATCAATCACGTTGCGAAACGCCTAAGTACTGCACTGAGAAATAAAGTGCAGGAGTGGAAGGTAAAAAAGGCAACAATTGTTGGAGGGGAAAAAGAAAGGAAATTTGACTAACGACACCATTGTCAAGCTTTCCAACTTTTATCGTAAAGCGATAAAGGACAATGCCATAGACCTAAATGCCATGAAGACTGCAGTTTTGGCAACTCTTTATGTCAACTGCATGTCAACTGACCAGAAACCGCAACATGGGAAGTGCCCAGTTGAAGAAACCTCATGGTGTTTTTGAAACCGGTCCCTTATCAAAAATGAAAAACCCAAAAGTCATGACACTATGAAAACTAAACTTTCGGAATCTGTGGCTGCGAACATACTACCTGTGTATCAACGTTTGGCAGATAATACATTATTATCTCGATGCAATTCTGGCAAAGCACAGAACGCTAATGAATCTTTGCATAATGTCATTTGGAAAAAATGTCTAAAGGAAGTATATGTTAGTCGGAAACGAACCGAGATTGCCGCTGCTTCTGGTATTAGTGAGTTTAATATGGGAAATTTTGCAAGGTTGGTGTTAATAAACGAAAGAAACGATAAGCTTCCTCTACTATCAACCCAAGTGCTTGCAAAAAGTCGCGATCAGAGAAGGTTGTCACAAGCTGTAAAAAGGAAATCTACACCTTTTCGTGCTAAACGAAATGAAAAAAAATTTAAAAAGAATAAGGAAACCTCTGCTATTAAAAAGCAAGAGGGAACAACATATGGTGTAGGTAAATTTTGAGAAAACTATTCTATAAACTTATATTTTAAAAACTATTTACCGAGAATAGTACCCAAATTCATCTTCGTTGCCGTCGACTCAGATGTAAGTTTATACACTGAAGTGCCAGAAAAACTGGCACAGGCGTGCGTATGCAAATAACGGAGCTTTGCAACCAATCAGCGTAACGCGATGCTGTCGGCAGCGCCTATATAAGACAAGAGATGTCTGGCAAAGCTGTTAGATCGGTTCTTGCCGCTACAATGGCAGGTTATCAAGATTTAAGTGATTTTGAACGTGGCGTTATAGTCGGCACAAGAGAGATGGGACATAGCATCTCCGAGATAGCGACAAAATTTGGATTTTCGCGTACGACCATTTCACGGGTATACCGTGAATATCAGGAATCCGGTAAAACATCAAATCTCCGACAGCGGTGCGGCCGGAAAAAGACCTTGAAAGAACGGGACCTTCGACGACTGACGAGAATCGTTAAACGAGATAGACGTGCAACACTTCCTCAAATTGCCGCGGATTTCAATGCTGGGGCATCAACAAGTGTCAGCGTGCGAACTGTTCAACGAACCATCATTGATATGGGCTTTCGGAGCCGAAGGCCCACTCGTGTACCATTGTTGACTGCACGGCACAAAGCTTTACGCCTCGTATAGGCTCGCCAACACCGCCATTGGACTGTTGATGACTGGAAACACGTTGCCTGGTCTGACGAGTCTCGTTTCCAATTGCATCAGGCGGATGGACGTGTACGGGTATGGAGACAACCTCATGAATCCATGGACCCTACATGTCAACAGGGGACTGTTCAAGCTGGTGGAGCTTCTGTGATGGTATGGGGCGTGTGCAGTTGGCGTGATATGGGACCCCTGATACGTCTAGAGACAACTCTGACAGGTGACAGGTACGTAAGCATCATGTCCGATCACCTACACCCATTCATGTCCATTGTGCATTCCGACGGACTTGGACAATTTCAGCATGATAATGCGACACCCCACACATCGAGAGTTGCTACCGAGTGGCTCCAGGAACACTCTTCTGACTTTAGACACTTCCATTGGCCACCTAAATCGCCAGACATGAACATTATCGAGCATATCTGGGATGCCTTGCAACGTGCTGTTCAGAAGAGATCTCTACCTCCTTGCACTCCTATGGATTTGTGGACTGCCCTGCAGGATTCCTGGTGTGAATTGTCTCCAGGATACCTTCAGACATTAGTCGAGTCCATGCCACGTCGTGTTGCGACACTTCTGCGTGCATGCGTGGGGTTGGGGGCTACACAATATTACGTAGGTGTACCAGTTTTTCGGCACATCAGCGTATATGTAAATTATATTCATTTACATATATTATGCTCAATGCTTATTATAAATCAATACATATATATATTGCTAAATATCCATATATATATAAAATATATCTGTGATTCAAAACTAAATTATGCTTTTACTGACTTTTTCGTATAATTTGTACTTAAATACTACTTTTTCATAATATTTTTTTTTAGACGAACTGTTACGTCAACTATTCCGAGTGGCTTCAGTTTTGTTTAACTTTTTATAAAATTTTGCTGAAATATTCTGCATATAGCAATTAAAAAAGCTGGGAAAGGAATTTAGAATAGCATGAACCAAAATTTTCAAAATGGAAAAAATGTATTACATATTGGTCCATATTCGGGAAAATTGTATCACATATATTTTTTTTTAATTTTCAAAGTTTTCAAAATACCATAAAATCCTTTCCCAATTTTATTTGTCATGACATTCTAAGTAAAAAAAAAAATGAAGACTGTGTGCGAAATTTTTTTTGCGCCCGGAACGTTTAAAATTTTAGGTAAAATTTTAAAAAATTAATAAAACTTTAATACACAATACATACACACAATTTGTACACAATGCAATAAAAGTTTGTGTGTGGTATACCAAAGATGTAAACAGTATTCCTGCAAATTCTGAACAATACACATTAACAATTAAGGAAAATCAATTTTAACGTCCACCGTTCCCTTAATATTTCAAATAACTTGTAAAGGAATAAAACATATTCTTATATGTCAAAGAGGATAAAAAATATTTATTTTCACGTCGTAAGTAAACTTAAATTTACAAGAAAATTAATTGAAATTTGAACTTCAGGAAAGTAATTTCTTAATTAAAAAGACCTTTATAAATTCTAAAATGTTTTAATGCAGAGAAAAGTTTTAATAATTCACACCTTTTCATGGGACTCCGTAAGAAATAGTATTAAATTTTGTGAAGAAGAAAGGAAGAAATGGTATTACTTCGGCGAACTTTTCCTTTAACACAATCACATTTAAATAGAAAATGGAAAGTAATGCTAACGATGCGAGAGCCAGATTTATTAATTAAATTCTCCCAATTTTTAATTAGAAATAAAGTGGACCTTTATATCTGATTTCAAGATTACAATTTAATTATCTACTCCCTCTTTGCGCATGAAAATTACACATAACAAACACACAAATAAAATTATTTAATTATGGATTCAGAGGTGATCTTTGCTTTTGTTTGCTTTGAAATTGAAAGTATTTGGAAAATGATTCGTAGTTTAAGTTTTAAAGCCTCAAAGGGAGTTACATTTGAATATATTCGCTTAAAAATTCAACGCTGTGTAAGTAACGAATGTTTAATTTCATACAATATTTACGCGAAATAAAACGGTCTTTTGCAACACGAATGAACAAACAAACAAACAAGTTACAAAATGGGCTTTTATGAGCTGTTAGCGGTGTTTAGTTTAACTAAAGATTTCGATGGGTATGTCAAATTTAAAAGATATTAATAAAAGTATCATGTTCATAAATGTTTCGTTTGATCAGAATATTTCTGGATCACTAAAGTACTAATGAAAAGCATCTAACAAAATAAGCTAATGAAACGTTCTTGAGAATTTGATTCGATATAGGTCACTTTAGTTTGAAGTATTAACGCGTTACAGGGCAATGTATCGAGAAGAGGCTACAGTGCTATACTTTCTTGTGCAGTTTGACTTGCAGGAGAAGGAGAGGTGTGCATAATTAAATTTGTAAACGTTGTGGGATCATTATTTCCTGGAGAAAATTCATATTATGTTTTCGTATATGTATACCCATAAGAAAGAGTATTCTCGTAAATGATGGACATATGTATGTTATAATATCAATACTGTGAACTCTGTCCAAAAAGAAATCCGCAAATGACAAGGATTTTCGTGAAATCGACAAAAAAGTTGTGGTCTCTCCAAAAGTTCATAGACTTAATGCGTAACTAAGCGAAATTTGTCTACCGCGGAAACGGAAAGTGTTTTTCAGTCTAGCTGAAGTATAAAATTTGTACGATGAGGAAGACCACACTCTTGATGTGACTTTCCACACTTCCTTTCAAATCGTACCATCAGGTACATCAGGGCACGGAGGTGATAAGTTTGTCTAGCTTGCTGAAAATTTGGGTATAACACCCGCTGGCACGAAAGCGTGCCATTTTTTTGCAACTGATCCGTTTACCAGGGGTTGATGCTCTAGCTAAAAGAGGTTTGAAGCCATAGAAAAATTGTAAGTTCTTGCGCATTATCATTTAAGCTATCTTTGTGTCATTAAACTCAAATAAACTAGAAATAACCAAAAGAATATTCTTTCAAACTGTTCATTTTGTCATCAACCTTAGCAAGGAAAGTATTACTCATGGAAGGAGTGGGACACAATAGATCCGAATGCCATATCTTACGCTAAAAGCTCGAAAACGACAGCTTTCCGTTTGAACATTCACAGATAACAAAAAGTGAAAATGAAATTTTCGGTTAGACGATATATAATTATATGCAAGTTATGTAAAAAATGCAAATATGAAGATAAGGTGTCGTCAGCTGTATCTTTCTGGTCCGGTTGACAAAGAGGTTTGGATTTTAACCAAGGGGTCGCTGGTGTTCATCCAATCGGAGACAAAGGCATTTTCTTCTTTCCGAAACCCCAATAAAGACCCATTGACGCTCTGTATGTGACAACCACTTTCATGGTAAGTGTGCTGTCTCTGAGATGGAACATAATATCTTAATTTGCAATAATGGCTCAATAGTTCTAGTTTGAGCCACGAAACGCGAATGTTGAAAAACTAATTTCAATTAATTGCCTCGTAAACCCCTACTTTAAAAAACAGCGTGCCATTTAAAAAATGAATAATGGCAACCTTACATAAAATACGAACAAGATATTACGTGATCTTTAATGATGAAATGGATGTAGTGAAGCTGAAATTCAATCATTACACGAAACAATTGATTTTTACACCTCGATTTGCAAAATATCAGCAAGTATCTACATAGCGCAGATGAAAATAGCATTAGCAATTCATAAACACAGCTTACAAAGATGCGTTAATTCAATTGCATCAACTCCAAATTTTTCCAATAAGCTCTAAATTAATGAAAATAAGAGTCGATATAAACATTGCAGCTCATGTAAGAAATTATTAAACAGATGACATAATGACTATTTCTTAAGACTGCAGAATAAATCAAATTTATAAAGAGGGTTGACTGAAAATTTTAAATAAATGAACTGCATTTCCTAAGTGAAATAGCCCCAACTCTTTTACTTTTAATATAAAAAATAAAATGCAAGGGAGAAAATTTTGTACATTTATTCCATTATTATTTTGCGTATTTTCTGTAGTTATGCATTTGCAAATTCTGCATAAAATTACGTATTCGCAATTACTGTATGCAATTATGAATCTCCATTTACTGTATGCAATTATCCATCTCCATTTACTGTATGCAGTTATCCATCTCCATTTACTGTATGCAATTATGTATTTGAAATAAGGTACTTGCAATTAGGTATTTGCAATTATGCATTTGCAATTACTGTATGCAATTATGCATCTGTATTTAATGCATGTATCTATGTATTTAAAATTATTATGTGCAATTAAACACCTATATTTACTATATACAATTATGCATTTATGCACTGTATGCAATTATGTATTCATATTTACAGTATGCAATTATGTATTCATATTTACAGTATGCAATTATATATTCATATTTACTGTATGCAGTTGCGCATCTATATTTACTGTATGCAGTTGCGCATCTATATTTACTGCATGCAATTATGCATATATATATTTGCTGTACTTATTTCCTTCCAGATATAATGTAAAGAAATATGGCTTGTAGCCTAGTAATTACAATTCATAAAATTTTTAAACTATGCAAACAATGAAAATTATTAACTCAATGTAGTAAGATACTACCATAATCCCCCTTTGTTTGCAAAATAATTTAAATTATAAATATATGTACGCTCATATTTGTGGACTGTATTAGAATACGTTTTGAACATAATTTGTCTGAATTGTTTTATCATCCCACAATTTTATCCTTAGATAGATTTTACCGTGTTTAAAAATGTCGATATTAAAAATTTATTAAAAGTTGTGACGATTCTATAAATTGTCGTAATTTTTCAATGGTAAAATTAAACTTCCCAGGTTCACCTACAATTAAGTCCATGCATATAATATATATCAGTGGCGCTCAAATATTTAACCTATGGAATCCCTCCCTTACCACATGTTTAACCACAGAACCCTTTCTTTACCAAGGAACTCCTCTATAAACCTTATTTAAGGAAAACCTAAATAGCAATTATTTCCTACTGCTTGGACACAACCCTAAAAATATGCACCATCTTTTGTTTGTTTTACAGTGTAAATCAAGCCAGCAAGTTTTTCTCTTCGAGTCAAAGACGTGCTGCATTTTTTCTAGGAATCCTAGGAACTATGATTTTCCGAGGAATCCGAACTTCTTGAGGCCTAGGGAACCAACCCCTGGACTACAGCAAGCAATTTGTCTGTAAGCGTTCTATCAGGGCACCGTTGGGTACTGAATTCGGGTTAACTGCACGCTACACGAGTACGTTACCACTATTAATTACGAGACACCACAGGTCAAATTATGCAGTAAATCAGTATAATAAATAATATTTTTCAATAGATATTGAACCCGCTATTGCTTTTGGCTTTCCTGTCTGCCTGTCTATACGCAATAAAAAGGGTAAGGTAAAGGTCTTCCGTAAATGCAATAATGGTGGCTATTGTTAACGTGGAAAATCTACCGAGTTACTTGAGAATTAGAGAGTGACGAATTAGAGAGTTGCGGATTATCGAGTTGCGGATTAGAGAATTGCGAATTAATGTTAATTGAAACTCGCTAAATTTAAATATCGGTTTTAGGCGATTTTCTTTCACGCTTCTTTTCTATTGTTGTTGAGTTGCAGTTATGATTAGTTAATTGTTTCTAAGGAGTTACGTGCGGGGAGGGAAGAACAAGAATTTACAGATTTTCTCAGATTTCGGCGATGTATCATAAATTGCTTGAGTAACCCCTAGAAAGCCCTCGCGGAACCCTAACTATCAGTAGGACATACTTTGAGAAACACTCACTTTTACAACCGCCAATAAACGTCTTGTACCTGGACTAAACAAATCGCGGCTATCCGTATTTGCTCACCTGGAAAAGAACCTGGAAATTTATGGTGAATTCAGAAAAGAATATGGGAATTTGGGGTGACTGGACTCGTCAAGTTAGTATTCACCAGCTTTTTTTCCGGTCATCCTTCAGATATATTCCACGAGTTCATTCTAATTTATAATTTTGATATTCCTGAATAATAATAAATAAACAAACAAACAAACATTGGTATATATAATCCCTTCTATATCGTTTTTCTGTATACAAGTTCTTTATTTAAAACTTTTTTATTCTTTTTTTATTTTTTAAAAATTTTATAGGTCATTATTATCCCTCGCAGCGTTAACACAATTGCCAAACTGATCAACACATAACGCCACCGGGGCATGTGTTTGGGATTTTATTTATTTTTTGGGAAGAATTTATATGACTAATGCAAGAAAGTATATATATTTTGCTAGGTAATTCTCCTATGAATATTTTCTTAAGAATTACATACTTACTGAAAAAAAATGTTTCTTTGTTTCTAGTATTTGAGTTGAAGCTGACTAAACTAGGAATGGTATTCCGGTGTCAATGCGGATATCAGTTATTTTAACATCCATAAATACTATTATTTTTTTCAGTTTCCTCATTGTTCAAAAATTTCGGATCGTTCGTGTGTACGTACAAATAACTACGTATGTGTAGCTTGCAAAGAAAACTGGAGGTTTGTAACAGATGGTTGAATCATTAAGAAACATACCCAACCGTGCCATCTCCTTTACTGTAATTATGTACGGAAATCGCCGAGGACCTAGATGACGTCATTATGACGTTATAGTGCTGTGTGTTATGTAGATATTTAGCGTTTTTTAATTTTGATAGAACGAAGTAACGGACACGCACTCACTAACTAACTAACTAACTAACTAACTAACTAACTGGGAATTATTAGTATTGGCAACGGCAGCTGGAGCCGGAGAACATGCGAAGTTGCAGGAGCAGTTCACAGAGGCCGTGATGGCAGCTCTATGTTGAAACGGTTATAGTTGTTGTTAATTACCCGGCAACCAATGGATTTTTATGATACAAGATTTTAAGTAAGTCAGTTTCCTGTAAGAGGGCCTCGCGAACTGTCAGAGCTCGTTTTTTTTAATTTCAGTTTATAGGCCAATATGACCGAGTAGATGAAAGATCCAAATTCAAATTTGACCCAGTCGACCTGGGGGTCCAGCCACGGCCCACTGAAAATAGAGCTCACCCTACAATGATGCTTCGCTGCATGACAGGTGAAAACAGTGTTTTGGCGTGCTGGGCAAGCATTAAGCGCCGAAAGTTTTACTGTGAGTTACTTTTATTCATGTTAGAAGTTTAGCTTTCTACGTCTTGTAGAAGTGAAGTCCTGGCGCATCGGAAAAGCTGAGGTTCCTTTGCAAATAATTTTAGAGGCACTTTCCAAAATCAATTAAAATTATTTACCGCTGCAATATTGACATATGAAACTGATTTGAATTATGAATATGGAGTATTTACATATGAAACTGATTTGAATTATGAACATGGAGTATTTATGTATGAAAATGAATTTATGTAGATATGAAAAAAAAATTGAGTTACCTAACTGCGGGGGTTTCCAGAGTTATAACTGCGCTCTTGGCTGTGATGAACTTAAAACGCTTTTAATGGAAATGAAGATCAATAAAAAAATGAGAAAGCATAATAACTTTGAGCAATGACTGCAACAAATGAATGAACTGACATCACAGTCCATTTCGTGACACACTTGGTCCGTGAAATTAAAACAAATTTCTTGCACATTGAAGAATTTTTCAGGCTTTGGTATCGGGTACATTGATTTCCACCAAGCATAGATTATCATATTTCGGAATTTTGGGGAAGACAGCTGACTGTGAATGAGTGAATGCAGTTTTGTGATGTTATGACGTTCTGATAAGATTATATGCTCATAATAATGCAAAAGGCAAAATCGTGTTAAGCGTTTAGCGAAATATTTCCATTGAAGAAAAAAATATACGTCGTATGACTGTATGAGTGCTATCCCTCCAGGTGGTGTAATCATCAATTTCGATTGCTCTGAAAGACTGGCTTGACTAAATGCATTATCAAATATATTTTCGTCCATTTGACCTGTCCACGAATCCATAATTAATAGAACTTTTGATGTTACGTTCGGTTTGAGTACTTCGCTGAGGAACATCTTATGTATTTCGGTAGAGGTTTTACCACTTTTGGAACATTCCAGAATAACATTAGGAGATTAAATAACTTTTCCTGTACCCGTGGATCGAATACACCCTTTGGTTCCTGATGGATGAGCAGAAATTGTGGTAATAATTGTCCAGCAGCAGAAATGATAGGTCGGATTGTTACGGAATGGGATATGGCGTGAGAAGATTGAATGGTATTCGGAGTGTGCTTTTCCCCATTAATCGACAGAGTGCGCGTAGATGCCCGTTCTTTAGTGAATCCGCTGTGGTCGATGTCTAAAACCTCATCAAAAGAATAGTTGCTCATTGCATCTGTAACTATGTTGACGAATTCTATAGCTCTATCTTCCAAAGCCGTTGTGTGCATAGTAGGTTTATGCGTAACGAACTTGGTGACTCTTCTACTTGTTATGCCACGCTCTTTTATTAAAATTTTAATAGAAAAGCATCACTTGCGCTAAAGTTTGTGAGATTTTCTCTCATTGCAATGCTCAGAAACCATAACTTTAAATCGGAATCGTGAACTGTTAATAAAGCATATTCCCGGCATTTTTAAACTTCTCAAATACTTCGTCTTTCATCCGTAACAGTTTTTCACATGTTGTACCCTGGGAAGCAACATAATTCCGAAAGCGATAAATTTGTCTATGTGAAAGTGTGTTGTCTTTAAAGCGATGCTGTATGCTTTTCAAGGAACGTAGTTTTCCTGACCCACTCCATGGAAATTCTTTTCATGTCTTCTAATGTGTAAGTTACGCGTGACGGCAAATTAGTTTGTTCATCCCATTCCTCATCATTCATTTCATTACCCTGTATTGCATCATACTTCATTTTATTTAAACAAATATCAAGTGTATTCTCGTCATTCATTTCATATTTTTTAACCCGCTTATCAAAGTTTCAGCAGCTGTAAATATTTCTTTCGCAATATCCATCTCATAATCTGATACAAAATCAGCTGGATTCCAGTATTTTTCACAAACAATGCGAAAAAAGTATTTTGCCATGGTGGAAAAGGAAGACGTGGTGACAAATAAGGCTTGAAATTGCACACTTTCCAACACAAAAATTAAAAAAGTCGAAAGTGATGAAAGCACAGGCTAATGATGATTGCTACTGATTTGAAAATTGAAAGATCTCGATTTATTCAAGACTGTTTTACGTACCACGTGGCTTTTTCGAGTTCTTCGCCAAAAATGATCTCAAAGTTTGTCAGTTATGCAAAAGTAAGGTAAAAACTTCAAATATTTTTTACTTTTATACCAGCATACACAATGTATAATT
>QLNU02015360.1:105887934-105903196 GCA_006491805.2 Dysdera silvatica
ATTTCATTACCCTGTATTTCATCATACTTCATTTCATTTAAACGAATATCAAGTGTATTCTCGTCATTCATTTCGTATGTTAACCCACTTATCAAAGTTTTGGCAAATGTAAATATTTCTTTCTCAATATCCATCTTATAATCTGATACAAAATCGGCTTGCTTTGTGTATTTTTCACAAACAACGCGAAACAAGTATGTTGATATGGTGGAAAAGGAAGACATGGTGACAAATAAGGCTTGAAATTCCACGCTTTCCAACAAAAAAATTAAAAATGTCAAAAATAATGAAGTTACAGGCAAGTGATGATTGCTTCTGATTTGAAAATTGAAGGATCGCGTCTTATTTATTCAAGACTGATTTACGTACCAGGCAGCTTTTTCGAGTTCTTCGCCAAAAATGATCTCAAAATTTGTCAGTTATGCAAAAGTAAGGTAAAAACTTCAAATATTTTTTACTTTTACACCAGCATACACAATGTATAATTATTTCAGGTACAACTAAAATGGCTATTATAAATATATGCTATATTTTATTCATATGTGTTATTTTTTTCCTACGATAATGTTTGGCGTTTAATGCTTACCCAGCACGCCAAAACACCGTCATGCAGCGAAGCATCATCGTAGGGTGAGCTCTATTTTCAGTGGGCCGTAGCTCGACCCCCAGGTCGATTGGGCCAAATTTGATTTTGGATCTTTTATTTACTCGGTCATATTGGCCTATAAACCGAAATTCAGAAAAATCGAGCTCAGACAGTTCTCGAGGTTCCCGTGTAAGTTCCTGTATAAGAGACTTGGTAGCTAGCTACGAACGCATCGATTGACCGATAGTAACAGCGGACCGGAACTTGGGTTTAAGGACGGTGAATCAACTTGTGCAGGGTTGTTATCTGGTGTTAATCCAGTCTCGTATTGGAGGTCGTGTAGCGGCCGGGTGCACCCATTCAACGGCGGCCACCATTCCCAATAAACACTTGCATAACAACACACACACATTCAACGAACAGTTACCGGACTTGCCTCGTGAATTCAACGGATGCAGAGTTGGCATGGACTTCTTTCTACTGGACGTTGGGTGATGTATTTATAGTTTATTTTGTATAAATTAGAGGTTCTGCGTATATCGTTTAGTTTAACTGAGTTATTGTTATTAAGTATTGATAAGAACAGTGTTTAGAGTAATCGTAGAATTAATTGTATGAATTACGGTTGCGTAATTGTTAAGATTGATTATCGGAAGCTTGTTATTCTTAAGAGTTTAAACCATTGTTACTAATCTTATCAATGGAAAAATATTAGTGGATTTAGTCTTGGAAAGTCGTTAGTTGCTTATGGCGCAAGGACAAGATGTATACGCTGTATTGATCAGTTCGTATAAGCATAAGTGTGAAAGTGGTTCCACTGAGGAATATTACCTAATCTCACGACTGTGTACATCAAGCTAATTGCAGATATCATTAGAACTCAATGGATGGACCCTTAAGGCGAAAGGACTGAGCACCGATGTAGAGTCTGCCGGGATTGAAAAATCCAGGTTATGAATGATTAAATTAACTTTATTCTAATAAATATTTGTTGAACAGTAATATACTTAGTTGTTTCTTTTAATAATGGTTAAAAGTATTTTCAGCATACTAGAGATTGTTCCAGTGTAGTCTTCTCTTGAGAAAGGACGTAGCGTTGATGTTGTTTCATGGAATCATTTGACTAAAGATATCGAAACTATTACCTGTACCTTGTGTGTTAATAAACGTCTGAGTGTTAAATATTGTCTTTACTTGTAGCCTCCGACAACTAACTTCACGGAATATAAATTATTGTAACGTTAATAGAATTGCTGAGATACCTTTAAAAACTTAGCGTAAAGAAATTAAGACTAGTAGACTGTAACGTAAGTTAAATAGAAGTTGTTACGTTAAGTGATAAGTTAGAAAGGTAGCAGTTTGTTACAGGTTTTTCAAAAAACAACTGATTTTCAAGGAAAAAATGTCTAATATCTTTGGTAAATTGGTAAAAACCGACATTATGGAGAATTACTTGAACGAAGAATTCCATTGGCCGAAATATACTTAGCAAAGAATTGAACATACATCGAAAAATATTCGAATGCAAACCCCTTAAAAAAGCGAATATACGAGACATATTTAAAATAGCATTTTTTTCTAACTTTTAAATCGGCAATTAGATATAACCAAAAAAAAAAAAAAAAAAAACCACCATTACCGTGCTAATTTGAATAAAATGTGGGTATCCAAGTTACGGATAAATTTTATACAACAATAAAATCAAGACCTTGATAATTTTATGTGGAATCAATAAATCGATAGGGAATGAGATCACTCGTCTTACCCGTCATTATATCTGTTGCTTTTTATGCAGTTTTTATACCTGTTTTTTTCTGCTTTAATTAAGAAAAATGCACATAAAAAAGTGAAGAAAGAAAAAAGTTAATTCAAAACCGATTAATGGGAAAGTAGGTAGCAATTCAGTTTGATAGCGATCGATTGAAAATAAAATAAAGGTATTTGGGAAGGAAATAAAAACCCAATTGGGAAAGAGACATTTTCCACATTTCTTGAATTTGAAATTGATTTCTGCTCTCATTTTTCATTTTTTGGATATCACAAGCGTTACTGAATAGCAATAGGTGTAAGGTATAATACATTTCACGTATTTTGGACCAGGGAATAAAATGAATTATTTTAAGTTATGATTGGTGTGTGTATCCAAAATTCATATTCTCCAATTATCTTCATTTTTTACTACGCCTTTACATTAATTTATTAAGGATTTCAATGTTTATAAGTTAGGGAATTGTGTAAGATTTATATTTTGACATTTTTTTAGTGTAAATTTTTTGATTCGGAGTTAGTGAGTCAGCTTCTGTGAAGACATGCAAAGTTTGGTTGACAGGCATTCTGTCGATTTCATGTAGTTCTTAAAACATCATTTTAATTTGTATAAACAATAAAGAAAATATTTGATCGGTTCATTCTACCTGTTCTTTATTATGACAGTGAATTATGGACATGGACTGCGGAATCGAATATAGGCAAGGAAATTAACCCAAACTAACTTTCAAACTGAGAAAATACCGGAAAAATCATAAAAAATAAAGACTTTCTTTTTGCGGAAACTGGCATGTTATTACAATATGAAATGATATAAAGCTAAAGCCAAATTCCTAGCTGATTTAGATTTCCTTTTATAGTATTTCGAAAATTTTAAGGCACAAAGTTGACCAACTTCAATAATTATTTAAAGCTAAATCCACCGAATCTGCAAATGCTAGTCATGATTATCCATTGTTTTATTTTATATTTTTTTTACAAATAAAATTTTTTAAAGCCAACCATTGCTTCTGGAAATAAATTTATAAGAATTAAAATGATCAATTAAATCAATTAAAATAACTAAATATTAATAGGTATATTGCATTATAAGTTTAATTTAAAACTGATGATCATTAGTTGTGTGCGCTGCTTATATTCTATTTAAACAGGATATATTAATTAACGAAGACTTTATATGTATATATATACTCAAAATCGTTTATAACGACGCCGATTATAACGACCAACCGCATATAACGACGGAATTTTTACAAGAAGTTTGGTTTGCTATTCTACTCCATACTAAATATATCGGTTATAACGACATCGTATATAACGACGAAACCTGCTATAACGACGGCGATTTTGTAGTCTACGTAGATTCTAACTAGGGAAATTCGTATCGGATATAACGACGCGACTTGACAGTCATAAAGCAGAACCACGTAGGTTAGTTATTAAAATTTAAAGTTAGTTATCAAAATTTAAGCGTTATTCTAATCTTGTTTATTTACAAATGTCTGAGAAATTTTTATTACTGCTAAACCTGAATATTAAAGATAGTGAACTTAAAAAGTGATTTATTAATTGAATATCACGAGGGTCATATTCTTAAGGGGGCCCATTCTATTTTTTCAGCGTAGAGCCCACAAAACTCTTAAACCGGCACTGTTCTGAAGTCATTAGTATAATATAATAAATACTATTTATTACATTTGTTTTCTACATTATATACTTTAGTAGTATTTTCTACAATTTTTTCAATTTAAAAAACTAAGGAAGTACTATGTTTTTAGTGTGGTTATAAAACATAATATAAACGGAAATTAAATTCATTATGATTAAGTATGTTTTTATTTAATTTTGAAACCAAAAAGTTTAATAGTTTTTGCTGTCAAAATAATGTATAAAACTCTAGAGTACATTGCTATAGGCTACCATGATTTTAAAAAGATATCGTTTATAACGACTATCGGTTATAACGACCGAATTTTCACGGTCCCTTGAAGGTCGTTATAACCGATTTTCACTGTATATATATATAATTAAAGTGATCAATTCTTTAAGATCATTAGACGTCGAAGGTATGTACATTGACATGGTGAAACGTGTGTATAAAAATGCAAGTGCAAAATTTCGGTTACATAAAGATACCAAAACTATCAAACTTGGCAAAGGTGTGAGGCAGGGAGATACCATTTCTCCAAAACTTTTTACTTCTGCTTTACAGATGATTTTTCAGCTGATAAATTGGAATAACAAGGGAATAAAAATAAATGGTGAATATTTAAATCATCTGCGGTTTGCTGATGGCATAGTTATTTTTTTTCAACGAACCCATCAAAATTCCAAGACATGGTGCAGAAACTCTCAAATAGAAGTAGAGAAGTTGGACTCAAGATGAACCTACAAAAAACTAAAATCGTGTTCAATAATTTCGCAGAGAAAACAAAAATACAGGTTGAAAACATTGAGCCAAAAATTTCTGATTCATACATTTACCTTGGCCAACTGATTTCAATGGAAGGCAATTTATGAGAAGACTTAACAGACGTATTGAACTTAACTAGAGTGCATTTGGAAGAAACAGTTTTATCATGAGGGGAAAATTGCCTTTATGTCTAAAAAGAAAGATCTTCAACCAGTGTATATTGCCAGCCCTCTTTTATGGAATAAAGACATGGAGTTTAACAATTGTAGCAATACGCAAGTTACAGACAACCCAAAGGAGAATAGGGAGGTGAATAACTAGGAGAGATAGAAAAAGAAAAACATATGTGAGAGAGCAAATTAGAGTAGAGGACATCGTTGTTAAAGTAAAAAGACTGAAATGGCGATGGTCTTGGCATATCGCAAGAACTGATCAACGATAGACAACGCAAAATCTCAACTGGATTCCAAGAGACCACCGAAGACCTAGAAAACGTCCTCAAACTAGATGGGTGGATGAAATAAGAAAAGAGGTTGGGGTGACGTGGAAACGAATGGCCCAGGATAGACTTGTGTGGAAAGCATTTGGAGAGACCTTCATCCAGCAGTGGATAGATAATGGTTGAATATGGTGATGATGATATAATCATAGTCAACCATTATCTATCCATTGCTGGATGAAGGTTTCTCTCCAAATGCTTTCCATAATATATGAATAATAGTATATTTCCATAATATATGAATAAGTAAACACACTCTATAACAAAAAAAATCGACGCACCAAGAAGGGGTTGTCCGATTGCGATAAAAATTGGTGGATGTGAAGAACATACATAGAAAAAGAAAGGATTAAAATTTCAGAACAATTGAATGATTTATTGCAGAGTTTGACCGTTACAAAGGGAGGAAGTCAATAAGGCGTTGGTCCACCTCTGGCCTGGATGCAAGCTGTCACCCGGCGTGGCATAGACTGATAAAGATCCCGGATGGTGTCCTGCGGAATTTCTTGCCAAATTGTCTCCAACTGTCGGGCTAAATCGTCAACATTCCGGGATGGTTGCAATCGCCTTCCCATAGCGTCCCAAATGTGCTCTATGGGAGAGAGATCAGGAAACCTAGCTTGCAAAGGAAGTGTTGGGCAAGCTTGAAGACAATTCATAGCAACACGTGCCGTGTGCGGCCGGGCATTGTCTTGTTGAAACGTAAGTCCAGGGTGTCGCAAAAGGAACGGTAACACAACCGGTCGTAGAATGTCGTCTACGTACCGCTGTGCTGTAAGTGTGCCAGAAATGACCACCAAAGGGGTCCGGCTATCAAAGGAGATGGCACCCCAGACCATAACGCCCTGTTGTGGGCATGTGTGGCGTGCGATAGTAAGGGCAGGATCCCCACGCTGCCCTGGACGTCTCCAGACACGTCTGCGGTTGTCGTCAGGACACAGTTGGAAACGGGACTCGTCACTAAAGACTATACGTCCCCAGTCAGCGCAGTTCCAAGTTGATCGAGCCCGGCACCACTGTAATCGGACTTGACGGTGTAAAGGCGTGAGAGGTAAGCGGCGTAACGGTCGGCGCGAGCGTAAATTCCGCTCTCTCAGTCGTCTGCAGAGGGTCATGTTGGACACATGTGTGCGGGCCACACGTTGGATAGTTGATAACGACGAATCCGGTGCTGTGACAGCTGCTCTGACAATCGCTCTGTCTTCCCGTTCTGTTGTGGCCCTAGGTCGACCGCTGCCGTCCCGACGCTGACATCTGCCGTTGTTGACCCACTCTTGCCAGCACCGTCCAATCGCCGCATCGCTTCGACCCACATGTCCAGCGATTCTTCGATTCGTCCAACCAGCCTCTTTCAATCCGATAGCACAACCTCTTTCAAACTCTGACATATGCTCGTAATGAGCACGAATCTTTCGGCGAGGCATTGTTACAGTCGACGTAAGATATCGAGCTAGAAATTGCTGATTCATATATTTACCTTGGCCAGCTGCTTTCAATGGAAGGCAATATCATGAAAGAACTCAACAGACGTATTAAACTTTGCTGGGGTGCATTTGGAAGAAACAGTTTTATCCTGAAGGGGAAATTGCCTTTGTGTCTAAAAAGAAAAGTCTTCAACCAGTGTGTATTGCCAGTCCTCTCTTATGGATCAGAGACATGGAGTCTAACAGTTGGAGCAATACGAAAGTTACAGACAACGCAAAGGAGCATGGAGAGGTGCATGCTTGGAATAACTAGGAGAGATCGAAAAAGAAACACTTGGGTGAGAGAGCAAACTAGAGTAGAGGACATCATTGTTAAAGTAAAAGGACTGAAATGGCGATGGGCTGGGCATATTGCAAGAAGAACTGATCAACGATGGACAACAGAAATTCTGAACTGGATTCCAAGAGACCACCGAAGACCTAGAAAACGTCCTCAAACTAGATGGGTGGATGAAATAAGAAAACAGGTTGGGGTGACGTGGAAACGAATGGCCCAGGATAGACTTGTGTGGAAAGCATTTGGAGAGACCTTCATCCAGCAGTGGATAGATAATGGTTGAATATGATGATGATGATGATGATATATATATATATATACAGGGTGATCCAAATTAAACAGGTGTTTATACCTCTCTGTTGGGAAAACTACTTGCTAATTTCACCCAAATTTCGTACACATGCTCTCCTGGGTATGCGATATTGATTTCTGAAAGAAAAAAAAAGTTAAGTTCATATTTCGGCCGCCTGGGGATAACTCTAACTCTGCGTAAACCTTTTACCTGTCGAAATGCTTTAAGTGCCGCAGAAGCATTGCTATTTCGTTGATAAAAGAGCTTAACAAGTAACGCGCGATCTGGTAAAGTAAGTTTCATGACGGAGTCCTCGTATGGTGGAAAAATGCTTCACGACTCCTTATATAGGCAGAGGATGTTGCGCATGTTAAGTAATATGTAAATTGTTTGCTCCGCAGCGCCATTTCCTCCTCTAGCGGCCGAAATATGAACTCAATTTTTTCTTTCAGAAATCGAAACCGCATACTCAGGGGAGCATGTGTATGAAATTTGGGTGAAATTGATCAAATAGTTTTCTCTACAGAGAGGTCTAAACACCTCCTGTTTAATTTGGATCACCCGGTATATATAAATCATACAGCAAAAATATATAATTGCTGAAATTACCTAAAAATACTTTAATATGTATTATTCCCCTTAGATATAGATTCCATATACTCTTAAAATGCGTTTGCACTAATTAATTAAATGGGACAAGGTTTAAAACTATCAATCAATTTCAGTTTACTTAACTATATCATTTCTAACCTTAAAATTCTTAAATATAAAAATAGCAGAAAAGCCTATACTTACTTGAAAAATTCTAGGGCAGGTGACGTTCGGTTATTTTTGAGGATGCTTTCTGAAATATTCTTTGCTGAAGCACGATAAATAGAATCATTCCTGCTTTCCCAGCACATTTCCGTATTCCATGGATTGTTACATCGAATCCACGGAAGTTCGGAAGAGAAGGAGATAAACATATAGTACAGGGTCCAGCCAATAATGACGTTATAATAAAACGAAACATACCAGGACATCAATACACAGCAATATCCCACACCTACATTGTTCAAAAAATAAAAACAACATTATTATAAGTTGTTCCCGTTGTTTCGTGCTTAATTTTGCATTTTAAAATATGCACTATCATTGCATTCATGAAGTAAGGACAAAAGCTTAAAGTGTTAAACTTATTTTAATATATTTATATATTAATATACATTACTAGAAGGAATTAAAATAAATAAAACCAGGCAATTGTTTTACGGTGTGCAGATTTTATTGTCATAGTCTATTTAGAAATTTGCAAGATAAGAGGAAATCTATTTTATTGGCAATAATTTTTTGCGAAATTGGCTATTATAGTTTTTCTATTTCTTACCTTTAAAAAGAGGACAGAATTTCCACACACTAATTGGACCCTGTCGATGATACTGTCCTAAGACGAGCTCCATATAGAAGAGGGGCATTGCGCCAAAAACTAGCATTAATAAGTATGGAATCAAAAACACACCTACGTGGAGAGAAAAATAAGTTACTTTTCTTTAAAAATAGTAAACTGAAAGTTAAACTATACACATGAACTGGCAATGAAACCTTATACTAGAATTGTATATCTATAACATAATACACCTATTATCTAGGTTTCACCGAAAATCTTTTTCCAAGAAGATCAAAAGAAGAGAAATATTTGGGGTACTTGTACAATAAAGAAAAATTCAGTGATAAATTTTTTAAAGCAACAGTCATTTCTTCATACAGTCCTCATGTTGGAAAATCATATTCAATATATAAAGAATATTAAATAATATATCATTTCAATAATATCCATGTCCAATTTGGATAAGATATGACCTAATATTTGAGCACGTTTCAGTACCGCTATGTTCTTTTCGAAGAAAAATATTCATCTTTAAAAAAACAGTTCTCTCAATAATCTTGAATAACTGAAATAAGTCCCCAGTAGTATCTTCTATATGCTAATACGTACAAAATCCTGGCTTTGTAGTGTTTTTTTAACTCTTAGTTTGAGGAAGGGTATTCAATCCTCTATTCAATCTGCTTCACCTCTTTCTCGTTAATCATGTTCGTACTTTATTTTTGGTACGCGTTTAAGTGCTTTACTGCCTTTGCTCAGAAATGAAATCTAAACTTTAATTGTACAATCTCTCTGGAGAAATAACCGTCTTTAAACGAGGGAGAATTAGATACCAAAGTTTTAACTGGAAATATATATTTGTTTAAGATAAAAAGACCGAAATATATATTTGTTTAAGATGAAAAAATTATATCTGCTGTCATAGTACTCTTTTTGATATCCTGGAAAACATTAAATCTGATTCAAATTGGTTTTTATAATATTTAACGTTAATCATCCTAAAAAGAGTGCTTTGCCAAATTGAAGGCAATAACGGTTGAAATGAAAAGTTTTTATTCAGCTGAGAAGGTATTGGAATAAAAATAAAAATATAAGGGAACCCTTTTCACCGATAAAGGCACTTGGATATGAGACTTATGAGAATCAATAATGTTTGAGTCCCCTATGAAGATATGGAGTAATTTTTTTGCTAAAATAATGTGAAATTTTTTTATTAATATCCAAAGCCCCAAAATCTCACTTTTTGCTCACGGTTTGATATTTTTTAATCGCACCGTATATGAGAAAAACACTTTTAAAGTCGATAAAATTATGAAGGATTACCGTATTCAATGAATAAAATAAAAAAAATATGTGCCAGATAATTCAAAATATGTAAACAATTCATATGAAAAATCAACTATTCATGGTGGATACAGGTATTTCGCACATTTAGCTCCGATTTAAATGAGTTGTTGGAACATTCCCTTATCACATTTGCGTACAAAATAGTATAGTTGTTCGAAAGGTAAAAAGGGTCAAAAGGTAAAGGTCAAACCATATCACTAAAATATGCACCCCCAATATGGAGAAGATAGATAAAATTTGTTGCATACGAGAGATCTTGCTGCTAATATCCTCTCCCAACAAATTTTTAACTCTGATCAAAGTGGTTTTAATTATTTTCTTCCAAATCAAAGGCAGCTATCGCATAAAGGTGAAAAACAGACATTTTCTTTAATAGGGTCTGATTTTGCTAGAATGCATTCACATACGATAATATTAATGAATGGGGAACTTACACGTAAAATATTAATATGTTTAAGAGAAACTTCGGGAAAATTTGACCCTCAAAAGGAATGTCAAAAGGAATTTATTGTCAATTTATTTAGACCTCTAAACTTATATATTACATGCTCCAAGTCGGGAAAAATGGACAAAATCAAAATGAGAGAGTGTATATAATGTTGTATGAAACCCACAATGCCTGCCCCTTCTTGCGTTTTGCTAGAATCATGGACAGATAGTAGATACCCAGATGCTTACAAAGATCTTCCTGGAAATTGTATGGCATTGAAAATACTGCCTAAAAATTCCCTCATACAACCGCTGTATGTTTATTTCTTTCGGCAATATAAAAAATTTGTAAGAAAAATAACCAATAGAATAACAATCGATGAAATGGATATTGACATACAACATCGAACTGAGATAATAAAAATGCATTCTTTGGTTCACAATCAATTACAGTCTAAAAAATATCGCCCTATATTACAATATGCTTGGTTTAGGTGTTGTTATAGCAATCATGATCTCGGAAAATTGAAAAATGTTGAGGAAATTTCTTTTGAAATTGAATATAACAATTGTAGCCGAGATAATTGCAAAAATATATCATTCTTAAAATGGGCCCACTGTCAGTGGCGGATTTACCAAGAGGCTATGTACGCTATAACCTACGATGGTAAATTTTCGACGAAAAGTTTGCTGTCGAAGAATTTGCAAAGGCGGGGCTAAATTTTTTGGTGGTTTGTTGAGTTAATTTCAAACTGCTACGTTTAGAACCCTAACTAGACATGGGCAAATGGAGAGCTGCCAAGAGAGAGGCTCGAAAATGCGCCAAATTTACGAATACTGGCGAAAAGATGAATTTCAAATAATCGCTAGGGACGTCAAATTAAGAACTTTTCGTCAAAATAAGAAAGTGCTAAAACCTCTGTTATGTCCTTAGTTACATTTAAGAATAGGCGGCAAAATATATCAACCTACAGGCGGCAAAATAAGCCAGAACCTATAGGCGGAAAAATCGTAAATCCGCCTCTACCCACTGTGATCAATTGCTTTGCTTCACTCATTTTTTTGTACTGTAACACTTTTACGACTTTCCTAAGATGTACACAGTTTAATTTTTCTCATTTTTAAATAAAGAGCATAATTCAACAATTAATACAAAAAATGTGGTTACATAACCTCATAAAATGTAGTAAATTTCATGCAATTCACTAATGTATACATGTTTCTATATTCATGTGTTTCTTTTCCTTATGAGAAGAAATTTTGAAAAAAAAGTAAAAACCTTAAATGGTTGCGATAACGGAGTAAGTACTTGAAACTAATCTGGCCAACTCGTCAAAATCGAAGCCAAATGCGCCAAATATCCATCATGAATAGTTGATTTTTCATATAAATTTTTTACATGTTTTGAATTACATGACACATATTTCTTTTATTTTATGCATTATATACGATAATCCTTCATACTCTTATCGATTTCAAAAGCGATTTTGCTCAAATACAGTGCGATTAAAAAATATCAAACCTTGTGTAAAAAGTGTCCTACTTGGACTTTGAATATTAATAAAAAAATTATTTATATTAATAAATGATTTAAACAGAAAAATGATTCATATTCTTCTTATTGGACTCAAACACCATCGATTCCCATAGATCTCATCTCAAAGGGCGTTTATCAGAGGAAAGGGTTCCCTTATGAGCAAAATTCAACCATATTACTACTTAGCTGTGAATAAATGACACTCAATACAAGACTTGAGACGCCTTTGCCTGATGACGTATACCTGATTTTCCTTGAAAGGGAATATTAACACTCTTCATGTGATTAACATATATTATCATTTTCATTATTTCAGCCATCATCAATGCAATGCAGGATGAAGGCCTCCTTAACATGTTTTCGCCTTAGTCGAACTTGGGCTTTCTTGTTGTCAATTTGATCCAATATGCTGAATAACTTCTTCAATCAGTCTCATTTTTGGTCATTTCTGCGAATGTTTAACGCCGAATGGAATCTATTCTAGGTCTCTTTTAGTCCATCTTCTGACAATGTATCTAGCTCATTCTATACGGACTTTTAATTTCTATTTTAAACTTTTTGCTTTCTTAACGATGTCGTAAACTTTTTGCTTTTTTAATGATGTCATAATTTTTTGCTTTTTAATGACGTTATAAACCTTTTGCTTTTTTCATGGTGCCATAAACTTTTTGCATTTTAATAATGTTATAAACTTTTTGCATTTTTTAATAATGCCATAAACTTTCGTCTGTGTGTCCTCTGATCCAAGTACAGGTCTTTCGATTCCATCGACCAATACCAAGAATATGTCTCTCCACGCTTTAGTGCAGTTCAGTCGGTTTAAAATCCCTTTAAAAGCCCATATCTCGCTGCAATGAGTTAAAACATAGGATGTATTAATCGAATCCTATCCTTGTGAAGACATTAAGAGTTTGTTTTGAAAATTTATTTGAAATTAAGAGAATGACTGTCAACCAGGATTGACACGTCCTTTATTTTCTTTCATTGCATTCCCTCCCCATCTAACTGGTGGAGAGCCTTGCAATAAGTTTTTGCTTTCTGTTCTCCTTTAATTCTAACCTACTATTGTCAATATTCTTTAAATTTAACCAACTGTAACGTCAGAATGATATCTTAACAGATGTATTAATAACCACTGTATATCGGTTGAATAAAATTATTTCTATTTTTATTTCTTGAAATTTATTGATCAAGGAATAAATACCGATCAGAAAGCTGCATTTCTTCTCCCGAAACTAAGATTTTCTTGACTTTTCACAACCTTATTAAACATAACCTTAAATTTCTTCAGACGACTTTTAAGCTGGATGTCTCCCTTTTTTTCTTAGTTCTTCAATGCGTTTTCATATCGCTTCTTAATCTTCGGAGAAAGGGCAATGTTGTTAGTGAATCTTAGATGATTTAAATAAGTTTTGTTGAGATAGATTTTCTCAAACTTTTTTGCTCCTTAAATATATATATATAAACGAAAAGAAGTTCTTTACGCTAGTCTTGATGACATATATTTATCTTTTCAAGGCTTTCGGACTTTATAATAGGTATCTTTTATCAAGAGACAGAAAAATTAAGCGTGACTATGGAATATCGACTTTTAAGACAATTTTACCTCTGAGTCACGTGGAATAGATCGTTATTTAATACGTTTGGTGAAATATTGGCCGAGTAAATTCGAAGCCAAAAAAGAAAAATTTGGCAGTATTAAGGAAAGACTGGTCATTGCTCAGATAAAGGTTTTCTGTTATTATGAATGCATGAGAAGGATTGACATCTTAGCAGTTCTTGAACTTTTATTTTTTCAGGAGCAAACAAAGATGTGGAAAGACTAATACATAAACAAAATGATTATCTTAAATTTATATATATTCCCTAGTCCTTACTCTCACACTATTATTCATACACATACATAGAATAATCTAAAATAAAATTTCGCTATTTACAAGGCTCTGGCGATTGCAATTTTTGAAGTACGGAGATGAGATTCGAGACTTAGACTTTTAAAAGTATGTACTTCAGATATATACAGGTAAAAAGTACTTGTGTTCTCACGGTTAGAGTTTGTGTGTATGAATTTCGGAAACGTCAAATGACACAACCAGTTTTTTTATTTCATTGTGATCAGCACATGTAGCAATCATAAAAATAATTATGCTATATATCAACGTACAGTTTTCAAAATTATGAGGGGGTAAAGCATATTATGCACATTTATACATTACAATATGTGTAAAATCGCAATTTATTTCAAATTATTGGGGGGGGTAGAATATATATGCATATTTATACATTACAATATATGTAAAATTGCAATTTATTTCAAATTATTGGGGAAGCTCGGGCCTTAAGGACCTATATAACTTTATGAATATAGAGCTGTATTTTTAGGCTGAGAAACGACTGAGAAATAGCGTCTTTAAGTTCAATGAAAATTTATAGGAAAAACGAAATAAAAGGAACAAAAGACCTAAAAATTAATCTTTAATCACTAATTTGCATTGCGTTATAGCAAATGGGTAAAACATTTGTCATTAAATTTGTCTAAATCTCGAATTTAATTCCCAATTTTTCAAAATTTGCTGTCGCTACAGCCTTTTATTTAGCGGAAGTTTCGGATAGACCATCCTGCACATCACCTCATTCACGTATTTATGAATTTCCTTTAAATTTTGAGGAGTAACGCGAAGTACTTTAGGCTTTTTACATGGCAAAATATACAGGGTTGCGTTTACAGAATACTTCAAGTGAAGTTTTCTGGACATCTTTCTATAAAATTCAAGCCAATTGGACTTGATAAAACTACTGGTAGCCCATTTCTCTATGAAGTAACTGTACGCATAAATGGTAAAATATTATATATATATATGGTGATGATACCTTCAGCATTTATCAATTTTTAAAGGGACGGTTTAAATTTTTAGTAGAATTGGCTTTGTTAGAGATAGGGCCAATGGGTTTTCCACAACTGTCAAACTTTTCCAGAATAGTCCATCTCCTGTCATAAAATGCCAAAAAGTAAATATCTTATTATTCTGAATTATAATAAACGCCAAAGATGAAGGATGTATAATACATAAGGTCTCGGGCTATTTTCAGTTGGATAGCAGGTGTCATATAAAAGCAGATTGAAAATTCGCTAAAAGCATGCTTACGGATATAACAGTTTGTAATTTCGATAGACATAATATTTAGTATTTTAACAAAGAGAGTGTAGTATGTTTTCTTTTTAAGTACCCTTCATCTTAATACATTTGACGAAGTACTGTGAGTTTAT
>QLNU02015360.1:105906388-105964438 GCA_006491805.2 Dysdera silvatica
GGTGGTAATTAGTGGATGGAGTTTAGGGCTTCCGCGCAATACTGAAACTTGAAGGAGGCTCATGATCATTAACAAGTTGTTTGATTGTTCATAAATATGGACTGTTTTATAAATATGACTTCCAGAAAACCTGACTGCAAAGACAATCTATGCTGAGAAAGAAGTGAATAGTCGCTATTCATTGTCAGGTGAATAATTAAAATTTTAAGATTTTGTGAATTTCCATTATCTGTCAACCCAGGTTTCCTCTGGCGTTACACTTTCTGGAAAGTTTAAATATTTATAACTAATAAAACAATCTCGTTAATGATCGTAAGTCTACTCCCAGCATCAGCATTGCGTGGAAGATCCTATTAACCTCCACTCAGTAATTACCACCTCTCCTTCTTTTCAGATCCCCCATTTTTCATCTACAAACTGTTTTCTATCATTAGATTTCGCTACCTGTAGACAAGAAAGAGTAGCATGAAATGGCAATACTCTGTGTTGATTAAGATTTCACTCCAGTTGGTTCTTGAAGAAAGGCATTGATGTCTGTCTGAAATCAATAGCGTCGATACGCTCTGCGACATTGTTATCAATATTTAATAAATGTTAAATTGTGCTATGCCGATATTGCGTGATTTAACGATGGAAATTAATTCGTATAGCTATGTAAATTTGTGACTTCAACTCTTTGAAAAATCTGTCAGCTGAGACATGGTCCTATCACAGTATTTTAATACCTATAAAACTTCGCAAAATGGTAAGCGACTTCAGGCGTTACAGCCTAACTTAGATGAACAATAGATACACAATGAAAACGACACAACAGTCAAAATCCGTTCCTCAGAGATTGCTACGTCGACTTTTCAATAATGCTGCAGCATTTTGTTTGTAGGAGAAACTGTGTTTGCATGCAAACCGAAAGATTGATACCGACAGATAGTTTGGACAAGACAAAAGGCAATTTAGCGCTTTTAACACTAGCTGCTTCTAATAGAATTTCATTTAAATGTAAATTTTGCTATCATATTCAGTAGGAAATCTTATTCCTGCACTATTTATACGCTGTGATTTCTGGCTTTCAATTGAGGTAAGGTAGGGTAAATATCTTTAATTGAAGTTACAAGTAACTCATTATTTTAATAATTCTATAGTAGTAATTATATATATATATATTGTTTAAAACATATCCAAATGATGCGAAATATTTAAGCATAAAATTAACATAAAAAGATTATTTCTGTAGTTATAATGAATTTTAGTTGAGCAATAATTATATTTATTTGAAGTAGGTAACAATGGCCAACATATTTAAGTCTTCATTAATTGGCAATTTAATGGAAATAGTTTGAAGGGTGGGGGAAGCTGATTATTTCTATCTCTTGAGAGAGTTTTCCTTTAGTGCTTTTTTATCATTTTTATTTTATTTTATTGTCGTTATTTATTCAAGCAAATGCTTTTGCGCGTAGCTTTACTTTTAATTATCCCTTTTGATAAGTTTATGAAGTTTAGAATGTTCACCACGTAAATACTACAACTCAAAATACGTGTACACTCACATACGGGGTATTATGAACAGCATTTTGACATTTTTTTCTCCAACTTGGCATTTTGATTCTTGATAAGTAAGGAAAGAAAGCACAATATTAATCAAATGCAGTATTTCTCAAAGTATGGTCTGCGGATCGCTGATGTTTGCTGATAGTCTGTCGAGTAGTCTTAAAAATTTACTGAAAATTTTAGAAGTAAATTAATAAAATAATATTTTTAGGTAATGGCTCACAAAAGTGCCTATCCGCAACGAGTAAAAATTCGATACGGCCAATATAATTTCTAAATACGAGATTATCGCAGGTGTTTAAGTGATTTATGAAATCAAGATTGGGATGCAAAACCTTGATCCGGAATGCTTTTAATATGAAAATATGTTTGTTGACATACTACGCAAAATTCGAAATTAAAAATAAATTGCAATTTTCAACGTATTTAGTCCGTACAATACTAATAAAAGCTCTAAAAAAAAGGACTCACTAGCATTTCGACCAGTCATACGCTGGTCGAAATGTTATTGAGTCCTTTTTTTAGTTTTTATTAATGTTATACGCAATAAATACGTTGAAAATTGCAATTTTATTTTTAATGCTTTTAATATTTTAGTATTAATACATATCATATACATCAAATTATTTTACTTACAACTAATGGTAGTCAATGGGGCCTAATATCATTGACTAAGATTAGAAAACATATTTTCATTTTTGGACGATACACAGTCTGACTTCCAATTAAAGAATTTCACGGAACTAATGAAAATAATCGTTAAATCGGGGAATTTATTAAATTGGAGGAACACATTTATAAGAACCAATGACGCACCCACGGGGTTCCAGGCCGTTCTTTGGGCTCTAAATTTACATGTAAAATACGTTAAAAGTAGCTATTACAAAGTATCCCAACCTGGGGTCACGAACAGGTTTCTGGGGCATATTTGAACTATTTATATTATTGAAATAATATTATTATTAATAATATATTATTATTTTATATTATTGAACTATTTTAGTTGCAATTATTTTTATAAGAATTTCTTACCAAATGTTTCAAGGCTTTTATATTTGAGTCACATAGCTACGAACATTGCGATATCTACTAATGATTGCTGACTTTATATATATATATATATATATATATATAATTAATATAATATAATTTTATATTTAATGTGTTTTCTTTTATTCTGTTGATTATTATGCAAGTGTAGCGGCGGCGGACAGAGGGGCCGCGGATTACTTGGCTACTATAAAAGTGGGTCGCGGCTTGAAAAAGGTTGGGAACCACTGAGCTATTATATTAAAAAAATAACAATATTTTTTAAATTTTCAACCCTCCCCCAAGCAAAAGTACTGTGTGCGCTATTGATTTGAAATGAAATAAGAAATTACTAAAAAGGAAAACCATAAAAATGTTTACCAGCGTTCTGATGAATATGTGGTAATTTTAATAAACATAAGACACAGGAACGTACATAATTACTAATTCGAAAATAAATCTTTGATTATGTTTGTTTTGGTTGTTCTTGGGAATTGGCATTTAATATTGCTTTTTCGATTTTTTAAATGCAGCGAAACGATAATCGTTGATGTCAAAACGCAGTAAATATTTTTTACATACTGTAAACCAGTATTCGCTGCAATTGAGTTCATTCAAATGAAGTTGATTTTCTGAGGCCAATGGACTTTCTAATTGAAATTCTACTTTCAGCTGCAGGCTACTAAAGAAATGATATTGTTAAATCGAGGAAAATAAACTTTAAATCGAAGAAAATGTAACATACTGGACTAATTCTACTCAGTCCGGACCAATAAATATATTCGTTAAATCTAGGATATCGTTAATTTGAAGCTAGACTATTTTACAGTTTTCTCCTCCACATCCCCGACAGTTTGCGGTAAGTATAAGTAATGGTCATAAGTAGTCCCCAAAGAACCAAGTTTGAAAAATGCTGATCTAACGCATTCATAATTAGCATATAAATTTTCCATAAATGATGAACAAAGGCAAACAGGTTTTTAAAATTTCATACGTATAGATATATTAATTTTTAAAAGGGTTACTCCTGGAATAGCCACCAGTTTTATAGAAAACCAGTTTTCATTCTTAAATGAATTTTTATTGCAGATTAACCGATTATAATTCTTAAAACACCTCTCCTAAAGCTCACAACAGTGAATCCTGTCAGAGCCAGGTATATATAATTCTCCTGAATTAATCCATTTCTTAGAATTATTCACGCTATGGAAAATGTGAATAACTAATCTGGCATTTAATAAGAGAGAGCACAAACATATCGCACCCTTGCGACGAAAGTGTTACAACTCAAAATTTGGTGAAAATGAGTTAATGTTACAACCAGATGTAGAAAACAGTGTTGCATCCTGCCGTGCAAAACGTTAGGATATAAGTTATTCGGATTTCCGATAGTTGGCACATGTCATTAGATGAACACAACATCCCTCAATTCAGCCAGAAACAGTTTTTTGCGTTTTCCGAAAACAGATTGAGTTTGAGTTGTAACACTTTCGTCGCAAGGGTGCGATATATGTCTTGTAATTTCATTTTTGAATGCAAAATTAACTTTAAAATTACTTAATGTCGAAAAGAATTACGCATCTAGCAATTAAATTTAAGAATTGTCCTCAAATATTAAAATTTCTCTCTGTCCAACTTAAGCATTTGATTTGCGTTTTTGTAGAGTCGAAATTCAACATATTTTCCTAAAATGATTTTGCTCTGTTTTACAAATTACTGCTGATGACGTTAAAAGCTCCCTTTTCCACAGATTAGAATAGGTTAACATTGTTTTTCACTTGCATATTATTTTTATGAAAACATGTTTCAAAAAACAGAAAAATTATTGGGCCGCGATAGATAGATGACAGAAATAGGTGGGATTAAAAATTATGTTTTGTAAAATAAAGTGTCGATAATAATTAGTAAATCAGTAAAATGTACATAATGGAAGAAGACTATAAGGAAAGTTTTCTTGTAGTGCTGCAGAGATTTTATTTGTCTTTATTTGACCAAATGACCAACGGGACTCCAAAGAAGACATAGAAGATTTTAACTTTTGCAAAGTAAAATGTTTTGAAAATTTTCTCATTAAGCTGCATCTAACTTAAGATCTTCAGACAGCTTTTATTAGTTCTAGAATGCTTTCAGTTTAGCAGCATTTTTTAATGTTTACAATATGGAGCCAGGCGTAAAAGTTTGAATCTTAGTTGCAAATCCCAAAAAGCAGTTGATAGAACTTTTTTAGTTTCGGAAACAGCAATTTTAAGGATGACAGAAAGTTATGAAAACAATCAGTGTCGCATGGCGTCGTTTCCACTGTGGTTCGTTATACTGCGGAACAACGCATTCGAAATATTTTACACGTATAAGGGCGGCTTTAAAGGATCAATTTTGATAACATTTACTAAACGT
Organism: Dysdera silvatica; assembly: GCA_006491805.2. Taxonomy (NCBI): domain Eukaryota; kingdom Metazoa; phylum Arthropoda; class Arachnida; order Araneae; family Dysderidae; genus Dysdera; species Dysdera silvatica. Next base: position 105,911,357 of record QLNU02015360.1, read on the forward strand.
TTCCTAAAGAAATACGAAATACATTTTCTAGCCTTACTTGGAATTTAATAAATGCAGCTGGTGTATGTATACTAACCTAACTTTCTTATTTGAATTTTAAACCCTGGCAATAAAGATGTAGAGAAATTTTTTACAATCATGCGTTGAATTACTTCAAACTAAGAAACAAGAGATGAAAGAAAAATCGCTGGTTCCATTGAGTTATGCGAGTTTACGCTATTATACAGAGTGTTTCAATACTAATGGAACAAACTTTCAGGGGTGGTGGAACACACAGTAACAAACACCTTTCGTCATAGAATGCATGGTCAAAAGTGAAGAAGTTTCTCGTTAGGGGGCTCGTTCAGGCGCATGTATAAAAGCGGTGGGTTTCGTAGGCAAGTTCATTAGTGACTCGGAATAGATTGGTATAGCAACGCTGAGAAGGCGGACATGCATTTTGTCTACGGTCTCGTCATAATGGTGGGGAAAGGCAAATGTTTTACCGAGAGCGTTTCTTCCACAGGCGGTTTTCTGATCGCAGAATATTTTCCCTCTTGCACAGCCAGCTATCCGAAAAGCGATCATTCAGTGCTGCCATGCACGACATAGGTCGTGGTACAAATGGAAAAATGCCGGCCATGTCAGAAGAGATGCAACGCGTGGTAGGAGAGCATCCTGATATGAGCATGGCAGCTGTAGATCGTCACACAGGTGTACTTCATACCACGCATGGTATGGCGTATTTTATTTGTCAACCAGTTGTTGATTTTTTTTGTCCTAAGTCTTTGTTTGGATGCTTCGTGCTACTGTGTTTACATTGCATAAGACTGCGCATGCATGGAGCACTGAAAAGTGTCTTCTAGCGCGTAATCGCTTCACTTGCGATCATGCATTCTATGATGAAAAGTGTCAATTTCGGTGAGTTCTATCATTCTTGAAAGCTTGTTTCATTAGTTTTGAAACACCCTGTATACTGTATTTTAAATATATAGTTGAATTCAATAACATAATAGAGCTCAACCATATTGGTGTTTCTTCTAAAAATTTGTTAGTTGCTGCATTAAATATTATCATTAAATGTTTTAAACATCCCGACAAAAAGAATGAACTAATAAAAACAAAGTCGGTTTAAATATTGTAAATGACGCATTTTGATGCTGCAGTTCTTAAACAGTAACCCGATTCCTGATAGCCGTAATTAGCCAACCAGAAAATTGTGCGACTAACTCTCCTTTGAAATCGTTTTAAGTTTTAACTTTGTGAAATGTCGCCGAATTAGATATTTGAAAATTGTCTCGGCACACGATTTTCATTTCAAATGTTTGACAAATACATTTAAACCGAGTTTTTGCGTAGTAATTTTAAGAAATTCAGCTCGGTCTTATAAATAAAGAAAGGCCCATTCAATTTAGAAATCGTTCGAAAGAACTTACCAGTTTATTTTCTTTAGATGGCACAGATTAAAGTAAGTATGTTTTTACTTCAAAGCTGGGATGCTCAACGTTCATCGAATAGATATGTCTGATATCTGGAGAGAGACATTTTTACCATCGTTCAATTTTCCTGTTAAAAAGCAGTCTTAAAATTAGATTTAGCGACTGAATGGGATTTATACCATGAAAATCTAAGTTTTCATCAGCAAAGAAAACTAAGCGGAAGTATTAAGTTTAGTACACTAATTTCGAATTGGAAACTAAAGCGAAATGATCGAAAATTAACTTCTGATCGGATGGTTTGGGAATTGGCATATTGCAGTTTCTTGCTAAATCTGTAACGCGTCTTCATTCAGGGCATCAATTGTCACCAAATAAGAATAAAATATCATTTTTTTTGTAAATAATCAGTATTTATTATTTCTGTACCCAGCGAATACTTCACTATGTGGTATCAAGTCTCTCAGTCTTATTCAGTTTCATTACTTGCAATGCATTCGTTTATATAATTTCAAGCTTTATTAACTTTCTGTTACAAGGTCTGTGAAGGTTAACATTATAGCTAGTTTCCTGCAATTTTTTATTTAAAGTAGGAGTCCTTGCCATAATGATTTAACTGTTTTTTATGGAAGGTCGTTATTCCATATAATTTTACCATTCAAAGGCACAAATATTTAGGGACTATACAAATAAATACTATTTCAATAACATTTTGGATAAGGAGAAATATTTGTAAAATACACTACATGACTACAAAATTTAGTCCCTATTAAGTTCCTAAGTTTTCTAATGATGAATTGGAAGGGTCCATTATTTTTCCAACGGGTGTTTTAAAGTACACCTGCTGCCCCTCATTTTATATAAATAATATAAATATATAGCTCAACTGAGTCATCGTTAAACACTATTTTGACTATTGATATGAGTAATACTGTGTATAAGGTGAGATATCAGGTACGCTGATATATAATTATATTCATTGGAAAAGCGCTGGACACTCCAGTCATATTTACATGCAAGTAATATTGCCATTATTAGTAACGGGACATTGGATGCATTTATGCAATGCAATATAAAGAAAACTATATTGAGAAAAATTTATAAAAAAAGACGCATAAATCTTATTCATTATTATTATTTATTTTCTTCCTAGTATTGAATGTTAATAGCTTTATATTAGTTTTAAATTTAATTTGATTTAAAATTGATTTTAGAATTTAACCTTTACATGAAGTGCGTTTTTTAAGTGAGTCAAATTTAAGTGAAATTAAAGTTAAGTGCACCCTCCCACACATACAATTTAGACTGAGTTAAATTATTTAATTATGCACTAATTAATTGATTAGTGTGCAACTTTTACGTTCACCACCTAGCCTCCAGCCATTTCCGCTCATTTCTCCTATCATAAATAAGAAAAGGAAACCTCTCTTACTGTTTTTTGGAAACAGCCAGTTACAGATCAACGAAATAAACCCCACTTCCAAATGCAATGCATGACAAAAATTAGAGTATTCGATTGGGTTTAAAAAGAATGGGTTGTTCTGCGTGCAAACTAAAATTAGTATGAAAAACTGTATTATAGGGGTAATGGGCGTAACGTTTACCAAGCTTAAATCAGTAAAAATTTCGCAGTCAAAGATTAGATTGACTGAGAAACATAGTCACGCCTGCCTGATCGCTTTTTCGAAGTCACATTATCTAACAAATTCGCAAATGTGCTATAATTGGCTTCAAATAACTAGTAAAATTTGACACTGGTCGGAATATACGAAATACAAATGAAGAAGGTCAAATTTTACTAGTTATGGTAAGCCCTGGTCAATCTTTGTACGTTGTTGTCAATTGGCTTCAAACTGTGAAAATGCAGCATTATTTAAAATAAATGCAAAAATGTGACAAATGTGAGGAAATATGTCCGCATGTTTATAAATTTTGTTAAATTGCTTAAATTTATTCAAACCTAGTTGCTGAGGGCATTAGAATTTAATTAAACTACGAATAAACACTTCATAAAAGAATGGCGAGATAGATTTAATCAGTTTTTACACAGTAAAAGTTTTTCCAGTTCAGGTGAAAATTTTGCCTTATCCGTCCACAAGAATACGTTTAGTAAAAGAATATGACGATTGATCAGGGCTTACCGTAACTAGTAAAAATTTATCACCAGTCCAACGTATAAGAAAAAATTCCGTAATGTTTTGAGAACTACTTTTCTATTTATCAAACGAAGTATTGAAAACAGGAACAGTAGTTCGCCCCTTTATCAAGCGAAGTATTGAAAAAAAGGAACAGTAGTTCTCCCCTTTATCAAACGAAGTACTGAAAATAGGAACAGTAGTTCTCATCTTTTTATCAAGCGAAGTATTGAGAAAAGGAACAGTAGTTCTCCCCTTTATCAAACGAAGTATTGAAAAAAGGAACAGTAGTTCTCCAAATGTTGCGGAATCTTTTCTTATACCTTGGACTAGCGACAAAATTTTACTAGTTATAAGAACACGTTTATAAAATTGTCTACCCTGCTATAGAGACATAAAGTAAACAATAGAACAAGATACAAAGTACCAGGGAAGAAATTTACATACAAAAGGTTAAACACTGGTAAAATAGCAAATGAAAAAGATCACTTGAGCTTCTGGATGCATTAGCAACAAACATTACTCCTGATGAAGGACTGCTGCTGACCCGTCCGAAAGCTTGGGTGATCTTGTTTTAATTTGGAATTTTACTAGTGTTTAACCTTTTGCATGTAAACAAAAAAAACCCAAAACAATTAGGAAATTTAGAAGTAATACACAACCAGTACTCTTAAGCACATTTGAACTTCAAAATCAAACATCTTTTTATAAAATGACTTCCACATTTATTCAATTCTGTTTTTATAATAAACTTTAGTTTTCCGCAAATAGGAAACTAACAACACAAAAGCATTAATTGACTCGGAACGAAAAGAATTGCCCATTTTGCTTTGATCCCTTAAGATTCTTTATTAAAAATGTAACAAATATATGTAAATCATGAAAGGAGACGAATTTCCATTTTTCCTTCAGTTTCTGCTGAAAGGATACAAACGCATAAATGCCCTAAAGAGATACCTTTGATTAACTTAATGAATATTATAATGAAACTACTTAACTCGATAATTAACGGTTGAGTTAATTATCAAGGTAATGCATTACCTTTAAAGTCCTTCATGCGCTGGTGTCTTCTACTTACTAACGGAAATTGTCATCCGAATTTAGTCTTTGGGCGATACTTTATTGGAATCGATTCCGCGAACGACTAACCAGCTCTTAAAATTCGAATTTTTGTGGGGATGTTATGAATATTTAAAAAGTTTTACACCCGAAGCTTGAATGTTTATTTTAGAACGAGCGGATTCTTTTTAAAGCGTTCGTCGTAAATAAGTTATTAGGCTGATGCGTAGAATTTGGCTGGCAACTTTAAATCTGATCGAACTTTTAGGTGTGTAAGCGTGTCTCGATTATAATGCAGTGAGTGAATGATAAAAGTATTACGAGAAGTAGGCAGTGCCGTATTTCCCAATAGGTTATATTAGTCTATAGACTAGGACGGCAAAATTTTGTGTATTGAGTCTGATATAACAAAATCAATACCATATGATGTTTTGTCGAGAAGAAAGCTAGACGTCATGCTTTCCATTTAAATACCAGTGTTCGATAGGCTTTTATTTTTTGCTAAAATTAAAATTTATTTCAATAAAATTGAATTTGATTTATTACACACCAAAAAGGAATAATGCTTCAATATAAGTTAATATTGTTTAATGTTTATGTTTCAATTTATGAGTTTGTTTTTCAACATATTTATTGCCAATACAGAAGATTTTAGGCGTAGTGAATGTAACAATCCCTTATGCTCCTACCAATGATTGAGGGGGGGCGGATAGGAAAGGGCGGCAAAAATAGCAATACGGCGGCAAAAATGTAAATCCGCCCATGGAAGTAGGATATTGAATCGGTGACTATGAGTTTTGCGAATGCATTAAGACTCTTAAAACTACGTCTTTACAACTTTCTATCTTATACTCAAAAGGGATGTGAGCTTGATTATACTTAAGTATCGATAAAAGAAGAAGAAGAAGTGTTTGGCGATGAAAAATATCGCTTTACTATTTTCGTTAAAATCAGGAATCATTACCACATGAGGTAACCTACTAAAGGCATAAAGAATGCCATCGACATTTCACATACAAGAGGTTAAACATTGGTATAAACTAGCAAACGAAATAGATCACCCAAACTTTAGGACGCATCAGGAGTAATCCACATACACAGATTACAAATTTTTAGACATGTGTACTATTAGATTACTCTAATCCACGAAATTATTCACTATGTGTAAAAAGTATTAGCTATGTTATAACTGAAGTGATCAGAAAGTCACAAAACCTTTTCAATTCTTTCCAGACTTTTTGCAGAAATACAGATTAAATTAGTGTTCAATAAACAAATCCACATTTCACTAATTGTAAGTATAATATTATAGGTGTAAAAGTAATGTTGATACTAATGCGCCCTCTATAGTGTGCTATACAATACTGATACTAATATTTAATACAGTGTTATGGGACACAATAGAAGTCGATAGAGGGGAAAATGAATCGCCCTTATGATGGCAGAATTTATTTTATTCATTTAAAAAGAGTAATTGAAGTTTATTGAGAATTTCTGGTTTATATGCAAATTTTTCTACCCTTTAGAAATGTTTTTTATTTCATTGTTCATATTTTATGGCGCAAGGACTGCTCAAATAATGGTGCTTCAAGACTTATAGTTTCCCGAAGAATCCACATCTTTTTCGGTTAGGGAAAAAACCCTGGTATATACATTGGCAGAAAAACAGCAAGCACTAAGTGCTGTAGTAATTGAAACCCGGATTTTCCACAGTTGATGAACACGTTACTTCAAAGCTGCCATTGTCCCCAGAAAGCTGCGATCGTCCTAAGGACGTACTGACGACGTCCAGAACGTCCTCCGGATGTTCCAAGAACTATCTTTGCTATCTGGGTCGGTTTTACCAAGACCAATAAAGTAAAATGAGAATAGCACTTTACAACAGTTAGCACATTTTCTAAAAAATGGTATTTTTCATCGCAATTAATCTTTATGTGTGTGAATATAGGCATAATCATTATTAATAGCCTTTATCATTAAGTTTTCAGGTAATTTAAGATTTTATATCAAGGGATTTTTCAGTTGCTTGAAGGCTTTTTCATATGATTTAAAATGCTTATTGATGAACGAAATAACAAGGCTCAACAACAATAACTTTAATAGAAAACAGTATTTTTTGTATAAAAATTATCGATTTTATGCGGAATTTTAATGAATTTTAATGTTTTTACATGCATTACAGTTTTTAATTGCATTTTTAATTAATTTTATTTACTAATTCAAAAGAAAGTCTTAAAAAAAGATTACAGGCTATTTATTTATTTTTTCATTTTTTATTTATTATTTTTTTTTTCTTTTGAAATTCGACATACTTGATAGTTGGTGTCAATATAGCTAATAGCTTCGTTTAACAAATGAATTAGATAAGAAATGAATTAGATACTTACACAAACCAAGGAATTAGATCAAAACGATATATCGGGTGTTTTAAGTAACAAAAATGGAACTGGGAAGCGGTAAATATTGCATTTGTTTACTTTTGCCAGAGAAAGAAAAATAACTTACTTAGCATATATTTGAAAAAAATAATTTACTTAGCATATACTTGAAAAAAATTTACTTAACATATACTTGAAAAAAAATTTACTTACCATATACTTGAAAAAAATATTTTACTAGTCTAAAAGGAAAACTAAAATAATTAAGTAATTAGTTTAGTACTATGGCTACTTTAGAAATGGCGTCCATTTTTTAAAGGAGATTTTAAAAAGTTAGCTTAAGGCTAATTATCTTTGTTTATCTGAGTCTTAAGTGATATGCGTCCTACATTGAAAACGGTTGCACTTATCATCGACATACTTAATTTTATATTCTTTGCAAAATATCTGCTTTGAAAAATGTTTTTCAATTTACTATTTTGGATATTTGTGCAATTACAGCTTATTCATTACATTTGGAGCTAGTGATGTTTGCATTTCCACAGTCTGGATTTGGGTAGTAAAATGCATTTACATTCGTCCCAGACTGCAAATCGTAAACGAATGATAAAACGATAGGACCATTCGTCGTTTCATTTTGTATTTATTTTTTGTATCATAATCGCAGAATATTCTTATTTTTCGACAATATAGGAAAATGTCGTAGATATGTTGTTAGAAATTTTACATTGCGCAGCTTGTGAACACCTTACACTTATTCCTATTACTAATAAATAAATAAATATATTATTATAAAATAATTAATCTAAACAACGAACATAGTGTTATACTGCTATTTTTATATTTTAGCGTTGCGTCCTAGTGGCCCAGTAGTCATGCCTACTGACTTCGGGCTCGCTGGGTTTGAGTTCATTCTCTAAGTAAGCTTTGTTGGATGTAAATATATGGTGGGGTGATACTAGTCGCCTATCACGTCACCCCTACGCCAAACGATTGACAAATATCGGCCTTTATCTAACAGTCTAAACCCTCAGACACTGAAATGATTAAGTAACCGAAAATTTTTGGTCATTGGAAAAAAAACCCCAATATTTCAGTGTTTTTCCATATTCTGTACTATAAACTTAAAGCTTGTAAAACACTATTAGTTTTATAATAGTATCGGCAGGTTTTGTTATCTATTATTTTGATAGTTAAAAGAAATATCTCAGAACATTTAAACAAGGTTTCTGAATGCATATCATACGAGCCCTACAAAGAAAAACTTCTCACTTGAAAATACCATTGCATTATTATTCGAACTTTAAAAAATAAATCATAGTTATCGTTCAAAATTTTAAATCTTGTAAAAATGCTCTTTCCGACGTAATTGGTTCCCTGGTGTAACTCCTCAAATCTGACTTAGTATCTAGACTTTAACAAACATCCTTATACCGGTAATTTGTTTCAGCCTTGCTGGGAAAAACTGAAACATAAAGAAAAGATTCTCAACTCGCTTTCCTAAACTTTAGAGAAGTAGATTTTTTTACGTTTCACTAGAGAAGTTAAGCTTCTTTTGAAAAGATGTTTCGACAGATTTAATAAAACTATTAGTTTAAAGTTGCGTTCGTAATCCGAAAAAGGTAACAGATTGGTTTCTTTTGATGGTTTTAAATTTAAGGACACGAGGCTAAAATAAACTCAAAATATATTTTATCTTCCGTCTAAAGGTTTACTTAATTTTAAGACGTATACAGACTGCTTTGTAAATAATTTATACTTATCTATAGGAGTTAAAGTTATTGAAGAAAGCGCGATTTATTTAAACGTTGTTTAAAAAAGATTTTTTTATGGTCGGAGAGTACGTACGGGAAGTCACAGACAACTTTTAAATAACGATGAAAATGAAAAATCTTCAAATCATACAGGTTTTTTTTGAACTTTTTATATAAATTACAGTCATTGTAAACGTCGAAAGACGAGTATTAGGTTGCTGAACAAAAGATGGCCAACGTATTATATAGTAGGCTAACTGGGTTGATAGATTTAGTGTGTTTTAATTTTTAATTTTCTACACTGCGAAACTAGTTATATGGGACGTAACTCATGGCTTTACTCGATTTCTGAATCAAACACCTTTGCACATAATAAAATTTACCCGGAATTGGTCCTAGGGGATAATACACAGTGAGCTAAAAGTTAAAAATTATTTCACAGTGAACTCAAAAGTAGTGATCGTAGACATTTTAGCGTTTAAAAAATTGATTACGAAAGAAATCCAAGTCCTAACTACCAACTGAATTTTAACTGATCGTGATCTAACTGCCAAAATTTTATTTGAAAATTGAAATGCTAGCATTTAGAGTAGATTACAAAAAACTAGGTACACCATAATTTTTACTATTTAGCTGGCGAGAATATTAATATATAAAACCGAATAAATAATCTCAGAATAATAAGTTATTCGCAATAACCTCTAAAGCAAATTTTATTTTAAATTTATATAACAACATTTAGATTAATTTCGGACATTGGCCAACTACCTTATGGATATAGTAAATAGGATTATTCATCAAATGATAACGATCTACTATTATACAATAATTTTTGCCACCCACGTTTAAGTAGCTCAAACTAGAGCTTATTTGTATTTGGGGAAAATCTACTATTAGCTGTTTAAGTATCAAACTTTAGCCATAACTCATCCAAACAATGATTTATGGATAATTTTCCTATTCTGGTCCAAATCCTTTAGTATAATATTCTTTTATAAATATAAAAGCTTTGTAATATAAATTTTACGCTGAGTAAGTCACCCATCTGTCTACTTCGTGCAATATCCCGACCTCATGGATATAGTAAATAGGATTATTCATCAAGTGTAACGATCAACTATTAGTTGGTTAAATATCGAACTTCAGTCATAACTCATCCAAACAATAATTTATGGATAATTTTCCTATTCTGGTCCAAATCCTTTTGTATAATATCCTTTTATAAATATAAAAGCTTTTTAATATAAATTTTATGCTGAGTAAGTCACCCATCTGTCTTCTTTGTACGATATCCCGACATCAGATCGCGCCGCTGTTGCACAGAAAGTCCCATTTGAACACGGGCACTTAATTTAACGTTGTTAAAGCTTTTGATGTGTTCTAAAGGAGTTCCCTTTCACCAAGTAATGGAAATTTTCTAATTTCGTATTGGGTAACCACAGTATGTTAATATTAATTGTATACACAGTCCACGTTGAAATCTAGCGAATTAATGATGATTTGTGTGTGCCTGCTCAATTTAATTGAATGCAGACATTTGGCGAATAGCTTTCACTACTGCATAATTTTAGAGCTGGCAGTTTAGACAGGTTACGGATATAACACATAGATTCACGGAAATGTAGTCTGTTCCGCATGGTCCTTGAGTAGTTGAAGCCACTAATCAACAAGCATCAGATACGCTTTTTAATCAGAATGAAATGGATATAGGAAACCTGCCATCCTCTTATAGTACGCTTGGACACTATTATTCATAGGCATATTTCAAAAAATATACTTTGTTTTTCCATCTTTACAAATACATGTACACTATAACCGGCAGCTTATGTTTGGTTAAAGATCATTATACGTATATTGAATTACTAATAGTTTACTATCCTGCATTGGCGTACGCAGGGGGTGTTGATGGGGGTTGTAACCCCCCATTGCAATGAAATTTTGTATATTTAACATAGGAATATGTGAGTTGTAGCTCTGTAACCCCCCATTGAGCCTATAACCCCCTTACGAACTTTATGCGTACGCCTATGGTCTCCTGTTTTAAATAAATTTGTTGGTAGTGTAAATTTAAGTCTAAAGTGTTTTGAGATTATGAGACTAAATTTAATTTCGTTTTGGATTTTTATTTAACGTGGTTATAGAATACTGAAAAATATGCATTTATTTGCTACTTTTCTAGCGACTGAAGCCTCGCACAATATGACATAATTTCGTCATTTTCATTATGACTTCCTTTCATATTAAGCACTTTGCGTTATATTTTCGTGTTATTTTCCTTTTCCTTCCTTCTAATTCGTTTTCAGTGGCAAGCACAATTTTCTCCAAATTTCAAGTATAAGCTTGTGTAAGAAACTAAATCATCGCTGAATTTTGGGTAAAAAATTTCGAAAGAAATATCGAGATTGATATAAGAACAAGAAGTCAAGGGGTATAAGACAAAATTTTGTCCCTACATATATTTCATATATATACATTGGTTTCGGTTTACTAAAATACGTATGTGAAACTGAAATTCAAATCGAAGTTGATGTCGTAAATAACGTTTCGTTAAATCATGTAGGTATAGTTTAATTTATTTAAAAATCCGTTAATCATCCAAGCTACGATGTTTATTTTCCTTGCATTCTAAGATATGAGAAAAATTTTCTAAGCCGGACCTTAGTTACCCTTTCGATGTAAAGTATAAACAGACATTTTCTAATTTATAGTTGTATTTTTAATATATGTATATATGAGGGCTTAACACGAGATATGTATATACATATATGTGTTTAAGCTTTACTACTGCTCAATTATTACATAATGTGTCATGATTTTCTGTTATATGGCATTTCGTATTTTTAATAATGAAGTTCTATACTTATGCAAACTGAATACTACATGTAGTAATTGAAGCGGTAACAAAACTGACGAATATTTTACTAAACGAATTTTAGATCTTTTTCCCTAAAAGAAGTAAACGCTGCAGTGGAAATATTTGTTTATACGTCACTACAATGCATTTCCAATGAAAACATAGAAATCAATTTCATCTGCTGACCCTGACTTGCTAGAAAACTATTTGTATAGCCTTTAGAAGAAACCTTTTAGCAACATAAACTATTACGAAATTGAGATATGGAATAAGGTCCTCTTACAAATAAAGGAATTAAAATGCAAAACAAGATTTAAAATTACGGTTAAGGAGTCTTTAATCAAAAATCAAAAAATATAGTTGCCACGGTGGCAAAGTGTATTTTAAATATTTATATTATTAACTCGTATTCTTTGTATATTTCTGCTTATGTTTAATGTACATAAATAAACTTTGATTGATTGATTGATTGACTGAAAAGATTTATTTCGTGTTAAGTCTTGTTAATATATTTCTGTTGTTGCTCGCAAATTACGGTGTTAATTACAATTCACTTTACCGAAATATCATCAACTGAACGTAATTGAAGGAACTTTCTCAATATCATTTTATTCATTAAGCATTAATTTCTAATATTCTAGTAGTATTTTAGCCTTGTATTAGTATTTTAGTCTCTTGTATTAGTATTTTAGTCCCTTGTATTATTATTTTAGTCTCTTGTATTAGTATTTTAGTTTCTTGTATTAGTATTTAAGTGCCTTGTATTATTATTTTAGTCTCTTGTGTTAGTATTTTAGTTTCTTGTATTAGTATTTTAGTTTCTTGTATTAGTATTTTAGTATTAACAGATTATTAGCTTGGTTGCTTATTTTCTTATTATACCTTAGCCTTGGTATCCTATTTTCTCTTATATTTTATAATATTTCAGTCTTAGTGTCTTCTTATCACCTATTTTTTATCATATCTTAATCTTAGTATCTTATTCTCTTAGTCTTTTATTAGCACATTATCATCTTCTTGATATCTTATTACCTTAATATTAGTATCTTACGACGGAACCCCCCAACCTGCCCGACGGGGATTGGAACCGGAGTTCGAAAGGTCTCAAAAAGCTATTAGACCCACGTCCAAGCTTTTTTCAGAATAACCCTATATTTCGGAGATATGGCCTCCCCAAAATCTGAAAACAGCTCTATTACAGGCATTGATATCTCGAAATTCCGTGGATAGATTTTAATGATCTGCGGTTCTTTAGACAGGTTATTGAAAACTACTTGATTCGTGTTTCAGCAGCTTTTAAGTGAAGCTAAAAATTTTGAAATATTAATCTTGAAATCTTTCGGCAAAACGAAAAATAATCAACCCCAGTTTGGTGGTTTTTCCGCAAAACCCTGCATTGAAATATTAAGCTTTAATAGTTCGAAAAAGGGATATTTTACTTATTGTGTATTTATTATTTACTCATACAATAATTCAGAGCTCAGTTATTTGAAATAATGCACGCCGCATGTAGGAGAGGTTGGTTTTTGTATGTCTTGTAAAGTTTTTTAATTCAGAGATATGCTCGCCCACTGCGATCGATAATCGAAGCTCGTGCTCGTACGAAACATTATTCTGACTTACAAGCCAAGTCTTTGGTTTTCACGTACATTAATCACCGATGTAAAAAAAATCTGTATATATTTACCTATTTATTCGCGATTTTCGTAATATGGGTTGTGGTAATCCCCCCACCCCAAAAAAAAATATAAAAACAATCAAAACAGAGATTCTTCCTGCATCTACTCTATCTTATAAATGTTAAATTTAGACATATTTCTATTTGACTCTTTTTTTCTGTAAAAGTGAAGCAGACGTCATTTACTTTAAAAAATTCGGGTTTCTCATCTGGAGAAAGGCCACAAGCCCACCATGCGTATTTTATCATTGGATGAAAAGTTGGACTCGAAATTTAGAAATGAATTGGATGATTGCAGGCGAGTTATGTGATTTCTTATGGATAAGTTGTCATTTTCGTATTGCCTTGAAAAACAATATATTTTTCTGGCATTTTTTTTTATTTGCCTATAGAAATATTTATCCAGTGACTGACAAATCGGTGTTGTTTTCTCCGGAATTATTTTTATAAGGCCTTTTGGCAAATCTGTGCCCTCATTTAAGCATTGAACACTTCGATGTCCTGTCCAAGAATCTATCAAAAGCAAAAAAATTATTTTAGACATTCTTATAAAATGCTTCTTTAAAAAATAATGGAATAAGGTGATTGATAATTTACCTGATCTACTACAAGTTGATGTTACATTGCTTGCGGGAATTTGTGGAAGTCTGCCTTCTTTTTCCTTCAAGCATAAAAATACATCTCCTACCACTTGCCCATCAGCATTGATTAAATATTGCACAGTGTATGAATGTATGCATTTATTTGTTGGAGACATCGCATACCCTAATGTTAGTTTCTCCCCTTTGAAAGAAAGTAACAACCCCTTTGAAAAAAATCCTCAAGTCAGTGTTTTGAAGCAGAAAATTTAAAACCATTGAAAGTCAAAGAAGCATCTACGGTCCATTTAAGGAGATCAGAGGAATAGACAATTCTTAATTTCTCAGGAAGAATGTGCAAGAAATTTTCCCAAACACGCTCACCAATGTATCTATATTTATCAATTTTGCTTCCTCCGAACTCAACATCTCTAACAAATCTTTGAAATGTTTTTTTATCCGGCATATTTCGGCAACCTTTCATCTGTAACGTTTTGAAACTCCAACTTGGATTACATTTTTTAACTGAAATCATCTTTTGTTTTCATGCAATGGAATATAATTTGCTTCTGGAAGTAGATTTTTACCAGAACCATCAACGTAAGTATGGTCCTCAATATTACACTTTGCTTTGACTATTTCCTCATCCTCAATAAAATTGAGAGAGGAAATTAAAATTGCAACTTTTTTTAGGAAACGCGAAATCTAAACATTTTTCTTCTTGAACGATTTCATTTGCATTACTTTCAAAAATTGAATACGCGTAGTTTACAATGTGTTCAAAATAATGAAGAACATTTAAGGGATTGATATTACCATTCATAATTTCAAATTATTGAAAATGACAAAAAAATTAATTAAACTACTTTTAAATTACATTCAAAGCCGTATTAACTATCAATTAACAAAATCACCAAATTAATAGAAAATCGTAATTGGTTTAAATCTAATTTGATTTTTGAAATTGATGAACGCATGATTAATTTCTTTCATATCTTAAAATTAATATTAATAATATTTAAGGAGGTGACCCCTTAAAATACTCGCAGTACGATTGACGGAACGAAATCTAACGAACAAAATCAGATTTCTTCCTGCACATAATACAATTATGTCTGTAATTATGTATACATCTCAACTCGTTTTGCTATATTTTCGAAAAATTTTCCCTTTAAACTTGTTTTGACTTCATTTATCAGAGGGGGGGCAAATGGCAATAATTATGCTCGCTTAAATGACCAGAAAAGCCTACGTGATTTGCTTTAAATTTCTTAGTAATAAATGTCACAACGTATTTTATAACTATTTTAAGCTTTCAAATTCATTTCTTATTTAAAGGCAGCGAAACTGCTCTGTACATTAGTACATAACTAACAAGCGAACCTGTTTCGATTTCAAACTAACCGCGTTGAAGCTTATATATATCCAATGCGGGGTTTTGCTGAAAAACCACCAAACAGGGGTTGATTATTTTTCCGTTTTGTCGAAA
This sequence comes from Dysdera silvatica, assembly GCA_006491805.2. Lineage (NCBI taxonomy): Eukaryota > Metazoa > Arthropoda > Arachnida > Araneae > Dysderidae > Dysdera > Dysdera silvatica. The sequence goes on from QLNU02015360.1 coordinate 105,926,697, forward strand.
GATTTGAAGGTTAATATTTCAAAATTTTGAGTTTTACTGGAAAATTTCTGAAACATTTGTCAAGTGGTTTTCAATAGCCTGTCTAAAGAACCTCAGATCATTAAAATCTATCCACGGAATCTCGAGATATCACGGTCTGTAATAGGGCTGTTTTCAGATTTTGGGGAATATCTCCGAAATATAGGGCCAGTCTGAAAAAAGCTTGGACATGGGTCTAATACCTTTTTGAGACCTTTCGAATGCGCCTACTCTGGTTCCAGTCCCATTCGGGCACGTTGGGGGGTTCCCTTGTTAGTCTCGTATATTAGTCTTTGTGGCAACTAATATTGTAAACGGAACAAATCTGGTTCGTGTAGTTTCTTTGCACCAATATAAGGACTAAAAGGATCATTTCAAGTTTCATAATCATTGCTTTCAGGGTTAAATACAGACTACGGCAGAAAAAAAATAATGGAAGCTTTAATCGGCCATCAACGTTTTTGAAAATGATTACACATTGCTAAAATTAAATATGGATAAGCCGTGGAGACATTTGCAATGGGAACTTACAGCGCCGTACGAACGACCAGAAAATTGATGTTTCTAATCCGGCTCATGGTATTTAAGTCTTCTGAATTTAAATTTTACATTAATTAATTCAGCTCAAATTTATTATACGGATACAGCAGAATTATTTAAATATCACAAAACAATGCGCATGTTTTCTTTTCTGGTAATACATTTTCTATGAAAGTATTTTATATCAAGAGCAATTTGTTACACCGATGGAAGATTTTTTGTTGAGAAATAGTTCTCTCTTGTATGTGTGTGGAATAAATTGTAATAAGTCTATAAACCAATCACCATTGTATTTAACGAATCAAATCCATCTCTGGCGTAAGTAAAACCGTTACCTGTTGATTTGGGAGTACTTGTGTAGGAACTGTATCCGTCATCACAGGTTCCAGCGGTCCAGAAATTCTTTTTCTTTTCCCGTTCCCCTGAAGAAGGACACTCAACTACATTTGAAATGGAGGGATCGTTTTTTTGGTCCTCTGGTGGGTCACTTTTTTTCCCATGTGTATCACTGGGATCTTCTCTATTGTCTTCAACTGCTTCAGTAGGAACTGCTGATCCAGACATGTTTGTCTCCGTGTTGTGATAAGAACTGAAAAGAAGAAATCAAAATATAAATATCCCAATCCAACGAATACAGAAACATTTTTAGGGTAAATATCAGAAAGAATAGCACACCCGATACAATAATGTTTCTATTGATAAGGATGTTTTTAGTGTTACACGGAATATAATTTAAAATTGAGAACTTTTCATTATATGCTACTGTTATGGCAATACTAATTAACTCACCATTGCAAAACTGCGTTTCTTACAAGTATGTTTATTTGGTATATATATAGCATATAATAAATAGAATTTTCTACTTATAATTAAACCTGTATAAAAATAGTTTATCATATGGAATAATTGAATTAGATTTTCAAAAACAAATTTTTATTTTCGGCCGAATTTAATTAGCGTTTATCTTCTGTGACGTACAATTTGCTTCGAACAGATTTCTTGTGGTCGATTGGCAATAACGCTTGAAGCTAGCTTTGTTTCTCAGGAAAAAACAAATTTTCAATGCTAATATTTAAAACAATGTAATGCATTACGCCAGCGGTTTTTAAACTATGGTCCGCGGACCCCTGGGGTCCGTGGGGCCGTATTAGGCTGTCCGCGAGATCCTCCCAGTGTTCCGCAAAAGCCCGAAAAATACTAAGAAAAGAGCATTTTGTTGTTAATACTAAGAATATATTATGAGGGGACGAAAAATTCCTTCCTTAAATGGTGAAAATTAGTGATGAAACACTAGAAATAAATATGTATGATGCAAATTCCGGGCTTTAAACTTTGAGTTAATTCTTGGGGGTCTGCGAGGGTGAGTGAACTCTGAAGGGGGTCCGCTGTCTAGGGACGTTTAAGAACCGCTGCATTACGCCATTAAAAATCATGCATTAAAATAATTTTATCTACAGTTTCCATACTAGTAAAAAACTAATATATGTATTTAAAGTTTTTCTAGAGATTTGGAGATCTTAATGAAATATTTAATTTAGTGTCTTGTTTAGTTAGGCTCTGCAGATTGCTTAATATAGGCGAAATTTTTAAAATTGCGTTCTCCGTTTAGGATGATATATCGCTTCAGAAATTTCAAAGAAGTATCCTGCAATCGTAAAGAAACCATACATTTCTGATAGAGGTAAGATACTTATCGTTTTTCTATCAACAGTTGTCAAATATTTATTGCGACATTATCTAATTTTTAAGGGTGGACTAAATCTTGGCAATCGAAAGGACTTCAACGAAACTGCCAAGTCCATGATCTCGCTTCCAAAAACAAGAATCAAGGTAAAGGGCGGTAGAGTCTTTTGGTTCTTTATTTTATATATATTTTCTATTCTGCTTTTCTTTTTCTAGGGCGAAAAGTATCGTTTTGCGATGAAAGCTCACCGCAGAACTGAAAAAAAGCGACACTTGCTAGCTTGCTCCAAGTCTTGCGAGAGTTCAAGGATCGATACTCACTTGCGCTAGAATCCAAGAACCAATATTGACGTTATCGATTGAAAGCCGGAAGGATTAAAAAGCAAAAGTACTGTCTGTGAATATAGAAGGAAGAACCAATGACAGGACTTCGTTTTTTTAAGTTTTCCAAGTTAAATGTTAGCGTATTCTTGTTTTCTTCAAGATCGGCAACCGATGCTTTGTTAATTTTGGGGAATGGATACATTTTGACACTACAGGGATAATGCGTACAAAACTACCTGATAATGATTTAAGGTTGTTTATCTTCAATAAAGTATACTCGAAATAAAAGCTATCGTCTTTATATGCTGGGGGTGAAATCGTTTATAAATTAAGATTTATTGAACTAACTAAACTAAAGAAGCATAAGATATTCTCTTGCCAAATTAAAAAAAAAAATAAAGTGTATAATTCACTTAGGGATATTTATTGCAAAGGATTTTTAAAATTAATTATGATTTGATAATTTTCTACTATTTTCTCCTAACGTATGTCAAGTTTACTGATGCAAAATAAAGCAAACATCGAAGAAATTTAAAGTTTATAAAATCATGAAATTCCTTTTTTTTTTTTAAGTTTTTGAGTATATTTTCTGGATGATTTTTATGATTAAAATTATTGTATTTACATATTTTCACTCACCTTACAACTGAAAGGATACTCCAAGGATATAAATAATAATATGTATATAGATTATAACGAATTCAAGGGCTATAACATATATATGTAGTATATTGCCTACGTAGGCGTACCTTGAGGATTAAATATAGCGTAAACTCGGTGGCAAAAAAACAACAACAAAAAAACCTGGTGGGCATGTGCCCCCCCTTCCCCTCGCCAGATTACGCCTTTGATTGTGTATGGCGGAAAAGACATGTATGTCGCACTCATGTTATAAATTCATAACAAATAAAATAATTGAATAACCAGCTTTGAAGTTTGTTAGTTGATTTTTTCATAATATAATAAATATAGAATATCGCGGATAGAATGAACCAATTTTTTTAGATCATTAGCCGATTTTTTTTCTTTTTCTTTCTTTCTTTTCTTTTTTTTTTGCGATCTATGGCGCAAATGACAACGTTTTCAATGGTTCAAGCATTATTAAACATGATTTTAGAGATATAAAATTAAAGTCTCTTAATTAGAAGTATATTACTAATTCTCATAATTCTCAGAGTGGCGCAGCATGACTTCAAACGCAAAACCCTCTCCGAGTGTTTACCATCCCATCTTTGTATAGAAAAGTCACAATTCGTATACAGTGAATGCCATAAGTATTCGTACACCTGCAGTGTGTTCTATTTAAGAAGCTGCTGTATAATAACTATTAGATGTACGTAGACAGGACAAACGCCATCATGATTGCCATGAAAATATAATTTATTTTCAACTAAAAAACTTAAAACTATGTATATAATACTGCAAATTACAATAAATTAGCATCAAAATTATTCACAGTTCACGTGTCAAAAGCATTCGTACATGCAAAAGTCTGTCCTAAAATGATAGAACTGCAATGTTGTTTGTGCACCCGAAGCAATCTGCGGGAAATGCACCGATTTCATTTAAAAGCCAATGAACAATAAACCCGTTTACTATCATTTCTGCAGAAAGTATGCGAAAATGAATCGTAGAAATAAAGAAACAAGTGTAGCGGAACAAAAGCCCATAATGAGGCTCCTTAACCAGTATAAATCTTTACGAGAGATTGCATAGCTCGTCGGCAGACCTCGTTCTACAGTCCAGTCCATAACTGACCGGCATTGTCAAAGAAATACGATTCAAAATATGCCGGGAAGCGGACGTCCACAAAAACTGACTGAAAAGCACAAACGTTTAATTGTTAGATTAATTAAGAAAAATCCAAAATTAAGTGCTCCAAAGATAAGAAAAGAGCTGCTGAATCAAGGTGTGTCACTGTCAGAAAGCATGGTGCGCCGCATTTTCAAAAATGCAGGGTACAATGGACGTGTAGCTCGTAAAAAGTTTTTCGTGTCAAAGGTAAACAGAAAGAAGCTTTTGCAATTCGCAAAAAAACATGTTGATAAAGGTCCTGACTTTTGGAATAGAGTTATATTCTCTGACGAGAGCAAATTTAATATATTTGGATCAGCTAGCAGGCAAATGGTATGGCGTAAAAATAACACCGAGCTTCAACCGACGAACCTGTGTCCAACAATCAAACACGGAGGTGGAAGTATGCAAGTTTGGGGCTGTATGAGTGCAGAGGGAGTGGGAAAATTGCACATTATCGACGGAATCATGGACCACAGAATGTATATTAACATTCTGAAGGAAAATTTGGGTCCTAGTGCTGCTCAAATGGGTCTTCAAAATAACTTTATCTTTCAGCAAGATAACGACCCGAAACATACTGCGTATAATACAAAGCTGTGGCTCCTTTACAATACTCCCAAACAGCTAAATACCCCTCCACAATCACCTGACATTAACGCTATAGAACATTTATGGAGCATTCTGGACTCGCGGATGAGAAAACGACGCATATCAAATAAAAATGATTTGAAAATTGCGCTTCTCGAGGAATGGGCATCCATTTCAACGGATGTCACCAAAAACTTAGTGGATTCGTTGCCAAAACGCATGAAAGCTGTGATTAAAGCCAAAGGGAACCCAACGAAATATTAAGAATGAATTATTATTTTATTAATGAATTTTCTGACCAAAAAACAATTAGTGTACGAATATTTTTGACACATGAGCTATGTGTAAGTTTGTTCATTTTTTATTGTTATTTGCAGTGCACGTATATTTTTTTTTTTACTTTTTTTATGAAGTAAATACAAAAATTTATATTAATTGTGGTGACATTTGTCCCATATCTCTACATCTAATAATTATTATACAGCAGTTTCTTAAATAGAACACACTGCAGGTGTACGAATACTTATGGCATTCACTGTATGTATCAGCATAATGGCGATAATAATGATGATATGTATTTATGAATTGTGGCTTTTTTATTCTGAGGGGCATGGTGGACACTCGAAGAGGGCCCACTTTTGAAGTCTCGCAGGGCCACTATTAATTATATAAATGTATAGATTTAAGTAAAATATACGGTATACTAAAGTCTACTTTTTATAAAATGTATGTCATTGAATATCGAAAGTAATGAAATTTTAACTATATGTCGTCTTCATTAAATATTAACCTCTTTTAAAACTTTAATAACGATGATGCTTGATTGAGTATATTAATAAATTATGCATATTAATTATTAACGATGATAGAAAAGTATAATTGTTGATACATGATCATACCGAATATAATCCTTCGGTTCTTTGATGTTCGCTATAACTGAATTCGCCTGCCTTCCTGCACGCGGGCAGGCAGGTAGGTAGGCATAATGTTAATACCTTTTGCACTGATCAAATATTGGGAATTTTTACTTGGGGCAATTAAGATTTACGTTTCTAATAACGAATTCGTTTTCTTCGTTTTTAAGCGTAGTGTACATTGAACACCTTTCTAAGTCTTCGTGTTATGAAATGTGTTTGCTTGTTGTTATGAAATGTGTTTGCATTTAAACGATACTAATTAACTATATCATATCAGTAAATTGAATTATCGGATTAAAAATATTACATAGATTAAATGACACATTCTTTTCTTACACGCTTTCAGTAGTCTTTAGACGCCAGTACTTTTTGCAAAAAAGAAAGTGGCTTTACGTACAACTTTAAATATGTTGTCAATTATGGTACTTAAATTAAAAAAATTAAAGAAAAATCGAGACAAAGTATTTCATAAATACCATTATATATTTGCTTAGTATTTTGTTTTGGCTCGTTCAATTTGTACATGCCTAACAATGATCTCTTTTGAAGTACTTTCCTATTGTTTAGGTAAATCGGCATCAGGGAGTGAAAACAAACTTATCGTTATAAAAAATAATTACGGCCATTATGAAAGAAGATGTCCCTTCATCAGCCATCTCATAGAAAGTGCTGGATGTTTATATCTGTTTACCTTAAGCAATTAGTTTTGAAGTTTATATCTTCTATATTCCACGATAAAGGTAAAAAATAAAGACACGTAAAAAACGTTTCTGTAGTCTGTTGGTATACACAAACACATACAACAAAAAATAGAACAATCCCACACTTTACCACCGGCGTTGAAACATCGATTTCTTACGCTATTTACAACAGTAGCAAAAAGCGTGTTAACGAGGGCCATCAACCGCTAGTAATGGCGCGGTTGGTCGCTCGTTTGTAGCCAGCTGTTGTGTGCTTTCGGCAGAGCTGCAAATTCGAAAAAAGGATCCCGGCTTTGACTTTTATATTGTTTCTAGAAAAGACCAGTTTTTCCGTTGACTACAGAGAATAAAAATTGCCAAGGGAAATAGAATAATAGCAACAGCAGGCGTCTTATCAAACGCGTAAAACGTTGATGCATTTCCGTGGAGCAAGTTCGCTTTCACGTATATGTATTTGATGTGCACGATTTCAAAGTGATTAACCATTGAAATCAAGAACATTTCTGCATTTTTAAGAGCATGGCTACAAAGTTTCTTCCAATTGTATAAATTGCCCGAAATAATTAAATCACTTCCAACTTAAACGTTCTTGAATGCGATATTTATTTTAAAATAATTTTTGAAAAAATAATATTTTTTAATTAATTTTTGCCCGTCGACATCCTACCAGTAGTAAGAATGCAGTTGAATTGAACTTTAGTTTCACGCAAGATTAAGATTTTCTCATTTTAGTATCTTATTCTTCAAATGCTTTCGCTGATTCAGGAGTTGGCGGCCAACGTAGACCAGAGTTCTGTATCTCTCACCGCGTGAATAATTCTTTCTATATTTGGTTCAGTTCAAGACTTTAGATCGTCCACCCATGTTTCTTTTTGTTTCTTCTCCAGGTCTCTTCCCACGTAATGTTTCTTTCTAATGTTAATTAGGGCAGTTTGCATTTTTCACCTCCCATTACGTGTATACAATTTACTAGTTTATTTCTTAATAATGCATTATGATGGCTCTTTTGTACTGAATTTGTTCAGGACTTCTTGGCAGGAGATCTTGCCAGTCCACTATATTTCCAATAATCGTTTAAAGGTCTATAGTCCAAAAGCCTTAATTTTATTCCAGGCGTCAGTTTTGATAGCCAAGCTCTTATAACTGGGCAGCAGAGAAGTTTAGATCCAACATTTTAGAATTAAGATTCTGTTACAAGTATAATTTTATCTCTTATAAGACCTTTTGCATTTCATTTTATATAAATTTTGGTATTTCTATTATAGAAGAAACTAATCTAAATCAAAAAGTATATCACATACAAATATACTGATTTCGCTTATCGCTGTTGTATAGGCTTATTTTTTCTAAAATATTTCTGATGTTCATAATTTGTATGTTGTTCAGTATATGTTATGCTGAAAGAAGCCATTTTAAATGATCCATGAATAGTCTATGAATAGATAAAGGATTCTATACATAATATAGAAACAAAGAAACTCATAATATTATCACATATTATTCTAGATTTTATTTTTACCAAACGTGGATTCACTGTTTATTTTTGAATCTGGTCCATTTTTCGATCTTTAAGTCCTTTGATGAAAATTTAGATTTCGCTAAGAAATTTGGTTTTATAACGACGTTATTTCTCAAGATATTCTCGCTAAAAATTGGAACAAATAAAATATTTCCAAGACTTTGTCTTAGTCTACCTCCCCACCCTCGATAGCGAGAAAAAGAATATCTCTTTCGCTTTTCTTGACAGACTCTTCCGTTGTCTACTTTTCCCGTAACCTTTAGCTATTACTGATGTCATTTAGTTTGAAAGAGGGATGTTGTTTTAATTACATCTGCTAATTGTCGGTTTAATTCACTGTCCATTCATGCGGTTTCCTTTCTTAATTCAAGTACTTCCCCAAAACCAGAAAGCTGCTTTCACTCTAATGGGAGTAAAACGGTCTCATTAGTTTGGATTTCGTATAATGAGTCGTTTTCTGTTCAGTTGGGCTGAAGTAGTTGGACAGTTTCAAATTGCAAAACTTAACAGAATGGCTAGAAATATCTACGGCTTAGGAAATGTTTACGGAAGAAGTGAGTCTTCACCAGGCCATTTAAATGCATCGTAGCTTTTCCACGAAACGTATCTGAAGAAAATCGCAATTTTACACCAAGAAACTAGATTTGAATTCCTGAACTTTTAAAAAAAGGACCATCTGCCACTATTATTGAGAATTGAAATAGGCATCAAAGCCGTGAAAAGAAGAAGAAGGGCTACCAACAACGGAATAAACCATCATATTAATAACATAAAAGGAGAAGTGAATGCATTCAAGAATATCAAAGAATCTAAAAGAAGTTATTAAATATTTAGCAGTGCTCGTTGAACGAAATACCTACATTATTTTAGAAAATGAGAACTATCAATGAAGCATGTTTGGCTCAAATACCCAAGCCTGTCGACGTTGAAATTGGATATCATCGCTTATTTAAAGAACTATTACTTCAATGCAGAGATTATTTTCGAAACTATCTCGTTTATGTTGGACATTTAGTATCAGAGGTCTTCTAAACCTATTGCAAATGCGCAGTATTCATAAATCGTTGATGCGTTGGATTAGGCGCGACGCAAACGATGCAGAAAATTGAATTCTTTTTAGCTTAGAAAAAAAAATTACAAAGTGCGGAAACAATCCAAACTGGCTTAAAGTAAAGTTGATTTTTGAGATTAAGGTTTGTAATAAATCTGAATTAAATTTATTTGAAGGGAAAACAGCAGGCTTATAAAAACACAATTCTTATCTTGTTGGAGCAAAACTCAATTACAAAAGCCCTTGAGATCAGAGATGCTTACAATTTTGGGAATTCGCATTTCTGCACGGTGAACGAACTATATTGATATTTCTCGATTTTGTTCTAATCAATAATTTAAAATTTAACAACTTTTTAATTTTTAGAAACCTATAAAGATGAATTATGGATCTTTAATTTGTGTAGTTCATATAGTATATAGTCGAAGATTTGGCAAGTCTTGTGATTTGCAGTCTTCGTTCTCCAATTACATAGAAAAATATTATATATCGATGCTTCCATACATCGAATTTTTACTAAAACCCTCATTAAAGGTCACTCACGGGATACAAAATTTTAGAATGTATATTTAATTATAAATTTAATTTAATAATTAATTTTATGATTTCATATTTTATTTATGTATTTGAAGTAGGGGTGACGGTATATGACGGGTATTATTGTGAAGAAGCCTCTTGCTGGGAAATTTTATCTAACCACGAAAACGACGTAACCCTATCTGAGGGTATCCATTAAGAGGGGTTTTAAGAGAGATAGATCTTTTAATAAAGAAAAATCATGAATTAAAACAGGCGAGCACATAAAATAACAGAATTATTAGTAACACGGAGCCCTAATCCAACGCTGTAATACGGTTTATGCAAACCCCGATTTTGTTTGGATAACCCCAATCGTGATAAATTTGCCCTCATTTAATTGAAGAAACAAGCGAATGAATTTTCGAGATAATTATTCTAAATCTTTTAAGTTATTACTTTGTATAACGCTAAGTGAAAAAAACGACATCGATGAGCATATTTTTAGTAAAATATCTTTGTATTTACATTTTTGCGCTAATATCGACAGAAATAAACTGTTAATGGATTATCAATTTGAGACTTTCAGAATCGTGAAAAGTGTTTTTTCAAATGTTAATCAGTATAAGAGTTAATAAGAAGTAAATTGACTTTTAAAGCAACAGAAGAAAAAAAAATAAGCGCCATACATATAATGTGTGTATAAAAATGCAAGTGCAAAATTTCGGTTACATAAAGATACCAAAACTATCAAAATTGGTAAAGGTGTGAGGCAGGGAGATACCATTTCTCCAAAACTTTTTACTTCAGCTTTACAGATGATTTTTCAGCAGATAAATTGGAATAACAAGGGAATAAAAATAAATGGTGAATATTTAAATCATTTGCGGTTTGCTGATGACATTGTTATTTTTTCAACGAACCCATCAGAACTCCAAGACATGGTACAGGAGCTCTCAACTAGAAGTAAAGAAGTTGGACTCAAGATGAACCTACAAAAAACTAAGATCATGTTCAATAATTTCGTAGAGGAAACAAAAATACAAGTTGACAACATTGAGCTAGAAATTGCTGATTCATATATTTACCTTGGCCAGCTGATTTCAATGGATGGCAACATTATGAAAGAACTCAACAGACGTATTAAACTTGGCTGGAGTGCATTTGGAAGAAACAGTTTTATCCTGAAGGGGAAATTGCCTTTGTGTCTAAAAAGAAAGGTCTTCAACCAGTGTGTATTGCCAGTCCTCTCTTATGGATCAGAGACATGGAGTCTAACAGTTGGAGCAATACGAAAGTTACAGACAACGCAAAGGAGCATGGAGAGGTGCATGCTTGGAATAACTAGGAGAGATCGAAAAAGAAACACTTGGGTGAGAGAGCAAACTAGAGTAGAGGACATCATTGTTAAAGTAAAAGGGCTGAAATGGCGATGGGCTGGGCATATTGCAAGAAGAACTGATCAACGATGGACAACAGAAATTCTGAACTGGATTCCAAGAGACCACCGAAGACCTAGAAAACGTCCTCAAACTAGATGGGTGGATGAAATAAGAAAACAGGTTGGGGTGACGTGGAAGCGAATTGCTCAGGATAGACTTGTGTGGAAAGCATTTGGAGAGACCTTCATCCAGCAGTGGATAGATAATGGTTGAATATGATGATGATGATATATATATATATATATCAAGGAATTTCCTTATGTTATGCTAAATAAAACTTTTATCTCAGGTATCTAATCTTGTTTGTTTAATATTTCACAAATATTTATTTACTTCACTCTTCATCAATGAACTGTTATATAAAAATGGCTGATTTCTATGTGTTAAGCACAGATTAAAACAATTACCCTTGGAACAGATGTACATTCGCTATGGTATTCTATGGCCTCAATAAGATTTTCTTGTCCGCGAGTAGTAATTTTGAAAACAATAGTGGAATTAAAATAATAATATAGCAATCATAATTTTAAATACGCGAAGAGTTGTATTTCCTCAAATTTTAAGACTAAACGTGAAATAAAATATTCGTGGATACTTAATAAATGACGATATCCAGAGCAATAACTACGTCTTTCACGTGTTGCATTTCATGATCTTGATCGGATTTGTAAATATGCTAAAAACACCATTTCTTTATGGTATTAAGACCAGATACATCATCTGCTTTTCGTGACGTACATTCATTATATTATAAAATTTTACCTTGGCCGCTTTAGGGAGAAACCATTCGTCAAGTGCATGTTTAAAATAAAATAATTATATTGGCATTGTTTTCGACAAATGGCGGTTTTTAATGTTCGCTACCTTCATCAATCATTTAACGTTTATTACCATAATGACAGTCTGCTACTTTTATGTATCAAACTCTTTTACGATCAAGCATTTATTGATCGGAAAAGGCAATGTCTGGCACTGAAAATAATTGGCCAGTAACGCCATATTTATCTTATTTTTTCCCCAGGCCTGCTTTAAAAATTAGAAAGTATCGGAGCAGTTTCATCATAGGAATAGTAAATGAGTTGACTGTAAAAATTAAATTTTTCAAAGGCATTTTCAAAAGCTTTAATGGGCACGTTTCCTAATTAAGGCAACATGTATTACTAACCGCCTATACAAATTAATTCAATTTAGGATAACTGGCTGTTAAGTTGCAGGAACGTAGCGAATTGAACGCACGTATTGTAAAAAAATAATAGCATGTTCCATATGAAATCTTACATGCACAATTTTTTATTGCGGGCAATCGTGTTTGAAAGTCGTGTGATTATCTGAATATAGTTAAAAAAAGGAGAAGATATATATGTATCGAAATATGAAGCGATGCCTTATTAAAACACTTCTTTTTCGGATGTTTTTAATTCTAATTTCAAAGCTATGTACTTAACCATTTGTATTTGTATATTTTACGTTCCAAGGCTGTGCCATGGGTAATCTGGAACGGAACGGATGATTTAACGCAAGTGGTTTCCCAACCTTTTCAAGTCGCGACCCCCTTTATAGTAACCAAAAGATCTGCGACCCCCCACAATTATTTATGACCCCAAAAACAAATTAAATATAAAATTATGTTTTATATATATATATAAATTATAATTTTATGTTGAAAATTGTGGTATAGCCACAATGTTCTGAAAAGCCTTTGGATATACATCATTAAAGTCACTACCATTGTAAAATAGTTTTCCAGAGGGTTAAGATCTCTTTACAGGCCAGACACTCCCCTCCAGTGAATGATGTACAGGGACCCTTGTGTAATAATTACAGGAGCTTAAACACTGAATGCTATCCATTATGCATTCAGCTTTCAAGATTTGAAGTGAAAAAAGAAATTTATTAAAACTGCACTGTGCCTAACCACAGTGTCTATAGAACTGCATGGCAAAGATGTTTTAACAATACCCATTCTTATACATCTCAGGGAATACACAGTTTAGAGATTACATAATGCAGACCATTTTTCAAAAATTTTGTTTTATGTTTCTAATTTTTTTAGTGAACCAAAAACAAGTGTTTATGCACATAAAAACATAGTCAATTAAATTCAAATAGTACATGCCTTTAATATTGTAATCCACACCCCGAAAGTTCTTTTTAGCACGTGCAATACACACAGATGCAACTTCAAAATCAAACACGGCACTATTTTTTTTATTTATTTATTTATTTATTTATTTTTCGTGGATGAAAGGATTTTGAAATTGCATCTCTGTGCAGTGCACGTGCTAAAAAGAATTTTCGGGGTGTGGATTACAATATTAAAGGTATGTAGTATTTGAATTTAATTGACTATGTTCTTATGTGCATAAACACTTGTTTTTGGTTCACTAAAAAATTTAAAAACATAAAACAAATTTTATGAAAAAGTCTGCATTGTGTAATCCCTAAACTGTGTATTCCCTGAGATGTATAAGAATGGGTATTGTTAAAACATCTTTGCCATGCAGTTCTATAGACACTGTGGTTAGGCACAGCGCAGTTTTAATAAATTTCTTTTTTCACTTCAAATCTTGGAAACTGAATGAGTAATGGATGGCATTCAAAATATAAGTTCCTCTAATTATTACGCAAAGGTCCATATGCATCATTGATTGGAGGGGAGTGTCCTTCCTGTAAAGAGATCTTAACCCTCTGAAAAACTATTTCACAATGATAATCAGTGACTTTAATGATGTATATCCAAAAGCTTTTCAGAACATTGCGGCTATACCACAATTTTCAACATAAAATTATAATTTATATGTTTTTACCATGTGTAACCACTGTGCGCTTGATACACAGGAAGGATTATAATTTGTATTTTCTGATTTTCCTTTTTAATTTAAGTTTCAGTCATAAAAGGCATATAGAACGGGTAAAATTTTTGAATTCTGAAGATTATTAGTCACTTTAATTAATTCCAATATTCATTTAACATATATGTATATTACATTAATTATCTACATTACATTATGTACAATTACATAAATTATATATAGTGCGTGGTATGTACATTACATTTAATTATATATATTGAATTAATTATGTACATTACATTAATTATATATATTATAGTGCATTAGTATGTACATTACATTAATTATATATATATTATAGTGCATTAATTATGTACATTACATTAATTATATATATTATAGTGCGTATTGTGTACATTACATTAATTATATATATTATAGTGCATTAATTATGTACATTACATTAATTATATATATATATTATAGTGCATTAATTGTAACACGTACATTAATTATCCTTTATAGTGCATTAATTCATGTACGTACATTAATTATATATATTATAGTGCATTATCTTTTTCCATTAATTATATATATATAGTGCATTAATTATGTACATTACATTAATTATACATAGTGCATTAATTATGTACAGTGGAGTCCATTTCTGAATTGCCCCCCTTAACAATTAAATTGAACCCCTGTTGGGCATGGGCCCCACGTTGGGAAACACTGATTTAACGTAACCTCCGTATCATGGTATATTTACGCACAACTAAATGAGAGCGGAACCCCGCTTAGACGAAGCCGGAAACGATGGTCATAACTAAAGAAGCAATTTTGTCGCAGATAAAAAAAGCAAAATTCGCAGGACGAAAGCGGGAAAAATCTCGAATTTCGCGGATATTAAAAAAAAAAAATCGCGGAAGGAATGTAACACATGGTAAGTTTCGAAACAATAATACAAATAACTACTACGTTGCTAAATAGGCGTTATATAGTAAGATTATATTGCCTTATCCGGAGGTATACGTAGGGCAGTACTTTTATCGCAGGGGAAATGTAAAATTTGAGGGTGGCTGTGGGAGAAAGCTCGAATTTCGCGAAAAAAAAAAAAATTGCTGAAGAAGTGTAACACTAATGTTAAAAAAATCTATCTCCACATAGTAATACAAACAACTATTACGTTACTGAATAAGCATTATGCAATAGGATTTTCCTATCTGCAGGTGATACGTTCCAAGAACAACAGCGGATAATAGTGAACCCTAACGTACTTAGTATGTAGTATAGCGAAATTAGTTGTATTTTGTTAAAATACATGCTCATGATAAAGTTTGATTGGAAAAGTACGCACAATCAGCTATTACTTTACATTAAATAAGAACAACATATATAATATATTTTATTGATGTAGTTATGAATTTTTTTAATGTAAAATTATAGTGCCATCTATCGGCAGGAAAAGGAAGCAATATAAAATTATATCACCATCTGTCCAAACCAAAAGGGGGTAAAATTATACAGAAGTTTGAGAAAAGTGTTTTCATCAATATTCAGACAGAAAAGTATCTCCATATTGATCATTTACCATGTCTTTTTCTTTGCATTATTAAAATAACGCTTTTTTTCCTCGAACGGGCAAGATTCTAACGCTTCAGCTTAAAACCTTCAAGGTTATGGTGGGGCAATGCAAAATATCTTATACATACATAGTAGTTTAAATATATTTTCTTGCCAAATTTCGCCCAAAATATTTTCTGATATGATGTCAGTGTTAGAATTATTTAAATATGAAAATTAATCATAAATTATAATAAAAATTAGGCAACAATAATAAGAAAAATTCGCGAGAAAAGATCAGCGAAATTGTGAAAAACCCTAAAATTCGCGAAAATTTTCGCTGTGATAAAATTACTGCCCTACTCATAACTACTGAAAAATTGAGACACTTTATCTAACCTATTGCCACACTATAGCACAGAGTTTCTCAATTTTCGGTCGCTCAAGAACCGATTTAAGCAATTCTTTATTTATCCCCGGTGATCATGGGCCACCTGGGGTGGAAGTTTGGGAATTTTCTCCCGGAAAAAAATTCCAAAAAACACATTTTCCGAGAGAGATAGACCAATTGATAGGTCGTCGTGGATTACACTTTGAAAAAAAGTGTGTTATACCACAGATGGTCTATCAGCTGAGAGTTGCTAATTTAAGAGGGAGCAGATTTTTCACCGAATAATGCCTATTAATGAAAGTAGTTTTCATTGTATAATATGTATTAATGAAACTAGTATACACTGTATGTATGATATCTATTAATGACACTAGTATACACTGTATGATATCTATTAATGACACGTATACACTGCAGGCCTATAATATCATGTGATACTAGTACAGGCCTGCACAAAAGTTTAGACACAGAGGCAAATTATAAATAAAAGCGAGAATTTGCATTGAACTTCGCCGATATTGTATCTAAATAATCCTAGAACCAATAATAAATTGTGCAACTTAAAAGATTACCAAAAGTACTGAAACAAAATATCCCAACACCGTAATATTGGAATCTGCATGCCACAAATGTTTAGGCACATATGTCAGATTTATGCAAATTAACGGCGCGAAGTTCCCAAGTGATCGAAGGGGCGTTTCCCAGAGTTGTTATATAAGGCCTGAAATAATTTAGAATGCTTAGAACGATGCCGAAGTCAAAGCAATTTACGAATGACGAGATTTTGAAGATTTGGAGGCTGAAAACTAAAGGTAAATCTGTTACTCAAATTTCTGTTGCATTGAACCGTTCAAAGCGAGGCATTTATCGAGTGTTATCCCGGGGTGATCAGTATCAACCAAAATCACGATCTGGGAGGCCTCGAGTGACCAGCATTCGGGATGATAGACAAATACGAAGATTGGCTTCAAATGAAAGCCTGTCTGCAAATCAAATAAAAAACACGTTAGCAATGCGAGTGTCAAGAGAAACCATACGTAGAAGGATTGTAGAATGCAGGCATTTGAGATATGCAAAAATGCGCCGCAAGCCCTGCTTGCAATTACATCATAAACAAGCACGACTACAATGGGCAAGGCAGCACATATCATACAGTGACGAATGGCTGCAGGTGTTATTTAGTGATGAAAAAAAGTGGAACTTAGATGGTCCCGATGGCCTTTCGCACTACTGGCACGATCTTCGAAAACGCCCCTTAAGTCGGTTCAGCAGACGTCAAGGAGGAGGTTCAGTCATGGTTTGGGGAGCCTTTAGCTTCAATGGACAGACTTCTTTGGCGTTTTTGAATGGAAAACAAGATTCCAAGGCATACCAGGCAACTCTTGAAAGTCACCTATTACCTTTTGGCGAACTTTTATGTGGACGAAACTGGGTTTTCCAACAAGATAATGCGTCCATCCACACATCCAGGTCAACAAAAGAATGGATGAGCGCTAAAAATATTACAGTTCTCGATTGGCCTGCTCTTAGTCCTGACTGTAATCCCATCGAAAATGTATGGGGCATACTAACGAATGTTGTGTATGCCAATGGAAAGCAATATCCGTCCGTTTTAGAACTTAAAAAGGCTATAGAAGAAGCGTGGTTTAATTTTGAACCAGAAACCTTTCAAAATCTTGTGCTTTCAATGAACGACCGCGTATTTAATCTAATACGAAGTAATGGTGGCTACATTGATTATTAAAATTGTTCATTTCCTTATGCAAGTGCTAAAATTTATGTTTGTGCCTAAACTTTTGTGCCACATATTTTACTTATTTTAAGTTATATATTGCAGCAAGTTCGCTACTGATGTGATTTCTGTTCTCAAATTTTTAATTTGCATATTACATGTGTTCATACTTCGTAATATTAAAGTTCCTACTTCTTCAGTTTTAATAGTATTTTGTTATACTCAAATTTGTGTTGTGTCTAAACTTTTGTGCAGGCCTGTATGCACTGTGAGCCTATAATGTATCTAATGTAGAACTAATTTCCACTATATAATATCGATTAATGAAAATACGCAATTTCACCTTATAATATCTATAGATGAAAAATATATTCACTATATATCTATTAATGAAAATAACAACTTTTTAACTATTTCAATTTGAATAGCGAAAATGTTTTTGGTAATAGAAGAACTATCGCATATGGGCTTACTTGAATGATATAGCTAAAATTAAATGCAAGCGTGTTAAAGCAATAGTACAAACAAATCTATGATAAGGTAAAGTTTTCATATTCACTGCATTTAGGATCTGACAGATACGGTACTTAATACAGCACATTTCTAGAGCAAAAGTTAAAAATATTAGTCCTTAAATTTGGCCGTTATTCACACAAAAAAATAGTATGCATCAAAGAACCATCAAAGAAGTATTTATCATGAAAACAAGTACCATTCCTCAAAGAAGTATCAATCATGGAAAAAATATCATCCATCAAAGAAATATCAATCATGAAAAAAGTATCACAATTTAACAATGGTGAATATTTTTTATACAGGCAATTTGACAAAATTTTACATAATAAAAAAATGATATAAATATCCATGAAGTTAGAAAACTAATCTATAAATATGTAAACGCGATATCTTAATTACTTGACAGCAATACAGTTTCGTAATATGCAAAAATTTATACTTATTTAAATATGGGAAATATAGATACCACATTAGAACGCTTAAATAAACTATAAATAACTACATATGAACAGGTATTTTAAGCTATAAAAGAGTTTTATAAATAAGTGAATTAATTCTACATACATTAATAGATAATAACATAAATAAAACGTGAAGAATATAAAATTTATTCATTAATGAATATTCTTTTCCATTTTACTTCGCTGTGCTTCCTAAACTACATAACATTGTCTACCACATAGAATACGAAAACAAACTGAAAATTTGCGTAGCATATGTATTATTGGAAAAAAAAGTAATTTTTGTCTACTGAAATACTGGCTGCATTTTTCAGTAATTTTTTCCTAATAAGGAATGTATTAGCAGTATCCTGTATTGCGCAATATAACATAATTTGAATTTCGGAATAAATATTATTTGTACTTTTATTTTATGGCATACGGAAAAAAAGGTCATGTTTTGGGCCTACTTTTTTTCAGAAGAATTCCAGCCAATTAGCGCCCAGGAAACCAAACACCGGACGACGGTGGGCAGAAAAACGACACACGTTCTACAATACCATTGGCAGCCGAACCCAGTTAATAGTACCATAGATGAATACTTCACCACTCTGCCACTATAAGGCAGTGAACACTTCCGAAGAATCTGAACCTCTTATGGCCTAGGAAACGGAACTTAGAACTACAATGCGCAGTTAGTCGGTAAGCGTTCTTTTTTATCCCTTTCCACCGCTGGAAGTTGAAACCGGATTCTCGCACGTCAAGTCAACGCGTTACCACTACGCAGGGATCGAAATAAATATTGATTTACTCCAATATTTTTCGCCAACTTTCCTTAGCCACGTAAGAAGTGACACTTGCTGTCCTTGCGCCATAAAAAAACATTCAACCAACCAACGGACCAACCAACCAAACAACCAACGTAAGGAGTGTCGTTAGAAATGCCTTAGTTAATTTATGTCCGTGCAAATAAAAGACTCGAAAGTATACGTGAGCGTAAAATTAATCATATGTGGATTTTGTATTGATCATCACTGAATTTCAGTGGATTCAAGTTTTAGGAACGCTTAACCCGCAAGCAGTCGCGCGGGGTGTTTCACACCCCACAACTAAAATTTGTGAAAAAGGGCAAATACTGCTTAACCAAGCTTGGACGTTTTTAATGAAATAATGATGATGTATAATTAGATGGGGTGCAAAGCCCCTCTCGAACGTCCTCGCTTTCCTCTAATCGGCGCGCCTTCTAGCGGGATAAATTACGAACCACATGTTCTTACGAAATATTTTTTTAGTTCGAAAAGTGTTCCATGCAAATAATGTTATTTCCCATTAACCAATTTTCGATTTTACGAACTTTTTTTGGATCCTTACGAGTTCTTAAAATTTAGAGTTCATTGTCCTTATAACTAATATACTAATTTGTAATTTTTTAAGAATAATACATTCTAATTAATGAAGAGGAAATTCTATAAAATTCATCTAATAGTTAAAACATCTTATTTTTAATTACTTAGTGTTCGTAATTTGACACACAAACTACAGACCTTTGTATGAGTATTCGATATGAAAAACACAGCATTAAATTTAACAAATAAACTTGAAATTCCGGGAAAATTACAAGAAGAAGATCAAAATAAAAGAAATGCATCTAAAATATTAACTTAATTAAAAAATATAACAATTAAACAAAGAATTATAAAATTTGATTATCATATGAGAAACTATGTAATTTAAAAAAAAAATCGTATAAAAATAAAAATCAAGTCATTTATTTTAGAAATCTTATTTAAAAGCAAAATATTAATGTATCTTATTAAATTTTTCCTTTAAAAATTCATACGAATGTTACAGATGTGAAATCTACATCAAAATAATTTTTGCTATATTAAAACACCAATCGTTTGATATAAATTTCCAATCAACGATAAAAATAGCTTTATTTTAACTACTTTTGATTCTCTGAGTGTTGATATTTATCCTTTTCCATGATGGCTGATAGACCATTTGCACGGAGATCAAATTCAAAATCAATCAATTTTGCCGTAAATTTGAATTGCATATATTAAAAATGATTACTATTCGCGTTTAACATGAGCGTCAACAATGCATTGACGGAAGTTCGTTGTTTACCAAACTGTTCAATAATCTTCTAATGGAGATAAAAGATGATGCACTTCGCGGAAATGACAACAATGTCTATTTAACCTTCTCTGTAATTGATAGCTTTTGCAAATGCACTAAACTGGAAATGTGATAAGGTTGATGAAAGCTTGCTGTAGGTTAATTTATGAACGAAACCTTTGTTTATCCACTGAATAACGTTACATATGTATAAACAAAACCGATATTTTGTCAGCTGGTAGGCACAAGCACTTGTTAAATTTATATATAAAAGAAAAACATGGTTGTGTTTAATTCTGATTTTTTTTTTTTTTAAATTTTTATAAGATCTTCGGGCACAATGCAACTTCGATATAATTTAGGAATTCATTCAGCAAACAGATTTGCACTATTATTAAAGAGAAAGCACGTTTAGCTATATGAGTAGTGTATTCGTACGCAATGAATTTATTGAAGTAACTGAATTATGTGTTTGAAAAACCTTTGGTGGACGTCTCTTGATATTTAAGTTGCAGTATTCATGCATTTTCGATAAGTTTGGAATAAAACGCAACTGGTATTGTATATGTATTCAAAAATATTCCGGAAGTCTAGCTCAGATTTCATATTTAAATTCTTTAAATCAAATTTCAAATTTGAATTCTTAAATAAGAATTGGAGACTAGCCCGTATCCACCAGCTTTATAAGACGGAAGACATATCTCCAAAACTGAAATTGGATTGAGAAATTTACATACTTCGTTCGTTAAAACCGAATACACAAATCACACACACACACACGCACACATATACATATACAATACAATGTGAAGAAAATAATATAAATATTTGCGTTTTAAATGCCATTATGGCGCACTCAATATGTTTAGATGAAGATCGTTGTAGTTGATGCATTAGCCAACTTCACAAATATTTTAGCGTTTGGAGAGGGACTTGATTCGGGAACTATTATTTTTTTCTCACAATTTCTAGTATTTTCGAATCAAGAATATGATTTTATGTAGCCAGCTTCAATTTGTTCTTCAATTTTAGTATGAAACTATATTTTGATACAAATGTGACTAAAGGTGCGAGTACTTCTCTTTCTGTGTTATGCCCGAAAATTAAATTTTTTGAATTTTGGATTTCTTTGACATTTGAAACACGTAGTCACAAGAAACCGTTTTAGCTGCAGAAAAATAATAGCCAATAGCAGAAAAGAAGCATGGTAAAATACGTTGAGCACGTTTTATAAAAAAAAGTATTAGATTTAACAAAATGTGCAATTTATTCCATATCAGAAAACATATTGCTTCATAAAACGTTGCGATCTCTTTAGTTTTTAGCTTTTGATAATCTATACTTTAATCTTTAAGCAGCATTTATTTTGTTTAAGTAAAGTTTATTTATTTTACTTTACTAAAATTTATTTTATTTATAATAGTGGTAGTTTATGTGGACGAAATTCAGATTACACATCGACACTTTCTTGAAAATATGCAAATAGTATCCTTTTGCTTAGGAATATTTCACGCCAAGCAAAATGTGAGATGAAAGTTTGTTATGAAATTAGCTGTGGCATTGTAGGAAATTTAAATATGGGGATGGCCATAGCATTGAGTCACACTTCTGAAGCAAGTTTATTTTAATTTTTATAATTAAGGAATGGAATTTTTTAGTTGTGTTAAAAATACTATTTCAAAAATTGTGTTTTAGTTAAACATTGCTTAATAACTGGGCATGACAACTAAAACTAAACAAAACTCGAGTAGATTGCTCATATCTTTGAGATAAAAGTGTTTAAGTTATTCGAGCTAAATTCTAACATAACTGTGTCGTGCGTGTCGCAGCTGTATATCGCGTGCCGTTAAATTTTTAAGCAACAGAAGCCCCCATTATTGTAGTAGCGTCATTGTTCTACAAGCTGTGATTTAATTTATTTTTTGTAGGAGCCTATAAACTCTCTTCTCAAAGTCTCTGTTACATTACAATGGACTTTCAATGCCTTTTTTCAAAATGAACAATTGATTCTGAAAAAGTATTTAATACGTAAATTACCTGATATAGTAGTATCAGACATTAATAAACGCTGTTTTCATATATTAATAATGTGATTTCTTTTATATTTCTTATAATGCACACTAAAGAGCAAAACTTTTACAAAATTCTCAAATCTTAATATTTTACCATCACTTACGTACTTCTCAAGGAACTAACCTCGCGCCTTTTTTAGTTTGAAAAAGAGTTATAAAAGGTAAACATGGGCTACTACTTTTGATATTGTGTTCATTTCAATAAAATCCAAGAGCGAGAATTTTGAAGCTATTCACTTTTTGCACACAAAATTAGTACATGTGGTATTTTTCAATGCAATATAATAAAAGTTTCCATTTGCTCGTATTTAATTATAGTAAAATTTTAGTTCATCAAATCTGGATGGAAAAAGTGCTTTAAATATTTCTTTGTATCTTTGTTTTCCTCCATTACCATTATTTTTGTGATGCGTATGTTTTTTAAATGTTTAACTATCTGGACGCTTTCATTCATTTTAGTTATACAGTCTAAAGTTGATTTAACGATTTTCACTGGACCAGTGAAATTAATTGTTAAATTGGGGGAATTCGTTAAATCTGGAAACACACTTATCGGAACCAATGACGCACCCATCGGGGAAGGGGACGGATTCTTCCTTGGGCTGAAAATTTACATGCAAAATACGTTAAAAGTCGCGACTATTACATTAAAAAAATAACAATATTTTTTAAATTTTCAACCCTCCCCCAAGCAAAAATCATAGGTACGCTATTAATCGAAAATGAAATAAGAAATTATCGAAAAGGAGAACAATAAAAATGCTTACCAGCATTCTGAAGAATACATGTTAATTTTAATACGTGCAAGACACAAGTACGTACGTAATGACTACTTTGAAAAAAAATCTTTGAAAAAGATTTTTTGTTTCGGTTTTTCTTGGAGAGTTAACATTGCCTTTTCGATTTTTTCAAATGCATCGAAAAGATCACGCTTGACGTCAAAACAGAGTAAATACTTTTTTACACACTGTAAACCATCATTAGCTACCACTGAGTAAACACAATTGAAGTGGATTTGCTGACGACAGTTGATTTTCTAACTGAAATTCTACTTTTAGCTACAAGCTAATGGCGAAAGGTCATCGCTAAATCGAGGAAAGCAAAGACTAAATTGAGGAAAGAAAACGCTAAATCTAGGAAATAAAACGCTAAATCGAGAAAAATATAACAATGTAACTAAAATATAACAATGTAACTCAATCCGGACCAAGAAAAACAATCGTTAACTCGAGGATACCGTTAAGTCGAAGTTAGACTATATACTTCCTTTTCTTTATTTAAAATATAGTTAATTTTATTTAATTACTTTTTGCCTTTTTTTTAATTCTCATCTCTCTCCCCTTCATTATTTCCGCGACTTCATGTATTGCTTGCTGCTTTTTCCGTCAATCTGACCAAACGTGAAAAGAAGCCATCAGTTAACTGGCAGAAGGAATTTTGGTTTGAAAGGCAGAACCATATAGTTTGTTTTGCCAGACTGGCATCCCCTTCTGAAGCTTATTTGAGGTCATTAATACTCTTCTACGATTACTTTGTTTGGAAATTATAAACATAGAAAGATAGTACATGTATAACGTCTTAAAACTATTTATATTTATATATATTTATTTTTTGAAATATGACTTCATTAAAAATACACAAGAACATACCGTTTATTACAGTAACTCTCAAAACCTTCCTTTAAGATTTACATGCAGTGGTTTATATAGGTCTTTGGATGTTACAAATATTTTTATTTTGCGGTTTGGTATATTGACCGAACGTATCTTCCGATGCCACGGGCATTCTTTTTTTTTTCTTTCTTTCTTTTTTCTTTCTTTCTTTTAAGAGAGAGAGAGAGAGCATGGTGCATATTTTAAACTGAATTTCCTTTAAAATGCGTTTCTGTCGGGAGATATGTAGGATACTTCATAAGGTAAATTTCGTTTTTATCGATTGGCGTTTCTGTTGGTTCCCTAGGCCTTAAGAGGTACGGATCCCTCGGAAAAATGTAGGTCTACTGCCCTAGGGCAACTTAGTGGTTTGGCTATCGTGCCATTAACCGGGCTTGACTCATAATGGTATTATACTGTAAATACACATATTGTCCCAGCGTAGTTTGTTGTTTGGTTCCTCAGGGCTTAAGAGGTACATATCCTCGGGAAAATGTAGGACCCTGCGTAGCTTGTCTTTGCTGTCCTTGCGCCGTAAAACCACAAAGCAAATAAAGGCTCATTGTTAAAATACGATGTGTGTTGGGATTTTTGCTTATTTTTTCGCATTTTACTTTCACATTTTAGATTGCTGTGATTTTCGCAGTTTAGATTCTAAATTCTAGACTCATATTTCGCCAACACAGTTTATAATTTCTACTTAATGGTTTCAAAATAGAACAGACCATCGAAAAGTTTCAAGTTCTGGAAATGTCCGGATTAGAAAAACAGGCGATCATGTTGCATTGGCATAGCTAGCTTCCAGTTCATGGTGAGGATTTCTACAACCCACACCGCTATGCTTTGTGCATAGCATTCATTTTTATTTATTTTTTCTTCTTCTAGGTTTTCGTCCTTTTTGATTCTCGACTTTCTTCACCTTTCATAGATTGTCAAAAGCTCCAAAATATACACAAATATTCAAAACATGTGTTATGAATACATACCCGAGTCACGTCAATGCGATCACATCCTACTTTTGATGTCAACAGCGCGTAGCCTATGAAATAAGGTCCATGTCATGACTTGGCTTGGCGAGTATTTAACATAGCATTCGTTGCTGTCATGGATGGAAGGAACGATTTGTCAGCACAAAAAGGGATTATTATCGGCTTTCGGGATAAGAGTGACAGTATTTCTGAAACATCACAGTTTTTGAGCTCTTCTCATACTGCTGTTGTGAAAATGTATAGTGATTGGATATTTGCAAATAGCCGATGCGGAAATTGTGGAGCACTACGTGCTATTCATGTGAGAAGTGAATATTGACTACGAAGGCACGTGATGGCTGGCGAACACACTACAGTGGAGCAACGTACCGCCAAAATGAACCAAGGGGTTATTAAATGTGTGTATAAACCGCCAGTTCAGCGAACCCTGTTGCGTTTGAGGCTCCGAAGCAGACGAATGATCTCTGCACCTATGCTAATGAAGGTGCACCGAAAAAAAGTCTCTAATTTGCACGGTAGTGTCTAAATTAGACCTCTACTGAGTAGTAAAGAGTTGCCTTCAGCTATGAGTTACGTTTTCTGTTTCATCGAACGGGTGGACCTTGACGTATTAGGCGAGAAACATCGAGAACAAATACTCTGAAACCATTGCTGGAAGAACAAAAGCTGGTTGTGCCAGCGTTATGATCTAAGAAATGTTTTCGTGGCATTGTCTGGGTCTACTCACACTTGTGGAAGGTACTTTTGGCCGATTTTTTTAGCAGTTTTTTAGTTAAGACAAGTTCTGCTGCCTTTTTATGGCAGAAGATTTCATTTACCAGAGCAAAATTAAAATTGTAACCAAAATCTTTTAGTTTTTCTAAATTTCCTACTATAATTCCACAGATTTTCACAGTTATAACACGTTTTCCTGTTTTTCTTATTGCAGAATATTTTGTTCATCAGGTCAAAACAAAATTTTGTAGTGAAAAAAAAAAGAAAAAAACGGACGACGCACAATGGAGCCGGCCATCGCACCGAAAAGTTGGAAAAAAATAATAACTTTTAAACGCCTCAATATATTTGAGCAAAATCAACTTTATTTGTTATCAAGTCAAGCGTACTTGATTTTGCGATAAAAAAATTATGAGCGCCCTTAAAAACTGGGCGCTGGCGCCAGGGTGCTCGACAACTTTCAATTAGAATGTATGTCATGTTTGATATTATTTTAAAGAGGCTTTTTTTCTGAAAACAATGATGTCGCAATTTTGAAAACAATCCGATTTTATCGAAAGTTACAAGCGATCAAATTATTGAACTTTTGGCTCTTAACGAAATTTTATCAAGACCGGATAACTTATTTTATAATCACTCTGTATAATCTTTTCTTCACAAAATCGCTTGCATATGGTCTAGCTAAGCTACTTGCCAAATTTGGAGACATTTGCGTTCTTAGATCAAGCTACAGGTTGACTCTAAATAGGAAGACTTAAATTATGGGCACCCTATATAAAATGGAATATTTCCAAATGGGGCAAATATGGGCAAGGTTTTTTTATGTTTCAGCCAGATCAACTTATAAGGAAATAAATATGTTACAATTACGGACATGATATGGTCTAATGTAAACTAAATTTCCCCAAACACACCTTAAATAATCAAAAAAAAATTTTTTTAATACGTCAATATTAAATTGACTTTATAAAATACTTTAATCACAGCATAACAAACAAAATTAAAAATGATGTACTAATATATTGGCAAGGACGCCATGTTAAAAGTAGTTGAATATCAGTAAGTACGAAAGAGTACTTCGAAGGAATACACCACTACCATTTTCTCTTTTTTTGCAGGCATAATGCGAAATCGCGCTAGAACAGACAAGTTTACACCACTTTTGTAGGGGTGTCGTCCATTCCCCGACCCCACCCTATGTCATACCTTACGTGCCCACTATTTAACTCTCAATTCCAAATGGTTTTTGCCGCATATTGTTAACTTTTTCTTTTTGAGGTTTTTGCCAGCAATTAGCGTATTTTGTATATTGCGACGTCTGCATTCTCTGACCGAACTCACGAAAGGGTGGATTCAAAAGAGAGGGCACAGTGGTGACACCCCCGATAATAACAAATTTACACTATTATAGGTCCCTATATTGGATTTTAAATGTCTCCCCCGAAAATATTTTCTAGATATGCCCTTGAAGTAGAGGACGGTATGTGTGTTTGGATGAAAAACAGCAATACCATTGCTGTCGTTAGGTTTGCCCTCGTAATCACACGGTCCCTTCAGGCACCTGCTTTCCTAGATTATTCAGATCCTCGGTGGAAGTTACGTTTACTCTCCTAAACTCACTGTTACCACCACCGACTTACATTTACACCGCTCCAATCAAGAAAGTGGCTGACAAATCTGTGTAACCAATGGGGTTCTTTTAAGCCTATGATACGACTTCTTCCAAATTCGCTCAATTTCTAGCACTGCTGACATGTGCGCTGTATAGGGACATCTTGTCAGATTACTTAAATAAAAAAAAACAGAAACAAAGACAAATTTGCCCGTCCTCGCGAACAGCGTTTCCTTTATTAGTCCCAGGATACATCCTTCTCATGACGGTATCTTTACTGCCACGTAATGAAATTTCAATTATTTGCGGCACACGAAAGGCATTTACAAAAGGATTTCGCGCCTCTCATTGTCTTCCAGAGCTATATCGTCGTCTATTTAAATACATTTATAATATAAAATACAAGGGCTATTGTATATATACTATATACATAATTAGTCAAAGTCTTTTTATATAGTAAGGCATTAAAATGCATTGCAGCCGACATACATCATCGAGGAGTAAATAGTAGAGACAACGGCATTCAAATACTTAAGCGTAACCGCAAAAAACTTCTTCGTTTAAGCAAAATCTGTGTTGAGAATTGCTAAGGTTTGTTAATTGAAAGTCGACTTTTTGAGTTATAATGAGCTAGGACCGAGTTTTCCATTTTTTCAACCTGCGGATTCCAATTAAAATATATTTGAAATTTTTGTTGGATTGTCTCACTTAGGACAGCTTGTTTCAAAGTTAATGATAAAAATTGCCCAATTTTCAACTCCCTTATGAAGAATTCTGCTAAGATGAAGGAAAGTTGATACTGCGTTTTACAAAATTAAATATTAAATTAATTCCATATTCGTTAACGATTAATTTATAAAATCCTATATCCCAACATTAAGACTGATAGTATACAGGATGTTTCCTAAAATTTGAAAGAAAATCGCATGGTGGTATTCCTTGAAGAATTTGAATATAGCAAAGTGATAGTAAAAATGGTGAAAAATCAATAATTCTTTTCCCAGTTCCAATAAATACAATCAATGACTATTCAACTTGCATTTACTAACGTTTTTTAGGGTAAGTTTCAAACCAAATACAGAACATTTGTTTCTATAAAGGTATGAGATTAAAATCTAGGCAGTTAATTCGGTATTGTAACATTGAAAGCAAACGTGTATATGCAAAACAACTATTTTAGTCGATCTGGGCGCAAGTTGCCCCATTTTTAAAGGCCTGAGCTTCGTAACCTAAATATTGTCAAACACAAGAAGTTGACACTAAAGGATGAATAAACTATTTTATTTTCTCATAATATTTATGCAACATGAATACCACACACTACACTTTATATTAGTATTGCCATGTTCGTCAAAAAATCATGGACGCGTATCCAAAATAACTATAAGGCCTTGTAAAAACATATCTACGAAGATAAAACTCGTTGAAAAAGTATAAAAGTTAATTTTGACTTCAGTCTTTGTACCATTTACATCAAAATAAAATATAATAAAAATAATAATTTCCTAAATAAGCTCACATTACGTACAGCTCGTAAGTTATTAGTAAAAATAAAAACAAATAGCTTCTACGTTATCAAGAAATTCTCCAAACCCAAACATACATCACAGAACTAATTTCGTGCATAATATTTCATGTCAGTTTCATATAAATTATTGTCATAACTGGACGCAATATTATCGAATATATTTAGCTTAATATTCTGTCCTTTGGAACAGCGGTTCTCAAACTTACCATCCTGAGGAAGTTTTTTCTTTTACCACATGCCTAGGCACGAAACTATTCTATAAATAATATGTAAGGATACTTCAAAGGGTCATTATTTATCACTATTCGAATATAAGCATAAATATAAGCAATGAATAAGTATAAAAAGATAGTTAATACCTTTCTATTGTTTCTGTCTATTAGTTATGTTTAGTTAGCTGTAAAGGGCTGTCATGGGGAAAAATTGTAGATTTTACAGATTTTTCTTAAAAATTTTGGCGATATTTTACAGACTATTTGCGGAACTCCTGGAGGATCGTCGCCGTACCACAGGGTTTCGCGGACCACACTTGAAATATATTTCGGGTAAAGGTATTTCCAATTAAATTATAGCTTTCAAAACAATGCTTTCTAAAACGATTTCTGAAATTAGTCAGTGGTTACAGTAGAAAACAAAAACTGCCCAGTGTAATAGCCCCTTCATGGGTTATTTATAAAACGTAGTATGTGTGACAACATGGTTAGAGTTTTTTCACAAAGTTTGGATTATGCTTAAACAAGGCAAGTTTTTTTTACACCAAATTGTAACTTTGTATTCTTACTAAACCCAACAGTATAGGAAAGGGCTTACGGATTTGATGTGGCTTTTGCCAAGAAATGGATGATCCCGTTTTATCGTGATAGGATAGATTTTTAATTACAATTAGCATAACCAATATTGATTTCTCGCCATTTCTATCGATACTGAGTTATGTTCAAATTCTTCAAGGAATACCTCTATATATATATACAGGGTGTTCGGTTACCGCGTGTACAGACTTTAAGGGGTGGTAGGGTATACTAAAATAAGTAACATGTGTTTTTTCTTTTTTTCGGAAGAGGTTTTGTTACCGAGTTAGGACCCAAAAATCGTTTGGTGGATGGAAATTGGAAATGTTGATGCTACTACCAATCTGTACATGTGGGCTGTATTTTTCCGAATATGTGTTCTACCATACTGAATATTAAAGAAAATGTATTTTTTTTTATTCGTTTCTGTCGATTTCTCCATCAAGCTCGATGCATACATCTTATGGAGGCTGTTGTTTATCGACTGAATTATGCTGATGCTTTATCCTACATAAACCATGTCTGTTTTCTCGAGTTTTTTCTTCGCTACTAGAAAACGAATAAAAAAGGACATTTTCTTTAATATTTAGTATGGTAGAATACGCATTTGGAAAAATACACTCCACATGTATAGTTTGGCGCCAGTATCAACATTTTCAGTCTCCATCGACTAAAAAATTTTTGGGTCGTAACTCGGTAAGGAAACCTCTTCCGAAAAAAACATGTGTTACTTATTTTGGCATACCCTACCACCCCTCAAAGTCTGTACACGTGGTAACCGAACACTCTGTGTATATATATATATGAGACACGATCAAGTAGCGAAAATAGTCCACCAGAAATTGGCAGCGAATGCTGGCTTTCTGACAGAAAAATGCCCGTACTACAAATATGAGCCAGAGACCGTGCATGAGAACGAAACACACAAGCTTTACTGGGATAGAGCAATCATAACAGACAAGACAGTCCCACATAACCGTCCTGACATAACCCTCGTCGATAAATCGAGTAAGACCACGTACTTAATCGACATAGCAGTACCCAACACCAATAACATACAGACAACCTACACAACGAAAATCACCAAGTACCAAGATCTCAGACATGAAGTACGAGATATATGGGGTATGGAAAAGATCCTCATCATCCCGTTAGTCATCTCAGCAACAGGGATAGTACCAAAAACGCTTGCGACGAATTTGGAGATACTCAACATTGACCCAAACACCTACATTGAAATACAAAAAGCCACAATCCTAAACACGTGTCACATTGTCAGGAAGTTTCTAGACATGGCACATTAAGAAGTGATGTAAAAAGTGTGTATACACTCTATAACAAAAAAAATCGACGCACCAAGAAGGAGTTGTCCGATTGCGATAAAAATTGGTGGATGTGAAGAACATACATAGAAAAAGAAACGATTAAAATTTCAGAACAATTGAATGATTTATTGCAGAGTTTGACCGTTACAAAGGGAGGAAGTCAATAAGGCGTTGGTCCACCTCTGGCCTGGATGCAAGCTGTCACCCGGCGTGGCATAGACTGATAAAGATCCCGGATGGTGTCCTGCGGAATTTCTTGCCAAATTGTCTCCAACTGTCGGGCTAAATCGTCAACATTCCGGGATGGTTGCAATCGCCTTCCCATAGCGTCCCAAATGTGCTCTATGGGAGAGAGATCAGGAGACCTAGCTTGCCAAGGAAGTGTTGGGCAAGCTTGAAGACAATTCATAGCAACACGTGCCGTGTGCGGCCGGGCATTGTCTTGTTGAAACGTAAGTCCAGGGTGTCGCAAAAGGAACGGTAACACAACATTCTATGCCTCTTTCGAGAGTAGTAGTGCGATGATAAGGCAGTTTCGAAATCCCGGGATGGCTTAGTCTCATTTGTTGTTCAAGAAATGAAATTTTAAGGCCACACCAAAGGCAACCGTTCGAAGGTTTGTGGCACACCTGGTAGATCAGATGTTAGAATTCTACGGAATGCGCATATTTCTTATAATATTACTTATAATTAGGCTTAAGACAGCCAGAGTCACCTTTGTTCTCAAAATCATATATTAACGATCATCTGACACTTTTCTTACGGAAAACCATTATTTTCTACACCTCAACAGCGACATTTTGCAACCATTGATTTTCTTACGAACAAAAGACTGATGCTCCCTGTTTTGGTGCCAGATTGCGTTTGCAGAAAACAGGGCCTAAAGCAAATTCCTCCTAAATTTTCAATCAAAAACTGTCCTGGGGAAAGCTGAATTTGGTAATCACAAATCTCGAAAATGAGGATAATCACAAACCTTTTTATTAAACGAAACTTATATGAGAATATGTAGCTTATCATTAGATGTTAAAATTGTACGAAACAATGGATTCATTAAAAACATAAAGGAAAATACATCAAGTCACACATCGAAAATGAAGTATGTGTGAATCTACCTGCCGGAAAAAGGATTAAAGTAGTAATTACCTAAAGACGTAAAGCGAAATGACGTAAAATGGGGATCCCCTACATGCATCAGTTGAAGCCAATGCAGTTTAAACAATCTCAACAGAAATTTAGAACCGGTTTTGTATGAAACTAAATTTCAAATGGATTCGCACAGGTGCCACTTGAAATAAAGAGAATACATGAAAATTTGTTTCCATAACATCCATAAAGAGGATAGAGAAGATACTATATCGCTATAATTCAACGAAAGCACATTATTGACGTTCTTAGGTCCATCAAGTAAATTACTATAAAAGGGTGGTTTATGAATGTAATGAACTAATTGGAAAGACCCAGCGGTTTTCGCGACGCTATTAAAGGTCCTTATTCGTAGAAGAAGGCATCCACGTCTGCCCGAGTAAGCTCCTACGGCAGAAATTTTTCGTTGTTGTAAAAAGCCACCTACGGTGCTGGGTTCGAGTCTCAGCAAGTTCGGTTGTATTTAAACGTATCGCGGTTTAGAGGTCACATTAAGCCGTTGATCCCGTCCCATATGACCCATAGTACAGTCTCGGGACGTAATTTATACAAATACAAATGTTATATACGTTTTTCAGCGAACTATCCATGCTAATAGCATAGCTGCCAAGTTTTTTTTGCATAAACCGGGACACTCCTATGCTATTGAATAGGAAATGTTCCGGTTTATACATGGCAATTGACAGCTTTACTAATAGCGACCAGAACATACTATTTCTTGCGTATTTGATTTGGAAAAGTGATTCTTCTTCATTATTGCAAATAAATAGTAGTTTAAATTTGACACTCTTAAATTAAAGAGAGAAGAGAAAAAACTTCGTATTATACAGGGTGATTCAGCTAAGCGTGTAAAAACCTGGGAGGAGTAGATTGCACAAAGCCAAAGCGGAATCTTATAAGAATGCAGGGTATGAAACGTTATCTTCATGCTCTAGATAGCGTTCGGCTGCGAGACTTCTCGTACGTTCTTTCAGGGTACTATCATTTGTAAACCGCCAGCAGAGGTATAGTCCGTTCGCGGAAAATTGACCAGTGGTATCGTTAGAATCACGGGAGCTGACGTCACAAACGGGTTGGTTCATTGCTGTAAAGGGAAGGGCGACATTTCATAATTGCTTTTTCGCGCAGACAAACGTACGCGAACAACCAGTTATGAAATGACGCCCTCCCCTCTACTGTAATGAACCAACCCGTTTGTGACGTCAGCTCCCTTGAATTCTAAGGGTACCATTAGTCAACTTTCCGCGAACGATATGCACTTCGCATACGGAGCTGTATCAGCAATGACATTCGGACATTAGTGGATTGGGTGTGGCGGTCCAGTTCATTGGTTGCAAGATTGCTGGATTTAACATGCCTTAATTGCTTTTTCTGTGGTTACATCAAAGGGCTAGTGTACTATTCCCTCATTGAAAATGATGAGGACCTCGTAGCACGCACCTCTATAGCTGCTTACGAAGTCCGAGACACGCCAGGAATTTCGCAAAATGTAAGTGATTCCGTGCGTCGACGATATCAGGCGTTCGTTACAGATCATGGTCTCAAATTTGAACACCTTCTGTAATCTCAATGCATTTTGCAAATGTCTTATGAGTTATAAAAGTCATTTTTCTCTCTTGCGTGCTGCTATTTAATTTCTTGTCCTCTCTGTACACTAGCATATGGAGATGGCGTTTCTGATCGAGCATTTCTACATGATTCCGAATTGTCTTTGTACAATCTACCTCTCCCAGAAGTTTGTACACGCTCAGTTGAATCACCCTGTATATAATCGAATCCGTTTAGAACGGCAACTCGGTTGTTACGTCAAAAATTGGGTCCACTTACAAGTCTCATAGAAATAACATTATTTTGTTTGCCCCTGTTATAACATCATAAAATTTCTACAAAATCAAGATATAATTTGGTTAGTTGGGTGGATAAAATATTTTTACGATATTGTTATAACGTAATTTATTGTTAATATTTGTTAAATTTATAGTTTAGTTGAGGATATAACTACATGCTCGCTCATACACACATACATGCATATGTAAGATTAAACCTTACTTTGGCCCTGCGGTGGCGCAGTGTGGTAACGCGTTCTCCTAGTGCGCCGCTAATCCGGGTTCGACTCCCAGCAGTGCAAAGAACGCTTACTCAGAGATCTCATAAAGATCGCACTGCTCACTGTAGTCCGGGGTTTGGTTCCCTAGGCCTTAAGAGGTTCGGATTCCTCGGAAAACAGTAGGTCCCGGCGCAGCATGACCACTGTAGTCTTTGAGCCGTAAAACCAAAAAAAAAAAAATTAAACCTTACAAGATTTCCTCACTATAGTTTCTTATCTGTGTATTTAGCATCTGCTGCTGAAATCTCCTCATATTGTTAATTCAAATATTGTAAAATCTGCCTCGTTCGCGTTCAGAAAAAATTGAAAAATGTTCAACCCTTGTAGCAAGTGACTTCAACTAGCAGCAAGTGACTTTAAACAGCAGCAAGTGCCTTCAAGCACAACAAGTAACTTCAACTAGCAACAAGTGAATTCAAACTGCTTGTGCGTCTACTTTCTCAGTGCCAACTATAATACTAGCAATCTGGGTAACACTGCCGCAGAATTAGTAGCAAAAATCAGTGAGAATAATGACACCGCACATTAACATCAGTATCTTAACATCGGTACCTTATTAGATACCGGGCCTTGCGGTATTGCAGGGAGAACGTGTTCCCCTAGCATGCTGTTAACCCAGTTTCGACTTTCAACGGTGCCAAAATAGAATGCTTATCGACAAACTGCTCACTGTGGTCCGGAGATTGGTTCCTTAGGCTCTTAAGAAATTCGGAAGACTGTAGGTCCCGCCCTAGCATGACCTTTGATTTTGCTGTCATTGCGCCGTAAAACAAATGAACAAAAATTTTTTAATACCTGCTTATCATTGAGCATTAGTTTCTAATGAGTCATAAATGACATAACTTGAAGATTTGACAGCCGAGTGGAAGATATTGCTACAGCCTTGTGTGAGTCATAGGAAGTTGCTGGAAGTATTGGTACATCCTTATATAAGTTTATTTATTATGTGTAAAGGTTCGACTGAACCTTTATACATAATAAATAAACTTACAAAAGAGGTAAAACATTATTATCAAACGATGTCCAAAAAGCAAACACTTTTGAAATTTGTATAATATTTTAGCTATCCTGTTTCAAAACCTTCATTATTTGAAATCGTCGCAAAGCCGGAGGACTGTTTACATTAAGAAATTCAAGAACTTTATAAAACGTTAATCTACGTAAAATTATAAGATAGTTTTCTATTATAGACAATAGCGTTGCACTTACAAGGGAGCTGACTCGGGTGCCGGTTGAATTTAGGATTAAGATATGCTGGGTTTTGCAGAATCCGCCTTCATTTTTAAGAATATATATTCAGTTTTTTGTAAAACACAGATTTCGTTAAGTTATTAAATATGAAAAATTGGATTTATCGCCAAATCTGGTATCAAGTTACCCATTCGTTACGTAGAAAATACATTATAGCTACTTTGATATATAGAAGCTCGCCAAATCATCGCCAAGAGATAATAGCGGAGTTAAAATTTTAATCGCGTTTGACCGACAAAATACTATGCCGTTGCTCAATAATTAACTTGCTAGTTTTCTACTCCTCTACTTAGTTTTTCATTTTTATTTCTTCAAATAGAACTACGGTACTAGAATCAAACTC
This sequence comes from Dysdera silvatica, assembly GCA_006491805.2. Classification (NCBI taxonomy): domain Eukaryota; kingdom Metazoa; phylum Arthropoda; class Arachnida; order Araneae; family Dysderidae; genus Dysdera; species Dysdera silvatica. The sequence goes on from QLNU02015360.1 coordinate 105,962,875, forward strand.
CAGAAATTTATCTTTTAATTTGATTTCATTGTTTACAATTTATTGCTTGTATATAAATTAATGTAATGTATAAATTAATGTAATTATTTACATCTTTTAAATCATTGTTATTAACTTAAAAAATCAAAATTTTATAAGGTGTACTTAAGTGACGACATGTTATCTAAATATATATATCCTTGTTTGTTTATTAGTTTTATATTCCAAATGTATATCATAGGCTCATGGGCGTAACCAACTTTCCTTCGGGGGGGGGGGGCAAAATCATTATCAGCCCGAAATATACTACTAAAACTACTAAAATATACTATTACTTTCATTTCTAGTAGGGAGGGGGCAACTACTCCCAGTTGCAGACTAGCCTGCCGAAACAAGGCTAAACTAGATTAACGCACATGCGTCGCCGAACACACGCCAATGGCGCAAAAATACGTCGCCAATAGCAATTTTTGGAACGTAATTAAATATCAGCTTATTATTTTACAAAACTGATTATATATTCTTAATAAGGAAGGCTTTCTACAAAACTCAATATATCTTAATCGTAAATTCAATCAGCACCAGAGACAGTTCCCTTGTTAGAACGATCCTGTGGTGGTGCAGTGGTAACACATTTGCCCAATGTGCAGTTAAATTGACTTCCAATAGTGAAAAGCAAAACAAGCTGATTGGCCTACTGTAGTCTGGGGGTTGGTTCCCAAGACTTTAAAAAAATTCATAAAAACTATTGATAATTTAACTAAAGCACGAGAAAACAAATTTTACTCGTCCGTAAGGATTTTGCTCTTTAATTTTTATTCGATTTCCAGGGGAACGTGATCTTCGTGGAGAGAACTGGATCATTTTTTTAAGTCTTGTTAAATATGTTTTTTACTAAGCTGGGTAACTTAAATCTCTCACAAACGTCCAAGTAATTTCAGTAAGTTTCATATTTCGAACTTTCTGAGCGAAGTTTAACGACGTAAACGAATTAGCAAATCGTAATAAAAATTGGAAGTTTGAGTTTTAAATGCCATCGGAAATTTTATTCGATACAGCTGTGCGTTCATGTTAAAAATACGGATAACAAATATTTAAGTACTCTTAAATACGTAAACGTAGTTGATGTATAAATATAGTGGTATTCTACAATACAATACGCATTTATTTTTAAATTTATTCTGTTTATCTTCATATTCCATCTTTCCTTGAGTTACTTTGTGGACTTTTTACTATAACACTTTTAATTTACTGTACCATCAATTTGCTATTACACTTTGAATTTACTATACATTTAATTTGCTATTACATTTTTAATGTACTATACACCCAATTTGCTATTGCACTTTTAATTTACTGTACCATCAATTGCTATTACACTCTTAATTTACTGTACCATCAATTTGTTATTACATTTTTAATTTACTGTACCATCAATTTGCTATTGCACTTTTAATTTACTGTACCATCAATTTCTCTTATAGTTTTAACAATTGTCTTTATAATCTACCTTTTCATCTACTTCTCAGATATAAACTTCTATGGGTCCTTCCTGAGCACAAAGCGATTGTTTGATTCAACTCGA
>QLNU02015360.1:105974677-105991695 GCA_006491805.2 Dysdera silvatica
AGCGTGCTTCTACGTCGTTTCAGCCAATGACGAAAGCTGCACCCCTTGGTTTCCCCGCTTCCAGAATAAAAAGGATTTAACTCGCTATTGTAAAGAATTTCTTGGTCACGTGCTATTTAAATTTAGGGCCCAAATTTTAGTCGGCCCCGCCTTAGAATGAACAGCCTTTTTTATTGGAAGAGTTCAGCTTGAAAGAAAAGTAACGCGTGTGCAAAATGCAGTGATGTAACAGAAAGCGTCGTCAGACGTTTTTAAATATTGCAACCCAATGTAAGATAAATGTAAGATAAACCGTCGCCAAGTATAGGAGGAGATGGCGAAAGAATTGTCAATATAATTAACTTTGTACAAATATAGCATTTGAAGTCTCATCTTTGATTTAAAGCGACAGACAGGGTCCTGAGCATTTAATCGGTGTTATAAGAAAAGCATCTTAACATACAGCGGCTCCCAAAATTGAGTATACACCAAACAGATTTTTTTTGGCATCCTAAAAACCTTTATGAAATTATAATCAGAATTTAATTTTGATAGAAATTGTAAATTACACATTAAAATATATATTAAGCCAATATATAATTCAGAATTAACAGTAGTATTTTAGAAATATATATTGTAATGCTAAACGTATAGTATTAGAAATTTCAAAATTAAGTAACGTATACACCAATAGAAAACCTCTTCACGCCACTATTACTATACGCCGTGGTGGATGCTTATTACTAATTTTACTAAAATTTGGTTACGTTATCAGAATGTAAGTTTTTTTCTCCCAGCATGTAATTAAATTATGAAATGAGTTCACGACGTGAAAGAAGTAATGAAATTTGACGAAATGTTCTTTGAAAATCACAACAAGGAAAACCTTTGAGCGAATTGGGAGCGCATGCGTATGTTATGTCCAAAGCGTACGCATCATAAACCTTTCTGATAAGTGTATAATTTATTTTTGGCAAAAAGGGTGAGATTGAGCAGTTTTGCATTTCAGATTTTCCTTGGATTTTTATTTGAAAATACAATTCAATCATACTTTTTTAAATGCTTAAAGCGTTTTTGTAATACATAAGGTGAATTTTGATTGAAGTTAGTGGCGTTTCAAGGATTTACGGAGGGCATTGCTTTACTACTTTAGATCGTGTGTTTGTTTTAGTTCCAAAAGCTGTCAGTACTATACTACCAAGGGAAGTTTTTTTGGTGTCAATCGCATCTACACTTGAGACTTAGTGCACTTTTTAGTACCTAATGTGGTTATTAAGATTCAGTAATTAAGGCGCCGGAGCATTAATTTGCCGTGGGTTATCACCCACGGCAAATTAATACGGCAAAATAATCTGCACCATATCTTAGCTAACATATACACTGTAAACGTGGAATTTAAAAGTATAAGTATTAGTAAGTGCGGCATCGCCAAATTTGGTAGCACAGGCTAACCTTTACGTAGAATGACATAATTCTAAAGCAGGACCGACTGAAATTTGCGCGCTAAATTTAAATAGCACGTGACCAAGAAATTCTTTCTCATAGTGAGTTAAATCCTTTTTATTCGGAAGACGGGGAAACCAAGTAGTGGCATGGCTTTCGTCATTGGCTGAAACGACGTAGAAACACGCACTTTTGAAGTACTATTGGCTCTCAGAATTTTTGAATTGCTTGTTATTCATAAAGGAAGCCGTCAATCAAAAATCATCACTCTTGACTTTCGTCTCAGAATTTATCATAGAATCGCGTGCCAGAGAGTTTATGCGGTAGTTACGGAACACCCTGTATATATATACCGGGTGATCCAAATTAAACAGGAGGTGTTTAGACCTCTCTGTAGAGAAAACTACTCTGTCAATTTCACCCAAATTTCATACACATGCTCCCCTGAGTATGCGGTTTCGATTTCTGAAAGAAAAAATTGAGTTCATATTTCGGCCGCTAGAGGAGGAAATGGCGCTGCGGAGCAGGCAATTTACATATTACTTAACATGCGCAACATCCTCTGCCTATATAAGGAGTCGTGAAGCATTTTTCCACCATACGAGGACTCCGTCATGAAACTTACTTTACCAGATCGCGCGTTACTCGTTAAGCTCTTTTATCAACGAAATAGCAATGTTTCTGCTTCACTTAAAGCATTTCGGTTTACCATGTTTGGCGCAGTATAGCCCAGATGCTCTTGCGCCATAAAAAATCCAAACAAACAAACAAAGCATTTCGGCAGGTAAAATGTTTACGCAGACGCACTCTCACAATTACAAATCTTCGAAAAATGGTCTTGTATTTTGAAAAGAGCGGAACATTCACCGTTAAACCAGGACGAGGCCGCAAACCAACTCGAGTGCAGCAATTTGAAGAAGTTGCAACTGCAGTAGTGGAGCAGGGAGCAGCAAGTGCACATGGTAGCAGTAGTGCACGTGCGATATCACGGGAATTGGACATGCCATATACGACAGTGTGGAGAGTTATGAGAAATGTCCTGAAGTTTTATCCATATAAGATAGCCCACACTCAGCAATTGCTTTCTGGTGATAATGACGTGCGGAAAACATTTGCTTTGATGTTCATTGCTCGGATGACAGTGGATGATGAATGGCCTTGGCAGATACTGTGGAGTGATGAGGCCCATTTCCACTTGAATGGCGCTGTAAACATACATAACTGCCATATTTGGTCTGACACAAATCCCCACGTTCATCAACAAATTCCGTTGCATGCTCCAAAAGTGACAGTGTGGTGTGGCTTCACCTCATCTTTCGTCATTGGTCCTTACTTCTTTGAAGAAAATACGGCCTCGGGGCCAATGACATGTTCTGTTACTGGCTCTAGGTATGCATTTATGCTCTGGAACTTTGTCATTCCTTCGCTTCAACAGAGAAATTGTCTTGACACTACAATTTTCATGCAAGATGGTGCACCCCCGCACATCGCGTTGCCTGTTCAAACATTATTACGGCAAAACTTTTCGGATGACAGAGTGATTAGCAGGTCATTTTCAACATCTTGGCCGCCTCGGTCACCCGATCTTAACCCTTGTGACTTTTGGCTGTGGGGATATTTAAAGAGCTGCGTTTATAAAGGCAATGTTCCGAACTTAGCAGTCTTAAAAGACAGAATTTCGCAACATGTATCCCACCTCCAAGCGAATGAGTTACGTTCTGCCGTGGAATGTGTTGTGCATCGAATGCAATTTCTAGAGCAAAGAGACGGCGGACATACCGAGCCGTATCTGTGATGATAGTGTGGTTCCACATGTGATAGCAATAAAGTTATTGCACAAATCTTTTTTTTAGTCATACCTACTGTCCTACGGTATACTGTAATTTGTAGTTAATTTCATGTGATTGCAATAAAGGTTATTGCATGTTAAAACACTTTTTCGTTGTTAATATTAATAAATTGCCTGCTCCGCAGCGCCATTTCCTTCCCTAGCGGCCGAAATATGAACTCAATGTTTTCTTTCAGAAATCAAAACCGCATACTCAGGACAGCATGTGTACGAAATTTGGGTGAAATTGGCCAAGTAGTTTTCCCTACAGAGAGGTCTAAACACCTCCTGTTTAATTTGGATTGCTCTGTATATATATATATACAGTAGGACCTGCCTCTCTTTTTCCCCCTAAAGTGAACATCCTTATGACTGGACTGCAATGATCACCATAGGCAGGTGGTGACTATGCACGACAGACTTTTGTATAGGCATGACTAAATCCCTAACAGTTCTCTCTTATAAAAAGTGGTCATCTTATCCAGATGATCAATTTACCAGGTTCCACTGTGATATATATATATATATATGTGTGTGTGTGTGTGTGTGTGTTAAAAACACTTAAGATTGAAATATGAAGAGCATTGAAATACGTTGAAAGAGACACAAGAATAATTTTGCTTACATGCTGGAAGAGACGTAATAATCCAATGCAGGTGTTTACGCGATGAAATATCCAACGGATTGAATTATTAAAATAAAGCAAATAGGACACTAGTGATGAAAAGCCAAACCGATTGAAGAATTATAAGAAGACCAATGGAATAAAATGTTTGAAACACTCCAAAAGCTCTTTGTCAAGGGGAATCGCCCATGGAATACCTCCAAATATGGTATATTTCTAAAAGAAGAATGCTTGTTAGCTGATCCTTCCTGATCCCCCGACATGCCATGAAATAAGATGCGACATGGATGTGTTGTGGCTGAATGTCAATAGGTAAACAAAATATAAGATTTTAATAATATCGTCAATAGTACGAATTACGTTTTCACGATTGCGTTCATCGCATTTTTAAAGTTTACTTTTTATATATGAATTCATACCGTTCCTTTTATTGTTAATAAAAATCTGTTAAACTTTGTTCGTACTTCGTCGGCATTCAAATACGGGTTTTGTCTTTATAATATTCAAACAATATTTTAAGATTGCAATAATGATAATAATAATTTTCTGAAAATAATATGGAGTCACATGTGGTAGGAATAATTTGCAACCACCACATAAGTGGTCAGGACATGATCAACGAAGCCTTGACGGTGAGAGTTTTCGTCCCGGGCCACTTCTACTGTTGCTTGCCTTAACAGTAGTCTCATCAATGTAACCAGAGTTCAAGGAAATCTTGGGAACATCACTAATTTTATCCTACATTTTTAATAAAATAATTTACCAGTGTCTGTTGGCGTAATAATTTTTTTTGCTTTGTTAGCACAATAGAGGGGCCCGGGCCCACTCAGCCCCCTACGTGAGTGCGCCATTGACCCCCAGTGAAATAACTGTACACAACTGTGCATAATAGCAAAATTACAAATTTAACTTTGATGTCTTGAATGGTGAATGCTGACGTAAAAATAAAATATAGGTAAAACATTTTGATATTTAAAGTACTGTATCTCGGGCTACTTAAGCCGCTAGTGTAACTTAAGCCACTATGCTGGGTAAATTTCGGACACTGATTCTGGCAACACTGTTTTGAGTTTGATTGTTAACTTTCATGCCATCAATTCCATATTTTGACGAAGCTTTGGGCCACATATTTTAATAGTGTGTATGTTTTAAAATTAAGTTTATAAACCTTTATTTGTATTTAGGATAATTTCGTCATAAATTTATACAGTCCATAACTTTAATCGCCAAAATCACATTTTTAAGTTAAATTCACTAAAATCATTTTTAAACATAACCTCAAACAATACTCTTACGGTTGTTATACTTCCTAGATTATATTTCCATTTTGTTTTGTTTTTTTCTATATTTTTAAATTCATTGTTGCTCCCTGTACGGGGTAACAAAGGCCACCGAACAGGAGTGGCTTTTGCCGTCCTGATCCAGGATGAGGGCGGTGTCTCTTTTTCTCCTAAACAAAAGCAGCTCTAGTTTGAGCTTGTTTCTACGTGGGTGTCGAAAATTATTGAGTAAAAATAAATTCCCCCCCACCCCGAAAACTCACAAAAACTCGCCCCGGAGGCTTTAGGTGTTGACAATTATTTGGCAATTGTGTTATCCCTGAGAAGGGTAATAATATAATATAATATACAATATATTTTTTTTTTGCCACCCACGTATATTTAGCTCAAACTAGAGCTTTATTGTTTTTGGAGAAAAAGAGACACCGTCCTCATCCTGGATTCGAACCAGGGTCCCCACGTTTAGCCCGCGGTGTCTTGACCTACTAGACGAACGAGGACAAGAACAAACGCATTTTTCTCCGTATATGAGGATGTAAGATATTATTACCCTTCACAGGGATAACACAATTGCCAAATAATGGTCAACACAGAAAAGCCTCTGGGGCGAGATTTTTGTGTTGATTATTCGGTAATTGTTTGCAATTGTGTTATCCCTGACAGTAACAATACCTTACATCTTTACATACGGAGAAAGAGAGCGTTGTTTCCTGTCCTCATTCGTCTAGCAATCCAAGACACTCCGGGCTAAACGGAGGGACCCTGGTTCGAATCCAGGATGGGGAAGGCGTCTCTTTTTCTCCAAAAAAATAAGCTCTAGCGTAAGATATTCATACATGGGTGGCGAAACTTTTTATATCAAGATATTATACTTGGTAAATTTCGGACACTAATTTTGGCAACACATGTTAAATTAAACATCTTAAACTTTTTTAGTGTAAATTAAACATCCGAAACACTAAAATGTAAAAAAATTTACTTTTTACTTTCATTTTTACTAATAAATATCTTGAGCAGTATATCTACATTTATTTTAGCCCTTTATATGGATTTTGATACCCCATCATCAACTAACCTAAGTCAAACATTGAATTCTTCTGCTGGCTTTAGTTACCCCATATTGAGAGGTAACTTAAGTCACCATGTTTGTTTTTTTGTCTTTAACATACATGTTGTAGAAGACTTTCATACATCTGAACATAGAGCGTAACTGTAGACCCAAGTTTTATAATAACTAGTTAATCTCTAAAGTAAATGATGTTGAATTCGCAGATGTTTTAAATTGAAAAGCGGTTTAAGTAACCCCGAGATACGGTAGTATTTATTAAAATAATAACTTTTGTTTTAAAATAGAAAAGCATATTTTTCAATGAGTTTGGTAAACCTCATGCGATGATATGAGATTATATTCGGCTCGATGTTTGTGAGTAACATTTGTAAGTCCCCACGTGCATTAATTTGTAGTCAGCTTCTTTTTTTTTCGTGATGAGACTCGTAACTGCACTGAATCCACGTTCTACTAATAGAAAGACGGGAAAGCAATCAACAGATTCTGTACAGTGGCCCATAATGCAGGATTTAAAATTAGTATCTGTTTTTGTAACCAGAATTTGTGGTATCCTTGTTCAAACATTGCTTTCAGCTCCTCATTTGTGGATAATTCAATAAGTTGCTCTTGTATTAGTATGGATTCATCTGAGTTTGTGAGTCTACTTGCGAAAGGGTCCAACACCCAATCGGGTATGTCCAAGTGAAGAATGTCTTCAAATCTTTGTCTGAGGTCAGAATGAAGAGCCGTTAATTGTTGAAAATAAACAAGTAAATCGTCATCTTGTTTTTGCAATTTGGAAAAATTTGGAAACTGAGAGAGCATTCTCTTCTCCCCAAGTTTTATTCGCAAAGAAAATGTTTTGCAACAAATGTGGATATTCTACTTTTAGTTTTGATTAAGTTGCATTGATCACCGTGTAACCTCAAACTGCTTTCGTTACATTTGGGAAATAAGTCAGTCATATAAGCTACGTTAGTTTTTGGATTAATTAAACTGAGTCGCAAATCATTGTCTCTTTGCTTTCCAGGAATTCCAACACTGAATCAAAGAGTGCATGAAATCGATCCAAACATGCACTTTTAGGTAACCAACGAACTTCTGTGTTAGGTAGTAAACGATTATAATCGTCATTTTCCAAACGAAATTGAGTAAATAATCTCTCATTTATGGCATTCCTTTTGATTTTATTAACTCCTGTAATGACATAACCCTTGAAAGCGTATTAAGATTTTTGGCGACTAAACGTTGTCGATGTATAATACAATATAATACATTCGGTATAACTTGTTTTAAGTAAACCAGAAAGCCTCGGTGTCGTCCTATGATTGCCGGAGCACCCCTTCAGCGGCAACGAAAAAGATATTACTCGAGGGTATAAATTTTGCATAGCACATTTTTTTCAATTCATTAAATATTGTTTCACATTTCGTATCATTTTCCAAACATTTGACAAATAACACTCCTTGGAAAATCGTTTCTTTTTTTTTTTTTTGCACATCTCATATAAGCTAAAAATAAAGATTCGCTTCCTGGTAAAGTTGACCCGTCAAGCTGTATAAAGAATTCTGATGTTTTTAAGTACCCACATAAAGAATTTTCTACATCCTGAACCATTTCGCCCATCCTTTGTACTGTATTATTACTCAGTGAAATTCTTCTTATAATATCGGAAGCTGGTTTATGCAGCACGGTGCGTATTGCCGCACTCACAGGTAAAGTAAGTTCTTCACCAATTGTGTACGGCTTTCCGAACTTCGCAATCAGTAAAGAAATGCAATAAGAAGCACGCAGTCCATCGTTGTCTTGCTTAAATGTTCTCGCGAACAGATGTTTTCAAATATTTTTCATTGACTGTTTTAAAAAGAGTTGATTAAATTTTTATCTGTTTTGTCGCTTTGGCCTTTTGCCAAATGCTCCTTAAGCATAGCATGTTTCATTGAATCGTTTGACAAAGTTTTATTATACAGGGTGGTCCTAAACTATATGTCAAAAATGTAAAGGCAGGTAGAGGGGACCTAAATAAGCAGATTTCGTATAGGATTGTGTGTGCGGTAATGCCGCCTTGAGCCGGTAGAGAGCGCTGATGACTGCGGCGTATAAAAGCGCTTCGCTAGCTGGATTCATCATTTCCCGCACGGATCTCGAGCAGCATGCATCGTTTCACCAATGCGGAGCTGGCCGACATGCATTTCATGTATGGGGCTGCACAAGGAAATGGATTAGCTGCTCAAAGGATGTACAGGGAGCGATTCCCGGATAGGAATCAGCCGGATCGTCGATGTTCCTCCAGCTGTTCGCAGACGAATGTGGTTCCAGCACGATGGAGCCCCAGCTCACTTCAGTCGAAACGTCAGGAATCACCTGGACGCTGTCTACGGCCAGCATTTTATAGGACGGGGCGGTCCAGGTCCCTGGCCACCGCGTCCTCCTGATTTAACCTGCTTGGATTTTTTGTTTTGGGGGTCATATTAAAAGCCTGGTGTACGAGAGTCCCGTCACATCTGAAGAAGATCTTGTTGCCCGCTTGTCTGTTGCTGCTGGACATGTGATCGACATGCCTGACGTCTTTTCTAATGTACGCCGATCCATGCGCCGTCGCTGTGAATCTTGTATCGCTGTTGGTGGCCGCTCTTTCGGGCACCTCTTGTAAACTATTAATAAATTTTTGTTTTCTTTTGTCTTTACTTGTCTTTTCAGTTTCCTGTGATTCATACTGCTTTACAAGCTAGCGCTTTAATGTGTCATTACCGCACACACATTCCTATACGAAATCTGCTTATTTAGGTCCCCTCTACCTGCCTTTACATTTTTGACATATAGTTTAGGACCACCCTGTATAGAAGGCACATTCGTAGAGTACTATTTTCTGGTAATCTAAATTGCTGAATATATGCGTTATACATATAGCGTTATACTTCGACGCTTTACTTCAACTGTAGGCAGGAAAGGTCTTCTGTTAAACACGTGCACATATTCCTTTACTAGGTTCTTTCTAGTCGTACAAGCCACAGATCATTCAGATCATTGTTTTTCCCTTCCTATCTGGGCTTAATGTTGTCATTTTAGTGCGTAGATGGATAGTTTTAACGCCATTTTGTGACATCCAGCAAGCGGGACTCCTCTAACAACGAACGTGGATGTTGGCATCCTAAACTTCGGAAACTAGCTTGACTGCGATACTCCACGTCGAAATTACGGGAAACGCGAGAACTGAAATTTTCCTAATTATGGAGTATTTTTAGCGGAGTTCCCTGACTTTCGCCTTATTTTTCCAGAACCGTACAGTTAACTGAGAGTTCTCTAATTTCCCGGTCCTTGAATTCTACAATTGATATATTGCTATTTATTTTTAACGTTCATAATAATGAAAATGTGTCAAAATTATTTTTTATTAAACATTTCCCGGACAACCTGACGTTGTACACGCACCTCAAAATTAATTTTAATTTGTCACGGACTGCCTCAGTGGTTCCAAGAACCCCTGGGTGTCCGTATGAACCACTTTGGAAACCAATGATTCAGAGCAATTATCACAAATAGCCGATAAAATTAAGGAAGTTGCTTTAATTAGTCCTGTCATTGAAGAAATATCAATGAGTTCGAGCATAGACGAATTACAAGGGCAATTTAAAGAATTGTCAATGCAGGTTAAGAGAATCTTACGTATGGTAGAGAATAGAGATTTAAAAAAAAATTAACGATCAGTTCCCGAAACCATTCTTCTTCGTGTAATCATTTTAGTGAGAGTCGAAGAAACAGAGCATTTGTAGGCAAAAATTGAGATGATGGTTATTGTTGGTAGCATTCGAATTTTAAAGAGAAAGCTAACAAATGTATACCGCCCTGTAAATGGACGGAAAATTAAACGGATCGTCTAATTCAACGGTGTTAGATTTATTTGAGCAGGGTACCCGTTTGTTTGTCAAAGATGAGAGAACTGGTAGTAAGTTTCTCATTGACAGAGGTGCCTCAATATCAGTTTTTCCTAAAAAAATGGTTAAAAGTAACCGAAAAAAAATTGGAAAATTATATTTATATGCAAATTATATTACAAACAATACTCGAATCGGGACTTTTGGCAATATATGTTTGAAATTGGATTTTGGATTAAGAACGGATTTTGGATGGACGTTTGTTGTAGCCGATATTTCTAGACCTATTATTGATGTTGGTTTTCTCCATAAATATAATTTGTTAATAGATACACGAAATCGGTCTTAAATAGATAGGGTTACATATCTTAACAGTAAAGGTGGATATGTAAATATACCGTTATTACGAGTGACAACAGTCTATTCAGCATCACCATACCAAAATATATTAGCTATCTAATTTTCCAAACATTACTAACCCTAATTTCATTGGTGTTAGAGGTTAACATGAGCCTACTCATCATATCCTTATTAAATGCCCTTCTGTCTTCGCTAAAGCTAGACGATTAATGCCAGAAAAATTAGCATTCCTTAAGAAAGAGTTTAAAACCTTATTAGAACGAGGAGTGATAAAACCATCTATGAATAAATGGTCTAGTCCAATTCACATGGGGCCAAAGAAAACAGGAGGTTGACGTGTGTATGTGTGGGGAGGATTATCATCGGTTAAATGCAGTAATTGAGCCCGACAGATATCCCATCCCTATCCCCCCCATGTTCAAGATTTTGCACCTAGTTTAGCCGGTAGAAAAATATTTTCTAAACTAGATTTAGTTCGAGCATTTCACCGAGTTCCTGTAGATATAAATGACGTTGCTAAGACGGCAGTAATTACTTTCATTGGATTATTTGATTATACACAGGTGGTATATAGTTTGCGCAATAGTGGACAAACATTTCAGAGATTCGTAGATGAAGTATTCCGCGATTTAACCTGTTGCTATGTTTACATAGATGATGTATTAGTGGCACCGGAAAACGAGTCACAACATCAAAAGGATTTGAAGAAAGTGTTTAAACGTTTGGACTCTTATGGTTTAGTATTAAATGTAGAAAATGTGTTTATGTCAAGATCGGTTATCTTTCTTCGGTTATCTTTCTTGGGATGTGAAGTTGCAGATGAAGGCATATGACCTATTAAAGAAAAAGTTGAAACTCTAATGAATTATCTTCAACCGAAGACTGTAGCAGAAATTCGGCATTTTTTAGCGATGCAAAATTTTTATCATAAATTCTTTCAAAAAGCAGCCCAAATTTAAGTCCCCTGATATTCTATGGTAGGTGGTAAAAAGAAAGGAGATAAAAGTGCCCTTACACTGGTCTGATGATTGTCTCAAAGCATTTAACGAATGTAAAGAAATGATTGCTAAGTCTGATATTCTTGTACGTCCTCTTAGCACAGCAAAAATATCATTAATGGTCGATGCATCAGGGACCGCTATTGGTGCAGTGTTACAGCAGAATTATTAAGGTGTAGTACAGCCTCTCGCATTCTTCTCCCGGAAATTGAATCCGGCTGAATGTAAATACAGTACCTTCGATCGTTAAATGTTTGTTATTTATCTTGCAATACGTCACTTCAAACACATGTTGGAAGGAAGAGAGTTTATTGTTTATACAAATCATAAGCCTTTAACATTTGCATTCAAGAAAAATAATGAAAAAGCTTCATCCATGCAGCAAAGACACTTAGACTTTATAGGCCAATATACTACTGATATTAGATAGGGGAAAGTTGGACAAAACGAGACAGTCGTATAAAACGGGATACTTAGTCCTCCAATGCTTGCAGTTCAAGCAATGTATCAGATAATACTACAAATAGTAGCAAACAACTGGAAGATGGCATGGAAATCGCTTTGTGTGAAGGAGCGAGATAGGTATTCGAGAGAAGATGATTTAAACTGAGTGATTATAGTAAGAAAGTACGAAGCTTTCAATTTGCCTGGAAGTTCGAACAAATAGATCTTTGAATATACAGATACAAACAGAATTGCGAGTATACCACGTTAATTGACATTTATGTCCGTATGTAGCTTTTATGTTAATGTTGTTTGTTTTTGTATAGTATATGGTGTTTTAAAATATGCGAAGCATGAAAAAATGGTGTAGTTTGATGTCGGATAAATTGGGATATTCCGATTTATCCTACTCTGTGAAGCAAATTTTGCAACTTAGTTGGTCGTAAACGGTATGCAATGCAGACGTGCTGTGGTACTGTATCAGGACCGTAGTCACGGGGTTGGACGGGCCTGAATACCCGCATAACTGTTGGTCTCTTAAAAGATAGTATTATTTACCACCAAACGAGGTCCCACTTTAACAGCTATCAGCTAACCATGCCTCAGCTCAACGGCAAATAACGATTCAGGCCCAAGAGCAACCAACAACCTCGGATCCAACTCAATAGGGTTCAACAATCCAAGCCCTACCTCAGCAGCTATCAATCAACCAGGACTCAATTCGGCTTTTAAAGCGTCCGGGAAGGATATCGTGACGTTACCCCACGGACAAAGAATCGTCAGGAACTCCTTGAGGTCAGGAAACGCTGAAGTTCTTACATCGTCGCCGTATAGGGATGAGCTGCACGTTTTGAACACACAGATTTCGAAAAGAAAAAAAAATACTTCTATGAAGTCAAATAAAACTCCAAGAAAGGGCAAGATCAGCAGAAAAAAAATCGCAAGAGATCGCATAGCTCCTCGTCACAGTCGACAACTGAGAATATGAAAAAATCGTGCTTCCGTTGTGATAGCCAGTATGAAGATTCTGCACCGTAAAATAAATGGCTTCAATGCGTGAGCTGTAAAAAATGGGCTCATGAGGACTGTACAGGAATCGAAGAGGACTCACACTTCTTCATTTGTGCCTTTTGGACATAAATACATTTTCCAACATTTTCTTTTCTTTAATGTTACACATGAACCAATGAAAAAATGGCTTTGGGCCCGTATGAGAACAATAACAAGAAAAAAAAGTTGATTTTATCTTATCGTTTCGTCCAAATACTCATTTCTTTTGAAATTTTGACAAAAGTTCAATATAAACTGCATTCGTTCTACCGAATGGTCTCCTTTTATAGACAATTTTTTTTGCTACTTTAATTGTAGGTACCATTCCTTCGCTTTTCAGTAATAATAAGCAACAAATAAGGAGATTTGCATAGATTTTCATGACCATCCCGTTTTATCCCACCAGTTCGACAAAACGGGATACTTTGTCTTTTTTAAAAAAACACATCATATTTAAAAAACCGTCAGTAATATCTTCAGTACGTCTATTATCTGATATAGTGCACTATATGCTGAACCTCCAAACCTGACAATAATTATTTTCAATCAATTCAATAACTCTGTACAAACCGTCAAACATTAGGTATCCCGCTTTTTACAACTTTCCAATATATTGCATTAAACGAAAACTGCGTAGCAGATACATTATTACGAATAAATCAATAGAAACAACAAGTAACATTGATTTCGAAGCAATGGTGCGCGCTCAGGCTGCTGACAGCGAAATGGGACCATTGCTGGCGTCTGGTTCCGGTCTCGAACTGAAGCTTTAATGGTCGCAACTCCTACTGGTGCCAAAATGCTTTGTAATACTTCTGGCGGTAACGTTCGACTGTACGTCCTGGAAGCATTTTGCAAAAAATTTTCGAAGAATTACATTACTTAGCTCATTCCGGTATTAAGCAACAAATAAACTGATTAAACAACGTTTTGTATGGAAATCGATGAATAATCACATTACAGAATGGGTAAAAAGGTGTTTCCCCTGCCGAAGATCAAAGATTCAACATCACACGAAATCACCATTTGGAAAGTTTTTTTTACCCTCCTGTCGTTTTAGTCATATTCATTTGGACATTGTTGGGCCACTCCCTAGTTCACAAGGATATGCCTGTCTTAAAATTGAATTAAAACATTTTATCAAAGTTAATCAATACATTTTATCAAAATTTAATCAAAATATTTTATCAAAATTTAATCAAATCATTTCATCAAAATTTAATCAAAACATTTTATCAAAATTGAATCAAAGCATTTTATCAAAATTGAGTCAAAACATTTTATCAAAACATTCGTCCAAAATTTGAAGCCAATTTTTTCAAAAAGTTATATTTCAAAATAATGCATGTACAAATTGCAAAGGAAGAGGGAAAAGAGGTTGCCCATTGCCAATCCTTCCGTTTGTAGGTAGTGTTCCCCCCATCCCTAAAGATGAAGTTGTTGTGATACACGTTGCGGTTAAAGGGTGGAGATAAACTATTTCGGGCTGAGACAAATGAAATTCGGAGAGACGTCTCTTAAGACAGGCCAAAGCACCGATTACTAGTACATTTGTAAACATGGATTTCACCTCAAGCTAGGCCATACTGCAGTTGTGGGGGTGTATCTCCGGAGTTTCTTCCCGAAATCAACCGAGTCCGTACAAGAGAAAGAATTGGCTGAATTAAGAAGAGGAAAAATGGTGACCAAGTATTTTGAGAATTTTTACGAGGAGGTCCCGATATTGGAAATAACTGACCAAAAAGGAATGTCAGGTTTATGGATTTTTTATTTCCAGTATCATATATCCTACTAAAAATTCCATAGTTGAATCCTTTATGATCGCTTAATGATTTATGTGGTTTTTAAAAATAAGTTAAAAACCATATGCCCATCATATATTTATCATTTCCTCCTCTTTCACATTTAACTATAAGGCTCTCTTCTTCCATTTCGCAGACCATAAATCACGCTTTATTTTCTAATGCAAGGGCACAACCTTTAAAGACCCTGTCCTATTTTCAGCAGTGAAATTTTCCACTAGTTGAAATCTTTACTAGCAAAGTTATTTTATTTTTTAATAAGACATATATTTGAATTTCCAGATAGTTTTTAAAGTTCAGAAAAACTGATGCAACTAATAAATTACTGCACGAACCACCCTGCCCCAATAGTATGACGCTTCTAGACCAGTGTTTTTCAAATTTTGGTCGCTCACAAACCACTTTAAGCATTCTTTTATTTAGCGCGGACTACCGGGGATTTCTCCTCCCCGCCATTAAAAAATATATTGCCTAAAATTAAGGCTGCCAACTATTATTAATAATGTTTAGTCTTACTTAGCCACCGTCATACAGATCCCCCCCGCCCCACCACCAGCCTCTCCCATACGAAGGCATAATCAGAGTAACAATCGATTTATGTGACTTATTGGCAGGCTTATATACGTATATAAGAGCTCCGGCAGGCAGGAGAGACTTATTCATTCATTGAAATATAATTTGTAGTTGATTTTAACCTTTTAGTGGTAAATTTCAAGGTCTTTTTTGTATTTTTTTACTTAAAAGAACCATCAGCTTTTGGCAGAAAATTGCTAAAATCTTAGACTATGTTCTTAAGATACAAGTTCCTACCTGCAAATCCACCTGAAACAAAATAATTTTTAGAGTAACACTATTTGATAAGGAGAGTGTCAGTTATGATCTTATTTTGTCAAATTTACAATGAAAATGACATCATTAATTTAATTAAATAATAATAAGCAATGTAGACAGCAAGGGTGTATTTAGAGGATTCAAATCTTTCACGAAACGCCGAAAGGTAAGGTTTATAACAAGTAATATTTATGAGAAATTCTGTAAATCTCACCAGAACCAAAATCTAGTTACGCCCATGAGGTATAGCAAAAAAATCTTTGTATAATAAAGCTACATCATATATACAAAACATGATATGTTCAATTATGCTTTGATTTTCTTTCTTAATTTTAGTAGTTTTTGAAAGTTCCCATATAAAAATTCAATTAATAGCAAAAATAATAACTAATATAATGATCATACCATTAGTGAGAAGGATGATGCTGCCTGCAATCTTTTACCAAGCTGTCTATATCAGGCTGGATGACCCATAATTTCAGTCGTAAACTAGATTCCACATCAAATCGATTTCTTTTCTTGTTTTTAATTTCAACTAAATTCGGAAATCCAAACTCACAGTTGTAAGTCGTCGCGAAAGGTAATAAATGTTTAAGAGCTCTGTCAGATAGCTCTGGATATTCATGTCGAGCTAGCACCCAAAAATTAAGAAGGGATTTCTCACTAAATATGACTTTTAGCGCCCCATCACATGCCAAGTAGACCAACATATTGCATTTCTAAGCTGGGAGACTGAATGTTTCAACTAAGGAGAGTGCGGCGAATGGGTTTCTAATTCTTTCTTTCATCCTATTTGGTTTTGCAAAGTATTTCCTCGTGTTCCCCAGCAGCATTTGTCAGCAAAATTTGTCATTTTTTTTTTCCTCTGATGATTATAGAAAATCATCAAGTGTTGGGAAACAGTCGAACACATGACGATCGAGTCTTTTGCACCAAAGTTCAGTTTTCTTTAGAAATGCTGATATTTTGTCTTCAACATTAAAACTGTAATATTTTTTGTCCCAGAAGTGATAGATTTAGGGTATTTAGGATGCCGAAAATATCGTTGAGATACGCCACTTGAGCAAGCCACTTGAAATCATATAACTTGCCTTTACTGATACTATCGGTGTCATTGTGAAGCATTTTTATTTCATCCCTCAATTCAGAAACTCGTGTGAGCACCTTTCCTTTCGACAGCCAGTGTAGTTCAGTGTGGAAAAGCAGAATCTTGTAATTACTCCCAAATTCTTTGCACAGAACGTTGAACAAACATAAACTTGGTGGCCGCGATTTGATCACATACACAAGTTTTACTACCTCTTTTAATGTTAAATCAAGTGTAGGAGGCATATTTTTGACTGCCACCTGCTCTCTGTGAATAAAGCAGTGTGTTGATTGGCATTCGGGTGCAACCTCTTTAATGCGTGCAGCAATACCTTTTCTTACTACACACATAGCTGATGCTCCATCAGT
>QLNU02015360.1:105991795-106012637 GCA_006491805.2 Dysdera silvatica
TTTATTTTCTTTCGACCGTTTCACCATCTAATCACGCCATACCATCGGCGTTGGTATCACTACGCCAATAAACGTTGATTGATTGACATTGTTGTTTGATTTAATCTGCGTAGTGTTCGATTTATATAAAATAAATACATTATGCTGCAACGTGCATTTCGATCAATTTAATACCAGTCTCTTTGCAATTTGGTTTAAATAGTAGTCTATGTACTACACCATTCTGCGAAATAACTGGCAACAATATATATATGTTCGTAAAGAAATTTCGGCGAAGAATGTGTGTATACAGTATCAGGACCTGGGAAAAGGAGGTAGAAAAGAAGGCAAATTCTCAAACGTCCGTGATCCTGAGAGGCCGAGTGCGGAAATTTTTTGTTTTTCCCTTTTTTTAAAATTATCACCATAAAATACTTATAAAGTCTATTTGTTTAAATTGGCTTTGCCATCGTTTAATTGCATTTTTGTGAGGAATATTAGCATATTGCTTGTATCCGCAACAATTTAACTACGTTGTTATATTGCTCACTGTTTCTAGTTGTATCATACAGTCGTGACGAAAATATGCAAAACATGTTTAGAAATTTAATAGTTATTTTCAGTAACAAACAAAAAATTAAAGACACCCCTCATTCTGACTTCGAAGAGTTCATTAATGATCCGCAATGAAATGTCCGTTAAAGAAATCTATGACGGTGATGTAATAAGGCGTTGCATATAAAACGCGCACTCGACATCACGAGAACTAAAATAGAAAGCCGTATATGCATCTCACATCAAAGTAACACTGTTGAATAACTTACAAGTAGTAATTCAACAAACTCAGTTCAAGTAATACCACAAATGTAAAAAAAATATAGATGAATTTATTCAGTGTCAGAAACTTTTCATTTTTTAACATTTTTAGCCGAGTTTTTGCAAACATATTTTATTAATAATAAAATAGGAAGTGGTTAAATTACCTTGTAATAGCAGTAATGTAGAAATTAAATTCAAACTCGTAACTAAAAAGATAGCACATAATCAGTTGAAGGCAGTTTTGAAAGTGTTTCCACATCTTATAAACTAAGCAATACCAGTTATCCAAAAGAAATAAACAGGTGCTTCCATCTATATTTGAGAACTGCGATTAGATGTATTTAATTGCAATGATTATTCTTTATAAGAAACATTTAAGATTTCTTTCTAGGGATGAAATTTGCAAATGTTCTATTTATATAGTTCATTGGAAAACCATTTAAAACCAAACATTTTTTAAAAGATCTTAAGCCTTCAGAAATGGCTTCAACTCTATTTGAAAGCACTTTCTGTCTGAAGAGTTCACCTAAAATCAAATTTTTTATAACATGTTTTCTGAGACATGTGTCATATTGCAAGTACTGAACAAAAGCAAATAAAAATTGTTTTCTTTTATCATATATGATTCAGAGCTGATCTAACACACTTTTTTCTTAATAGAATTTAATAGTAAATTTATTAATTTTTACTTTATTATTTACTTGTTTCCACATTTATTTATATATGGTCACTGTTAACACTCCAATTTATCTTAATTGAGCGCAGTAGGCGGCGCTATCGCTGGACTCAATACAATATCATAAACTATTGAAGGATTAACAGGCTAATTATACTAATTATGTTTACTTTTTCGTGTTTATCCACACATTGGTTAAAAGACAAAATATTGTATGCTTAGTACCACTTACTAATTGTAAAATTTGCAGCCTTATGAAAAATGAACAAATAACACGAAATGAAATGATTATTTCCTCACAATTGAAGAGATTGTTGCTGGCTTTATACGGTTTGTTTTCCTCTAGAAGTTGCGAAACATCAATTGCTCCATTAGTGGCAAGTTACATAAAAATCTCAGACATGTTAGGAGTTATAGGTACTTTGACTCAGTTTTCTATCCAAGTTAATGATAATTTAATGCTGTTGGTTTAAACATACAAAACGGAGTGAGTACTGCCAGTATAAGAAGCAATTTTGCCCGCTTCAAATATGAGTCTGAAATGTTTTGTGACGCAACATTCGAAACAGACAACCAATTTCACAGTTTGCGTTTCTAAATGACATTATCTAATTAACATAAAGCAAATTCAGCTCTTTTAACATACCCTTTTCAGTCGCAGAAAGTAATATATTTATATATATAGTATCTGAAGTAAAGAATTCAGTTCGATTGCTCTATTTTCTCTACTTTTAATTCATTTATTTAGGCATGGATCGCCAAACGACAGGTTGGGTTTGTGTGACGTTTTGATGTAAACGATGCAATTAACTCAAAATTTGCTTGACTAAAAATTCACCCTTATACTTGATACATATTAAATTAGTTCATAGTGATAATTTTATAGAACTTTTTCAAATTGTCCGATGATAAGAAAAGTGTTAATTTTGCATCTTTCCTATTCTTCGAATGTAAACCAAATGAGGTGCATATTTCATGCGATTATTCAGAAAATTTTGTCCACAAAATGTATTTCATAGATATTAAATGATTGAAAAAATAAAATAACAGCCTTATCTTGATAGTTATTTAGTGAGCATGGCCAAAACTTTTAATATGAAAACGTAATGCTATTTACACAAGTTCGCACAGAGGATGGTACTTTAACTGGTACAACTGAGATATCTAGGTACTTGAGAAATCTTGACAGAAAACTTGTTCTCAAATCGAACTTCAAATAAAATCAAACTTCAAATCAATCTTCAAATCAAATCAACCTTCAAATCAAATCAATCTTCAAATCAAATCAAACTTCAAATCAAATCAAACTTTAAATAAAACCAAACTTTAAATAAAACCAAACTTCAAATAAAATGAAATCAAACTTCAAATTAAATCAAATCAAACTTTAAATCAAATCAAATTTCAAATTAAATCAAATCAAACTTTAAATCAAATCAAATTTCAAATTAAATAAAATCAAACTTCAAATTAAATAAAATCAAACTTCAAACTAAATCAAATCAAACTTCGAATTAAATAAAATCAAACTTCAAATTAAATCAAATCAAACTTCAAATTAACTCAAATCAAACTTCAAATTAAATCAAATCAAACTTCAAATTAAATCAAATCAAACTTCAAACTAAATCAAATCAAACTTCAAAGTAAATCGAATCAAACTTCAAATTAAATCGAATCAAATTTCAAATTAAATCAAATCAAACTTCAAATTAAATCAAATCAAACTTCAAACTAAATCAAATCAAACTTCAAATTAAATCAAATCAAACTTCAAATTAAATCAAATCAAACTTTATTTAGACGGACACAATTCTTTACAAGAAGTGATAATAATTTACTGTTTATTAGATAAGTTAATCCTTCTAGGCAGCAAAGGGTAAAAACTTTGGGGTCTGAGAAAGCTCCTGCTACCCTTAATTGGATATAATTAGTGAAAATGGAAGTAATAAATAAGTAAATAAAATAAAAGAGCTAGTTTATTATTATAGGTATGGAAGGTATAAGTTAAGAAAAAAGTGGTGATATCATAATTCTCTCTCCAATAGATGTACACGGATAATTTTTTTTTATATCGGAAAAAAGAATAAATAGATTTAAGTGAGTTAGGAAGAAGATCCCACACCCTAGGGCCAAAGCAACAGATGAGCGAGAGTCCAAGTTTCGTCCGTGTGCGCTCTGGTATTAGATGGTTCAGCTTACTTTCACGTCAAGGTACTTTCAATTTAAGATTGAACAATTAACGTTCTCAGAATTAATAGTTTACTTTTACAAATTCATATCTAAACTAAGCAGCACCCATTCTGATAAAAAAAAACTCAACAATTCTAGGAAATATGATGAAAAAACTCATGGCAATAATGATAACATTTGGATGGAAAGTTTCAAACGTATATATCAAAAGAGAAGATAGCTTTTTTTTAAAAAAACTATTTGCTTAATAATTAATTTTGATAACATTCATGATTTCCATTTGCTTTTCATTTAATTCTTTCCAAAAATATATTTTCTGAAGATACAGCTTCCTTTCCTTACTATTTTTTTTAAAACCGTAGAAAAATTTTCATCCACATACAAGCCTCTAATTCTCATTTTCAGTGGTAAGAAATGAGAGTTTCCATCCAATTCTATAGACATACAAATCAAAATAATATTGCTGGGCTTGAATAACCATATTTTCTGTGAGCTTTAGCAGATGAGTCTAAACCTTGCTTTTAAAGTCAAAAACAGAATTCTGCATTCATCGAAAAAGTTAAAAAAGGAGAAAAGGTAACAGTTGTGACTACTGCAAACTAATTAGTAAAAACATTTCTATCTGCAACGTCCATGGAATGATTTTTTTCTTTTTCTCCACGTAAAAACAAGTATGAAAAAAAAATAGTTTTTTCAATTAGTTACGTTGCAGATTTCGCTGAAAAAAGATCGGGATAAAAAATCCGTTTCCCGACAATAAACTGAAAGCAGAATAAAAATATGGATATAAAAGTAGGAAAAAGAAAAAATCGAGAATAGGATAAAAAAATTCTTATTTTTTTCTTAATTTCTCTTTCCGGTAAGTCTGATTCTTTAATGGAGGGGAACATGTGAAGCTACTAAAATCTTCCGTGAGTGTAACGTACGGTTTGTTCAATTTGATTTTTTATTGATTCATTTCATATTAAAAATTGCATTTCTGCTCGCTCTATTTGTAATTATTTAATTTAAAGTTATATTAAATCTTCCGTGGCTTTACTAAATATACCAATGTGTGGATAAAATAAAATAAAAAAAATTAACAGCAAGTATTCGATTGATTCACTATCTTAAAATAATAGATAAGCAGTTTTTGTATATAGAAGCTAATTATATATCTACCACTAACAGCTACCATGAAAACTAATTTACAGGATAATTCAAAACAGATGATACAGCAATAACCTTTTTAACCGTTAGCTTTACTACTTTCAAAGAGAAAAAGCGCTCAAATAATGTAAGAATGCTGGATATTTGGTTTAATGTGTTTAATATACTGAATATGTTATTTATTTTGCAAGATGTTATCTATGTGCAAAAATATGAAATTTTACTTTTTTTACGAGCTCTCTACTAAAAAAATTCCAAATAGAAAAATCTTACCCTATATTTGATCATTCAAATAAAAGATATTCCATGTTTTTATGTGGAATATTCGCTGAGATACTGTACATTTAAAATTTAAAATTTGGTCACCTAGGATGTAGGGGACATTTCCAAATTGAAAAAGGGCATATTATTTTCATTAAATTATGAGTTTATGTGCCGTTCAAAACAAGTTCAAGCACGCGTGCGCTGTTTACGCGCAACATCTGATGCTCTTTTATCACGTAGTTGGCATATTTTAGGGCAGTGTTTCTGAAACTGTGTTTCGTGGAACACACTATCAGTGTTTCTAACAGTGTGTTCCACGGAAATTCGTAGTTCCGCGACGACCCTTCCAGGGTTGCACAATCCTTTTTTTAAAACATCGCCGGGATTTTATATCAAACTTCAAATATTTTTTGACAGTAAAATACAAAGCCATCACCTATATATAATTTTCATCAATAAATGCTTGTGTTATTTCATTAAAAAAATTCTTGTTTCTCCATCACCCTTTTTAGGTATTATATCTACCTTTTTATATAGATTTAGTGTTCATTTTATGTTCATGTCCAAACAGTAATAAAAACGAGTCCTCAGGTTTTCATTAAGCAAAATTTATGGAGATGGTAGGTGGTTAGACCTGTGGTAAGGAAAGAGTCCCCATAGGATAAGCATATTCGAGAAACATTATTTTGGAATGTATTTTTTATTGTGGAATAATCACTAAAACATATTTATAGACTTCATAATAGAAATTTGAATTTTATAAAGAAATTGCACTTGAAGACTTTAGAAGTGCAAAAGGTGCGATGGTGAGACGACTGCACTGCAACTATATATATATATAGGAGATCATCAGGGGTCACTTAGTAAGCTGCTTAAGAAATATCCTACATCCATGTTAAATCTAAAAGGATATAAGAAATGTTAAATTATAAAAACAAAGTTTAAAAGCCTGTCTATTTCAGGTTTAAAAATGCTTAAGCATTATTTTTATAACAAATGATAATTCTAAGCATATCTATCGTTTTTCAGAAATTATTTCCAAAAGCAGAGAAATTGTTTCGTCAAAAACAAGGATCGCCAAAACAGCGATAAAGGCATATAAATAATGAAATTTAAGGCCAATTATCCTAGGATATAACGGTCAATTTCATTGATGTTCTTCTGATGGTAACGGGTTTCCCGTTCTCGCTATACTAGTTGACATCCACTACCACTCTTAATAGAGGTAGTTGTATTTTATTAATGGACTAATTAACCTGTGCTTATTAAGTGGTGGTAACATTTTTACATTTTGTTTAAAGGGCAATTTATATAGAAGAAATTAGGAAATTGCACTGTATATATGCAAAATAATCGAATGTAGTACTACACAGATTAAACTAATGAACAGAAGTCAACGTTGTAGACGCTTCAAAGTTTATAAAATCAACTTCGCTATGTTTATAACGTCGACTTCTGATTATTAAATGCACTACGATTCATGAAATGGAGATGTTTTATTACTTGCTCGCCAAAAGAAAATTGGTGTCGTAATAGGTAAGAACAATAGAAAAAAACATTAATAGGGAAACATTTTTATTAAATTTGGTACTTTATATTCAATATAGTAGTTTATAATATGAAGTCCAAACATTTAAAATAATACTACGTGGTTAATCTTTTATCAAAAATTTGTATAATTTTCGAATAAAAGTTTTGTTTCCTAGTGTTTTAACTTTCCCTTCCAACAATATGAAAACACTATCGAACGATTTCAACGTAAGGTTAGTTTTATAAATTCTTTTTACCTTTCTAACTACAGGTAATTGAATTGTATCTTAAATAAATTCCAAATAGTTTCTCGAAGGTGTTCGCTGGAAAAATTGTTAAACACAGACGTGTATTTATTTTATATAAATCGAACACTACGCAGATTAAATTAAACAACAATGTCAATCAATCAACGTTTATTGGCGTAGTGATACCAACGCCGATGGTATGGCGTGATTAGATGGTGAAACGTTCGAAAGAAAATAAATATTTCTGCCTTCGGTGGGACCTGAACTCTTGATACTTTTTACTTTGAACCTGATACTCTTTATATAGAATGGATACATATGCTGCAACGTGCATTTCGATCAATTTAATACCAGTCTCTTTGCAATTTGGTTTAAATAGTAGTCCATGTACTACACCATTCTGCGAAATAACTGGCAACAATATATATACGTTCGTAAAGAGATTATATATTGTCCTTCGTAGCTCAGTGGGTAGAGCCTCCGCCCGGCAAGTGGAAGGTCGTGGGTTCAGGTCCCACCGAAGGCAGAAATATTTATTTTCTTTCGAACGTTTCACCATCTAATCACGCCATACCATCGGCGTTGGTATCACTACGCCAATAAACGTTGATTGATTGACATTGTTGTTTGAAACACAGACGTTTTTGGGTAACTTGATGTGTTGATCTATCTAGTTTCTAACGTTTCGATTTGCTTCTGTGCAAATCTCTTTCAGAAGATTGCGAAAATCGAAATTCCGAATATACATTCTTCATTCCTCTGCTCTATGCAATCCCAAAAATAAAAGTATTTAAAGACGCCAAGAAATCTCATTGTTATTGATTATATATCGCACTCTAAGAAATTTAAAATTTTATACAAAAGGAATATAACTTAAAGACTTTTTCAAAAGATTCAAAATCCAGAGAAATATCCCATCTCTTTATAAATTAAATCTTCGGACAGAGTTGAATCTGGCCTCAAGTAAAAAAACGAAAGCATCAAGTTTTTTTAAGGATTTTTCTTATCTCCAATACGCTTCGCATCCGAACTAGCTGCCCACAGCAATAGCTATCAACAATAAATAAATAAATAAATAAATAAAGCTAGTTCTTCGTGTGATTTGCGCTTGCTTTTAAAATTCGATTAAAAAAGTTGGCAATGTGTGTTACTACAGCAACCACGGAAGTTTATGTTTCTGAAGCCTGGCTAAGACAAGAAGCTCCTACCAAAATAGCCTTTATTATAGGATGAGTAATATTAATGCATCTTGTTCAAAATAAAGCATTTCTCCCTCGAAACAGTTTTGTAAGCTACTTAAACTTTTATTAGATCTTTTCATGATATATTTTTTCCCTATTTTGTTCTATTTTATTAGAGGTAAAGATTAACATATAAACTAATGTTTTCCTAACATCTTTCAATAACGATTATGTACTAAAAGTCTATAACTCGGGGTTGTTCGTATAAAGTAATTCTAATGTTGAAATACAATAAGAGAAGATCATTAATATTTTAAGGCGGGGGTGATTCCATATATATTTTCCGACTCCATTTGTATACATCTGAACAGTCCCCTTTCCTTCACAAATTTTTAATTTTAATGCAGAGGTTCTGAATTGGACACTTTGGCAAGATGATGCAAGATTCCGCATAAATGTTATTTTTATATACAGGGAGACGCAAATTAAAGTATTCCTATTTGGAGGCTTCTATTTGGAGAACTAGTAGACGAAATATCGTAAAACTTTATGCGCATATATTTCAGGCAATGAAGGTAATAGTGTAATAATAATAATAATAAAGAAACTAATTGGAAGATTCGCTTATAGTTGAAAAGTAAAGCTAACAGCGGGTGATGGGGGTAAAATTCGAATATCGTATGAGTCCCAGAACATCTAATTATCACAAAGGAAGTCAAAGGATATTTATTTCAATCACTAAATGAGTATGGCTATTACATTTTGCCTGAATGCGCCTTGCTCTGAAGTTCAAATTTCTGAAAACACGATGGCAGGACTTCACGTTTACAGACCCCGAAAAGGATTGTGGAAAATACCCCTCACAGATTGTGCAGTGTGGCAGATAATTCGCAAGTTTGAAAAGACATGTAGACTCACACAGTTTGAACAAGAAGAGAGTGTAACACTTTACAAGCGTTGGAAAAAGCTGCAACAGCTCTCGTTAAAGTATCCAGTGAAAACACCATAAGTTCATGCAATATATATATATATATAGTTTCCAGATAGTTAAATTTGTCGCACATTATTGTATAAAGAACTTTATGGAAAGCACGTTGAGCTGCTATGCGTGTAAACTGAGCCATAACCAAATGTTACGTACAGGCTATGCAAAAGTGTGCAAGATTTTGCACTAATATACCTAGCGCTCATGGAGGTTGACAGAAATTATAGGAAAGGAACATATTGTAAAGTAATGAAATACATTGTCATATTTTCAGAACAGTAGGCACCAAAACTGCCGCATCTTGTCTGTAGAAAATTCCCGTTCGTTTGAACAAATTCTATTACACTCTGCAAAATTTACTCTATGGATCTGTTGAACGGTAAAGTTTCTGGTCAGTACTTTTCTTTTTAAGGAAAATTATTCTGCAACACGTGTGAGTTGCACAGTACATGCGGAACGTTATCTGAAAACATTGAAGAATTTTGTAATCCCACAACTTTAGTAAAGAGGTTATCTCGAATCAACTTTCATGCAAGATGAAGCACCTTGTCATATTAGATTCTCAGTTCAGAAGTTACTCCGGCAGCAGAGGCAAGAGTCATCAGGTAGTTTTTCGCAACAAATGGCCACAGCATTCACTAGCAACGATGCACCAAAGCAACTTTCGAAACTTACTTGATTTGATGAACGGAGTCATGTAGAATTTGTAAAACATCACCACAGATCAATTTCATATTCTGCTATAGAGAACGTAAACTTACAGTATAAGCTCTTCGTTCAAACACGATGATAAACACATTGAACGGAACCTCTGATCCTCTTTTAACCCCTACCTGAAACACATTGCAGTTTTTTGTTCATAATGTAAATGACAATTATCTAATCACAATACCGTTTTTTCCTATCAGCGAACGTTCGAACTACTATTTTATTATTGCGCTCTTTTCCTCATAGTCTGAAATGTAGGAACAACGAATTTTATGATATTACGCCTGCAGAATTTTTCGATAGAATGCTTTGAATAAAGATACTAGATAAAAGATAAAGTGCGTCACCCGCTACTTTTGTAGTAATTTTATATTTTTAATATATTATATTTTTGATCATCAGAGCAAAAGAAAAATAATCAATATGGGCGTAAAAAGTCGATGCCGCGTTGCATAAAATGCATTAAATATTAATACAAACGCTATAGAGCGTAGTTTCTGATGTCGCTTAGTGTGTATCAGCGCGTTCCGAACGGACGTTGCTATCCTTCGCATTTTCCTGCCACTGATATTTTCCGTTAATAGAGAGGCTCTGGCATCAAGCAGAGAACAACATTTAGCAAGACTGTGTTCAGTTGGAGTTCATTCCAGTCGATTCGTGACGAGGGACAACAAGCTCTGTCCGAAACGTGTCAACATGCTCTAACCATTAACAATACTAAACTAAGACCTATAACGTTGATACTAATAGTTAGTAATTAACATAACCACAAAGAAATTAGATAAGCAGTAAATAGATAATCGTGGGTGAATTTTGTCTCTCTCTCTCCTTCCCCGCCCCCTCCCGTCTACTTGGACATTCACCTTTTGTCTTGGCCATTGTAGAGTTGAAGATAAAAGCAAAAATAAATAAATAAATCTATTATATATTTTTTAGATAAATGTTCGGCCGTAGCTTTTGCGAAACATATCATTATAAGTATGTTATAAATTACATTAAATACGCTATTTGTTAGTGTGTTACAAATCGCATAATTATTGAAAAAAAAATTCGAAATAGTTTCGAAGCATGTTTTACACATGTAGAAATACTAAAAATAAATTACCTTGTATTTGATAACCGCTGCGTCTAGAAAATTATTATTTTAATGTTTACTTTAAATAGAATAATCTACCAGAAAGTATACCAAAACTAAAAGTCAATAGCAGTGTACTTATAAAAATAGGAATTTGTAAAGTAAAGGTTAAGTTGGAAAATAAACGTACACTCGTTCCCTTCAACGTGTTATTTCCAAAAGATCCAAAAGTCGTGAATGCGATCTGGAAAGTTATTGGAAGGCCCCTCTTCCAATCTAACTGAAGAAATAACCGCCGAAGGGAAGGAGGTGTCTTGCCTGAATACTGAATCCCTAAAGGACACTTTGGTCTTTATATACCTCTATTTTATTAGAGGTAATAAAGGCACAATGTATATTTTCTTGTACTAAACGCGAAACGTTAGGATGAGTTCATCCTATCCTCCTGCTCTGTCCCCCCACAGTCATAAAATATAGCTTTCGAATGGATTTAATTTACGTCTGCGTTCTGGATGACGCCATTAGGCGTTGAGAAAGACATTGAAACAGGCGCCAGGTAAAGCTAAAAAGTGAAAGTTAAAATGCGGGAAAAAATCGTTAAAAAAATGGGCTGAAAGTAAGAAAATCCGGTTTCTCACTTAGGGTGCGAGAGAGAGAGAGAAATCGTCTACAATTACCGTAAAACAAACGACTGCGATTTTCAGATGATGCGTTTTGAATGAACTAAATTTTTTTTAAAGTTTTTTCTTCGTTGATTCAAGAGCATGGACGTAGAAGAGCGTAGAACAAAATGTATGAAGGCAGAAATTGGTAAAAGAATGGATTGAAAAAAAAATCATATATTTTACATAAAATCATTGTTGTGAGATTTTGGTCTTCTGCGTGAACAGAAAATAGTATATGAAGGTAAGAATTGCGCAATAAAGTATATGTTGAATGACTAACTATGTGTCTAATAATAAATAAGAAGTGCATATACACATTTTGTTTTTCCAGTGTTTTAAACCAACTACGTATACACTGTCCAATATTTCTAACTATATATCCTAACTATACGAGAATGAGGGGCTGATCCATTCCTATTTTTGGATAATATTGGATGAAAATGAATTTTGCATATAAATTTCTCTATCGTCATCAGTGCAACATATGTGGTTTTACATGGAATTGGTTCTGGTTAACATAAAATATTTCGGCGAGAGGGACAGCGTCTCTTTTTCTCCAAAATCAATAAGCTCTAGTTTGAGCTACAATAAATACGTGGGTGTCGAAAATTATTGTGTAATAAATTCCCCCACGAAAACTCACAAAAAACTTTCCTTGGTGGCTTTGTGTGTTGACCATTATTTGGCAATTGTGTTATCCCTGCGGAGGGTAATAATACCTTAACATCCTTATATACGGAGAAAAAGAGCGTTATTACCTGTCCTCATTCGTCTAGCGGTCCAAGACACTCCGGGCTAAACGGAGGGACCCTAGTTCGAATCCAGGATGGGGACGGTGTTTCTTTTTCTCCTAAGCAAAAAAGTTCTAACTTGAGCTTCTAGTGGGTGTCGAAAATTATTAAGTATAATAAAACATTTCAATTGGACATAAATACATACATATTTCATAGCCTACGTATTTTTAACCTTATCTCAATTAAGATATAGAAATGAACACACAGGGTATCCGCGAATAAGTGTTGCAGCGTTTGAAGAGAAATAAATAATGTCATTTTGATATCAAAGTCGTATACAATTTTTCGAAACAAAGCTTTATTCCCCAGATATAAAAGGCGAATGTTTTATGGGATACCTTCCGGGGTGAATTAAATTTTAGCCAATTGTTAGGGAAATATCAGGTATTATATCATCTGAAAGGTTCCACAAACATGCATTTTTTCACCAGCTATAAATTAGACAACATTGTAAGTTATTATGTGTCTATGACATGTTTTTTTTCACGTTTTGACAGTCAAAACGACATGACAAAGTTAGGTTTTATGACGTAACATTCATCACTTCGTTTTGAGTGCAAAAATGAGGAAAATACATATATCAGCGACACATAATAACTGATAATATCCAATTTATTTCTGGTGAAAAAAAACATATTTGTAGAGCCTTCCAAACAATATAATACCTGATGTTTCCAGAAAGAGGCCGAAATTTAATTCAAACCGGGAGTTACGTCAGGAAATTTTCGCCTTTGATACCTCTGGAATAAATTTTTATTTTGAAAACTGTGAATGGCTTTGGCATCACAATGAGATCACTTACTGCCCCTCAAGCGTTGTGACACTTATTTGTAGATATATTGTATCTGATTTGTAATGAATTTTCATTCATACACACACACACAATGACTTTAGCTGCCTATGCCTGTAAAACGCGAAGAAAGGATTTTATACACAATAAAAGAAGAACCCACACAAGCACATATATTTGGTGTTTAAAACGTCTCCGCATAATTTTGTGAAAAAAAGCGAATTTAAAACAGATTTCTTAATGACATGATTATCTGTATAGGGGACTCGGGGCAAAATGTAGGCCTTCACGTTTAATTTGAGTTAGATTTACTTATGCAGGAAGACAATGTAAAGAATTATTTTGGCCTGCATATTAATCTTTATAAACTGCTGTAGCACATATCACAAAAGTTTTATTTTATTATGAACCTGTAAGGAAATATCAAACTTCATGTAAAAAGTTGTAACGTGCCACGACTTCTACCGTACCCGGGACAAGATGGGGTAGCCAAATAGCTGAAGAAACAATATTATTTCAAACTGATTACAGTTGATTTAATTTCGAGTGCAATTAATTTCGAACTGATTACAGTTAATTTAATTCCGAGCACAATTAATTTCAAACTGATTACAATTATTTTGCTTCTTATTACAAATATTTTGTTTCTGATTACAATTAATTTTAAACTGATGATAATTAATTTCAAACTGATTACAATTAATTTCAAACTGATTACAATTAATTTAAAATTGATTACAATTATTTACAAACTGATTACATTTAATTTAATATTCCGAAAACAATTAACTTAATATTTCGGTAACAATTAATTTAATATTCTTATTTGAAATCAATTTAATATTTCGATTACGATTAGTTTATAATTCTGATTACATATAATTTCAACATAACAATTAATTTAATTTCAGGTATTATAGGTCCCGTGGAGGTGTTGGTAGGCTATGGAATGCCAGTCATGTTATGCAGTGCTGTCGTCCAGATTTTCAGTTGAGATTTTGGTTACAGATAAGGGAACACACTTTTACCCAGTCTTAATCCCTATACTACTAAAAATAAAATGACAGCTTCCTATCTCAATGCATGACAACACGTTCTAACATATCCGTCACCTTTTAACTGGTATGTATATCTTACTTTAATCAAGTTACCTTACCAACATTATTATGGCTTGGATCAGATCGCACACATTTCCTCATCAGCGAGGGAAGTAATTTGAATAGAAAGTTGTAACAAGATGCTTTAAAAGCACATAAAAATTCATAAAATCAACGAGAGACGTCGTATATTTATTTCCATACTTGTCCAAAGTACTTCACGGAAAGCGCACCCACTTAGTCAAATAGTGAGTAGTTAGTGCAATTACGGAAGAAAAAAAGCTTAACCTATTCTTGGCCCTAGTCCCTCTATGTGAATTTTCATTTAAAGTAAATCATTTCTAATATATGAGATTGTTTATTATTATTATTTATTGCGATTGTCTATTATTATTTATTACTATGGTTTATTATTATTTATTGCGATTGTTTATTATTATTTATTGCGATTGTTTATTATTTATTTATTGCGATTGTTCATTATTATTTATTGCGATTATTTATTATTATTTATGCCGATTGTATATTATTATTTATTACGATTTTTTATTATTGTTTATTGTGATTGTTTATTATTGTTTATTGTGATTGTTTTTTATTATTTATTGTGATTGTTTATTATTATTTATAATTTTTATTCTTTTCTGTTTTCGGGCCTATGTTTTGTGATAGAGGTACGTGAGCGTACTTTTGTGGCAAAATGACACGTTAAAAAAATGAAATGTAATGTATTTTGGGGAAAATTTACAAAACTAGTCCTACAAAAAGACACACACACAATACACACCAAAAAAAAAAAAATGCACCAATACATACAGTTTAAAAGTCTGGTTAGCGCATAGATATACAGTTGGTTGCAAATATAAAGCGCGTTAATTTAATTTTTGAGTTACGTATGCTACTTTTTCAGACCTCATTCTGAATTTTGTTTAAAAAATATACATATAATGTCAGGGCCGTGCCAAGTGTAGTTTCCATTGTGGGGTGCCAGACTTAATTTAATCACCCCTTTATACACTGGCCCTTTCAAAGGGGGTGAGCCAGCACTTTCTTTAAATTTCAGGGCAAAATAAAAGCATTCTTCATAAAAAGAAAGCAGCCATATAAATAGTTTCCGGGGTTATTTCTGGGTCGAACTGAAGAAGCTAGATTTATCTTGTTTTTTTAAGTGTGAAAAAAACGCTCTCTTTGTTCTTCCAACCCAAGACGCGTCACTTCGAACATGCGCACAGAGGCTTCGAACCGAAACAACAGGGTTGTTTATTTTATAGAGCAAAACTAATTTTTCCACACGTAGAAGATATTATTCGATTTTTTTCCCTTTGTATTCGGCCCCAAGAATTAGTGTGCGGAGCGGTAATAGTATAAATACGATGCATAAATGAAATAATTTCTTTAAAGTTAATTTTAGGGTGTTCTTCAAATTTAATGGACTAGCCGTCACTGATTAATATGCTATATTAAATACGCAACTGACGGACTTCGAGAGAGGCCTGATCATCGAACTGAAAACTTCAGGGTAGTCAGTGAGCCGGATAGTCCGTCACGTAAATAGTTAGGACTATACTTCTATACCTTTCCACTAGATTAAGAGCATTAGTCACATGACGCTATTCAGACACGGAGGACTGACTGTGGAAGGACCAGGCATACCATGAGTAGAGAAGATCAAATGATGGCGCGTCAGGCATGTATAAAGCCCACAGCGACTCAATCCGCGACACAGCCACAAATAGGGGCTCGTGTGTGTATCCGCGAACCATATCTAGACCCCTCAAGGAAAAGAACCTGCGACACTAGCGTCCCTTACGTGTACTGCTGTTAACACGGGATCATCAGCGTCTCCATTTTCAGTGGTGCCAGGCTAGAGTAACGTGGAATGCCACGGATTGGCAATGTATATTGTTTATCAATGAGTGCGGCCTCGTTTTGCGGATCGATGATCATTTTGTCCGGATTTTGAGGACTTCTGGACAACGCCATAATTCCAACCTCGGTATCGAGCGATATAGCAGCCGCACTACAGGCATCATGGTCTGGGCAACCATAGCCGATGACAACCGATCCTCTCTAGTAGTGGTACCTGGAACATTGCCGGTCCAGCGGTACGTCGATGAGATTATACGCACCCATGTGCTCTCATTCGTGGCTTGACTCCTAGGTGTGATATTTCAGCAGTATAATACTCGGCCGCAAAGGGCTCGGGTTTCCCAGGCCCCTATACTTCATGTCTAGACATTTCCATGACTTGCTCGTTCACCGGACCTTTCCTCCATCGAGCGTGTGTGGGACCAGTTGAAACGCCAACTACCTCGTTGCCGCAATCTCTAGGATTTGGAACGTAACGTCCAACAGATGTTGACCAGTCTAATACATGACAATATCAGACGTCTGTTCCACACCATACCGACCGTATTGATGCTTGTTTCGTAGCATAACGACGAGTTTGACGAGCTATTGAGGATAACAGGAGGGTGTACCACAACTACCTCTATAATTATTCTGCTGCTTTGCTTTTTTAATCATGTATACCACTCATCTGTATCCTTCCATTAATAAAATTTCAGATTCATCCTATGCTTCCTTCTTTGTGCGCAACTTATATGGTCGGCGAGTGTATATATAAATCCCACACATCTCGTCCAAAAAGTTTAGTCATAAAAGGTATTTAGGTTTTAAAGAAAAATTATAATGTAAACAAAATAGTAGATACATCCATTTTATTATGTAACATGCTGTTTGTATATATAAATTCAAAATTATGTATTTTATGTGTACTATTTAAAATGAAAATTTTTAAAATGTCTATGCCAAAAGTTTAGTCGCAATTTGATTTTTACTTCTTAAGAAATCAAAAATACATTTCAAATTTATAAGATGATACCATTGTCACGTAGACTTCGTAAACTCTGTCCGGTTTATGCAAGAAACAGGATTTTTGCTGGTATGACTGTATACAACGCCTCCTCTCTGGAGTCTTCTAGCTCGTTCTATAGAGGAAGATGGCTTATCTTCGGCAAAAACTGTGTGAATCAAGATATCCTAAAGTCCTTAGTGTTTAGATCAGGGCTTAATTGGGCGGGAGCCCAGCGGAGCCTGGCTCCGGTACTTCTTCATTTTTGGCGATTATTTAAATATTAGCCGGAGCCCCTAAATAGACGTTGTTATGAAAATGCTATAAATTTGTGATTAAAGTCATGAATTTTGTTGTCCAGAAAAATGGACATAAACAATTGATATGATTTATCGATTCTTTTGCAGCCATTTGATTTTTTAATCGATTTATCATAATATTAGGGCTCCTGCACTTTTTTTGTTAGAAATTGAGCCTTGGTTTAGATCGATACCGCATGCTTGTCAATCTACATTTGCGATATGGTTCTTCTGGGATCACTTTTTATTGAATTTGATATATGGGTGGGTGCTCAATTTTACAGAAAAGTCTCATTTTGAATCTGCAAGATATTATCTGATGGACACAAAATTGTTTTCAAAAGTCTCTTGATAGCCGTTAGAATATTATTTTTCATTTCTAAATGCAAGCAATGTCTGTCTCTTAAATTCAAATTTATCACAATCCATCTGTAATCTTCCCCCTTTCCATCTACTAAAAAATATGCAGGCTTTTATTTCAAATATAGTATGATACCCAACCATCCGGACCATCAAAATTCGAGTTTTTCGTCACTGAATCTAACTGACAGTCATTTTCACCAAATAACATACTCTTGCGTGCCTATTGTATCCTGTTAATCCCGTTTCCTGGTTTTAGTGGTGGTCTTCCAGCCATTTTTCGGTAAATTGTTGTACCTATTTTCTTAATTCTTCGAATAACACTATCCTTGAAATTTGAAGCTCAATTTCTACTTCTATTTGTCTTAAAGAAATTCTCTGGAAAGCCACTATTCTTACAATTTGGACGTAGTAGTCAAAGAAATTTTGCATTGCAATTATTGTCGATTGTATTACTCTATAAATAATAAGCTTAGCTCTACTTCATTGCGCAGCAAATTCTAATACAGTCTTCATCTTTGATTTTACTCTCAGCAACAAAGCAATCAATTTTTTATTCAGGTTTGAGCTTTCGGTACTCTAATAAAGCATCCCAGAAGAAAGCTCGAGCTCCATACTAGCGACTCATGACATAGTTTCTTTATTCAAGCTTACATTTAATAAAATTCGCATATTACTTAATCTGTGAATAAGCTTTTGGGACAGATATTTTTATAATTTTCATTGTAAAAATACATTACGGAAATATTAGTAACTTTGAATATATAAATCCGCGCAAGAAGCGTGTTCTATACAATGAAATAGGTGTATTTTTTTGTTTTTTACAGTATAATTTCTCCTGAAAACTAAATTTCTGTTTTGGTTAAACTGTTTTAAGACACGCCTTAATATATAAAATTTATATATGCATATATCTTACTTAACATTATATATTACAAAATGGTAAATGCAGTTCGTTTCATAATGAATGGAACATGCTAAATACATATTCGAAATGCTAATAGAAAAAAAATATTATTTGCTTATTCCTTTCTTTCCATTACCAAGGAATGGAACTTAAAAACAATTAATGTAATAAATCTGGAAATATCTTAAAAAGTATCAAAATATTGGTTTACCATTTAATGTATGCAGCCCTTTTAAATTTCGAAAGATATTTTTTCTGAATCCAGTTATTCGCGAAAGGTTTCACAAAATTTTAATTTTCGTTGATCCAATTCTTCAACACACTTATTCTTAAACACAGAGCCTGAATGCCAACCTGGGGAAGAATTTATTATAAAAAATAAATTATAGTAAATTAAACTCGAACTTTAATTCACAAATTTCTCAGACACAGCTGTCAACTTGGTAAAACTATTCGCTGGGACTTTTATAAGAGAACCTTGTAATTTTCAATAAAAGAACGATTGTTGAAATTCTGACATCGGATAACGTTTTTCAAGAAGCTTTTCAGCTTCCAAAGTGGAAAAATAAGCAATTCAATTTTTCGCTCATTTCCCATTGAAATTTTGCCCACTTGATTTATTTTACACAATTATTACTTTGTTGCTTTTTTCATGGATTTGCGTATTTTCACTTTAATTGATTCGAAAAAGACGATTCATCTAAAGACAATTGCCCAAAGGAATATATCATCTACAAGATCTCATAATATGATTGTAGCGGGATTGTGTCCCGAGTCTATAATGGGTCGTATGGACTGTACCGCTATGGGACTGCCCCGACATCTTAACGTTTTCTTTGGCCACTACTAATGACACACTTAATAATAAAAATAATAATGTTTATTTAACCCAATTTTGTATACATTTTCGTGAGGTACATACCATCAGCGCTTTGAGAAAAAACATAGAAGAAATCTTTTTACATTTTACGTTTATGATTTGGGTTAGAATTGGAAGAGAATATAAAGCCGAAGCTTGTTACGGGATTCTCTTCCAAAAATTATTTTACGATTCTATTGAAGTTTGTTGTTTTCTTAAATATTTGGAATATAAAAACATTGTATAGTTCAACGACGTCTTGCGAGCGTACATGCGCAATAAGAAGGAAACTTTGAGTAAAACTGCGGGTCCAGCCTCCTTGCTAAATGTAAAATATGATACTAAAATAAATACCATAGTTTATGGTTAGTTTAGTGTTAATATATTAAAATTCAGATAGATTTCTTGATATCTCACTGAAAATATTCCATTTCTTTTTAGATGTGTATATGTGATCCCTTTACTTAAACGCGAAGAAAAGTAGTTAAAATTTCTCTCATACTTCTGAAGTATAATTCTCCTATCACTGAATAACACATAATCGTACCCGGAACAATTCAAAGCGATATTAGTGATCATTAACCCTGTTATGTCAGAACCATACAAATAACAGTATATAAAATGCCAACGAACACATTTTAAATGCATTATAATTTTTAAAGAATGCCTTTGTTAATTAATATTCCGATATGGCGACTTTACACGATATCAAACAATATCATTTTTACCATATGATCAGCATTAACTGCATTAAACAGGAAAAAACTTTTCTATCCAAATCATACAACTTAATACCTATAGATCAAATATACAGAGTCTTTTAAATTAAACACTCCCTGTTTAATAGGGTTGAGCATTGATAGCAAAACATCGATGTTTGACATCGATGTCAATATCGATGAAGTACTATCAATATTTGAAAAATATCGATCTCTAAATATCGATGTCATATCGATGTCTGAAAAAAATCCCAAAACCTTCGTTGTTTTAATTTTAAAAACATTTAACTATTTTTTCTTATTAAAAAAGACTATTTGTAAAATATTGGTTTCTACACATCGACGTTTATGAACAAAGATCATCGATGTTCTAAAAAAGTGATGCGTTTAATGATCATTAACTCAAGGTAAGCTCAATATTATGAAATAAGTATAAAATTACTAATCTATTTCAGGAAAAATAACAGTTAACTCATTATTTTAAATTAAAATAAATTACAACGAAGTAGCGAATATAAAGAATAATAGAATATCGAGAAATAGGTGAATTGTTATTTTCAGGAATGCCTTTTGGTATACCGTTATAGAAAACAAATAGAATTGAATATTAAAAAATAACGTAAAATTTAAAATGACCACATGGAATCATCTAAGGAATGTAAGAAAATTAGCTTGTTTTTACCAAGCTTTT
>QLNU02015360.1:106012737-106038776 GCA_006491805.2 Dysdera silvatica
TCACAATAACAATTCCCCCAAAGCTTTGAATATTAAAACAATATCATAAAATGATGATATAACACTTTTATTTACTCACAAAAGTTTTGAAGTCAGTGTAAAAATTAACAAGCCTGAACAATGCTACAAGTAAATAAATTTGAATCAAAAATTCTAAAGTTTGTTTGCTCTTTTGGCCGTGTTAAACGAGTCATTCAAAACCATTTTCTGATAACTTATCGATACACCGGGCAATTAGAAAAATATTTTGGTTAAATCAATAAACGAGAAATTTAATTTCAATTAAGTTTAGGAGAGAATATAAATAAGAGAGGCTATATATATAACACAACAGCCAGTTCAGAATGTTTAAGAGATTTATCTTAGATACATCATCCTAACTATAATATCATTCTTTCTCCCTTTGTCTTTATATCAGTGGCGTATATTCCAGCGGACATAGGTAATCTAAGATGAACCAACCAGATTTAGCTTTTTTTTTTAACATTTATTTTTTTTTTTTTTGTAGCAACAGTTTTTCTTTTGTACACAAAATTGAAAAAAAAAATAGGCTTTTAATCGAAAAGAAAGCATCTCTCTCTTTAAATCCAGTCGTTTATAATAATAATATTTCCTTATTTATTCTCCATTTGTACAGTCATGGTTGTATTATATTGCGTGGCATGCATATCTGACCGATAAGAGAATAAAAAGTACGACTACACCAAGACAGGTCCCAAAAAATATCTATTAACATAACTGGCTTGGGATTTTAAAATTAAAAAAAAAACCAATAGAATCAAAGTAAATAGCCGTAAGATTGTTTTCATTTAATATCTTCATTGTATTTCACACTCTCTCTGCATATACCCATATTTTTCAATAGTAATTTAATTTTTTTCTATTATTCTATGCATCCAAAATAAAATATTTCTTCAGTTTCATTTTGAATTTTCCCCGTGTTATTATATACTTTTAATTCTTATGGGAACTCATTCCAATATCTAAGTCCTATGTAGCTAATAATGCCCCTTAAAATTTCAGATCTTATTTTAGGTAAGACCAATTCGCTGTATTTACGCCATCTTCCTCTTTCCCTCTCGTTAAATCTTATTCTCAAAATTTCTGTATGCGTGTTTGCCCTCCCTTGTCCTTTTGTACACTTTGATCAATATGCAATATCTATAAACTTGTTCTATAAGCAGTATTTTATAGCTCATTGAGGAATTTTGGAAATTCAATCCATTTTTACTATCTGATCATTTTCATGCCCTATTTTGCAGGTTCTTTAATATATCTGTATTAACTTTGCCTAAATTATCCCAACCGCTATTACAGTATACTAAATGACTATTTATTATACAATGGTATAGTTCAATATTTTTCTTATATGTTCTTACTTATTTTTTTCATATTTCCATTGCTTTTTTATTTTTGTTATTATTTTGTTAATATAATCTGTCCAATTTAAGTTTGTTGTAAGTTGTACTCCTAAGAATGCACCTTATCGACAAAAAAAAAATGTTCTACTTTCTTGTTATTAACTATTACAGACCTATTATTCATATCATCGTTTACTTATTTTCTATATTTTCCAGAGAATATTATTATCTTAGTTTTGTCAATATTTAGTTTTAGTTGGTTAATAGTAAATCATTGTTCATACTTTTCTAATTCTTTCATGCTTGTTTCCATCGTCTTTTTTAAAGCTATTCCAGTGATTATAACGCTAATATCATCTGCAAATAAAATTATATGTCCAACATCAGATACATTAAATATATCATTTATGTGTCATAAGTATAACGAAGAGCTCAAGTAAGAGCCCTGTGGTACTCCATATTCACACTGAGTAATAAACTCGATTTTATTCCCCTAACATACACAAATGTTTTCTATTTTTTAAGTAACTATTCAGTAAGTTATTGATTTTCCCCGTAATCCATATGTTTTAATTTTATTAATTAATATATCCTCATTTATTAAGTCAAATACCTTCCTCAAGTCGTAAAATATGTTAATTCCATATTCCTTATTTTCTATTGCCTGCTTTATTATATATATTATTCTCAATATTTCATTTTCTGTCGATCTCCCTTTTCCAAATCCGAATTGGTACGTATTATGACAGTAGTAGCCAAACATGAAAACCATTCCGTGCACCTTCTTTATCCGGAGAAGGAATAATATAAACAAAACTTATTTCACAATAGCAGACTTCTGACGCCTAAGGAAAAGAAAGGGAACCCGTTGCTAGAATCGGTTCTACTATTATTATTTAATTTGACGGAGGTTTTCAGGAAACAAACAGTTCGTATTAAAAGAAATTTGCGTTAAGCGTGTTCACATTAACGAAATTCAACTGTGTGTATATTTTAATAAAAAACTGAAAGCAAATTTTATTAATTATAATAATTCTGGCAAGATTGAATTTAATCTACGCGTTTCGGGCGATAAAAGTTCGCCCTTCTTCGGGAGTGAACACGTGGAATATCGTCAACAAACGAGGTTGATTCGCGGATGTAACCAGAGTTGAGTTATTAAGTGAAATGTTCACTTCCAAAAGTAGGAAGTCAAGTAATACGTGGTTTTTGTGGTGCGGCCACTCCTCCCAGAAATTACCAAATTGTGGAAAAGTTGGCTGTCTGTTGGTAGAGGTGGCAATTATGGTGGGACTATGGACTAATATCAGAAGGAGTTAGGTGGAGTACATTTCGCCAAGCTGAGCTGAAGGAAGGAGTTGAGCTGTGGTCATTCACAATGGAATCACGAAACATGTTAATGAAGAAAGCTTCGGCGAAGTCCAGTTCAAGTGGTGAATGAGGTTGGTGGATGATACGAGCGTCAAAAAAGTTAAAGCGATGGTTGTGTTCGTGGCTGTGAACAGCAATGGATGATTTGTGCACCTCACCTTTCTCAACGTATCGGCGATGTTCTTTCAACCGATGCATGAGGGCACGTTTTGTCCGTCCGATGTAGGAAAGTCCGAACTGGCAAAAAATTTGATACACGCCCCAGCGTTGGAGTGTGGAAATGTTATCTTTGAGTCTAGAGGGCAAAATCTTGTTAATAGGCGAGAAGGTAACTTTGAATTTGGCTTGCCGAAGGACTTTGGCAATGGCGGAGCTAAGTTTGGGCACGTAAGGGAGTGTTACGAAGCCAATGTAATTATTTGAAGATATTCGACTAAGAGATGTACTGTAAGAACGTTTTGAGAATTTGAAAACGGCAGCATCGATAATGCTGGGACAGTACCCACGGATGCGAGCGATGGTCTTAAGCAAAGAAATTTCATCAGATGGATTTCATGTGGGAAGGAGTGTTGAGATTTGATCTGGAGGACTGTCCCACATAATAAAAATGTCATCCATGTAGCGATCCCAGAGTTTAAACTTGATAGAGTTGAGGAGATTGGATTCAAAGAAATGCATATATATGTCACAAAGGATTGATGAAAGTGGGTTACTCATAGCTAAGCCACTGGTTTGTTGGTAATGTTGTCCGTTGAAGACAAATGCACTAGAGTTGACACAGATTGAGGTGAGATTGATAATTTCAGCAATTTCTGGTTGTGTAAAGTGGAATTCAGAAAGACGAAGTTTAAGGCAATCAAGTGCACCTTCGACTGGTATGTTGGTGAACATGGAGTTCACATCTAACGTGGCGATGGAGCAGGTGCCTGGTGAGATAGAACGTAGTTTCTTGATGAAGTCTAAAGAATTCTTGCAAGTGTGGATATTGGCAGTGGTAAGAGGTGAGATGATGGAAACAAGAAACTTGGCGAGTTTATGAGAGACTGCGCCTATGCACAAAGTGATGGGTCGGAATGGTAAACCGGGTTTATGAATTTTCGGAAGGGCGTAGAAACGCGCTGGAATGGCGTGAGACAAGTAAAGAGAGTTCTTTTGTCTAGGAGTAAGCAAAGGCGAAGCACGAATGATTTGTTGTACTGGATGCGTAGCTGTTCAGTGGGATCACGAGGTAAGGTTTTGTAAGGACCAGAGGTGATGACCGCGTTAGCGCCCTCATGGTACTGCTGTTTGGTAAGGACAACAATTTGACCGCCTTTGTCTGCTTTGGAAATGTGGAGGCTGTCATTGGAGGTTACTGACTTCAATGCGGAAAGAACTTCTTTTGGTAAGTTTGGAACAACTTTTTTAGGAAAGTTGGTGGCAATGGTATGACTGATGAGATGTCTAATATTCTCTTTCTGTTCCGGTGCTAGGCGGCTGTATTTGAGTGACTTCTCTATAGGTGAAACTAGGATGGGTACCGAGGGGCGGCACGATTTTGCGAAGTTAAAGTTGTACGACAACGCGTTGAGTTGGACCTCGGAGAGATCCATGCCAGACATATTAACAACTGGTGGATTCAGATGGTGGGCCGGCGACGAAACCATTGGAAAATGAGAAGTCGTTAACTCGCAGAGCTTTTTCGCGTGGGTACGCTTCTGTACAAAGGAAATGTGAGATGCATAGTCCCAAGTGCGTGAATCAAGCTGGTGGAAATTGTTGAGTGAGTTGGCGACAAACAGGTGTAATGAGTAAAGTTCGTGTTCAATAGCAGCCAAGGAACTACGAGTATCTTGGATGGTAGCGCGAAGCATGGCAAATCTACAATTACGTAGAGTGTAGTAGGTGCGTTTGGTGGAAGCAAGGCAGTAGTTGAACGATCGAGAAATAAAATTAGGAATAATCCGACGGTGTTTACATGTCAGCAGGAAGTGGAGAGGTTAAGAAAAGAAGCTTTTTTGACGCGGAGTTTTAAGAACCGATTCCGATCAGCGTTAGACATGGTGAATACACTGACTTGGTGAAAAAGATGGTGAAGAAAACACTGACTTACTTAGCAAAACTGTAAACTGGTGGCGAGAAATTTTTATTCGACTCTTGTATGTTGAAAAATAAACACGTGTGTGATGTGAAACGCTTAGATTAAACTCAATTTTGCCATAAATACGCTTTTAAAACGTTGTTTTTGTCTTTCATGTATAATAATTCTGTTTGTATATATAAACATATAAAATTAAATATTTTTCTAATTTCATTATGAATCTTGATTAAAAGCGTAGAAACTTATAATTTTGGTTGCTTTTGGTATATTTTATTAAAGATATACTACTTCCATACGTTAAAGAAATTATGAACTATTTTGATGGGAATTTATAATTATTAAACATGATTTAATTAAATGGACAGAATACATAATATAATCTGTGGTAACACATCTAAAAAAATTGTAAATAATTCGATGATATTATTCTGAATAATAAATCCTGTCTTCGATGACGTTATTCTGAATAATAAATCATGTCTTCGATGACGTTATTCTGAACAATAAATCATGTCTTCGATGACGTTATTCTGAACAATAAATCTTGTCTACGATGACATTATTCTTAACAATAAATCTTGTTTTCGGTAACATTATTCTGAACAATCTGTAAATAATTCGATGGCATTATTTTCCCTTCAATACAGTTATTATTCCTCATTATAAAGACACGTTCACAC
The DNA here is from genome assembly GCA_006491805.2 of Dysdera silvatica. Taxonomy (NCBI): domain Eukaryota; kingdom Metazoa; phylum Arthropoda; class Arachnida; order Araneae; family Dysderidae; genus Dysdera; species Dysdera silvatica. The sequence continues at coordinate 106,018,230 of QLNU02015360.1, forward strand.
AGTGGGGGATTTACGTATTGGCCAGATGGGCCTCTCTATTTTAGGGTCCAACAGGAGCCTAAGATAGCTGGAAGTTACCTAAGTTCAAGTGCTATTTTTATCTTAAGTTTGGGCCCCAAAACGTCCTATATTTTTACATTTCATATCCATAACTGGATTATAACTTGTCATAGCCATGGCTGTGAACTCATTCGGGTGCTCCGTACTCGCTCACTTTTTGGAGCCCTTTTTACACTATTAAATATTCCAAATTTTATTAATAAAAATAGAAAAATAATGAAGAATTATCACCAATATGGGGCCCCTTTGTTTGGGTCGGGACCATGAGTGTGGGTCAAAGCACTCGCGCCTGGCGTTCAATGGGGTTTTATTAATTTCACTTAAAGAGGCATTACTCATACAATCTGAAGGTTCTCTGCTCAATAAAAAATACGATTTCGGCATTTGGGACCCTATTTCCTTATTTAATCCACATGTCTTCAGGTAACACAGTCGTGCCCGTATCCAGGAGGGGGATCTTAGGGACCGGTCCCCCCGAAATTAAATTTTTAATGGGACTTGGCTACGGCCTTGCATGCTGTAATTGTATCGATACATGCTGTAAAAATTTATGAACCCCCCCTTGAAATTAAATCCTGGCTACGGTCTTGGCTACAGTCATACACACCTAGTTCGAAAATTTACAGAGGCCTATAAACATGACAAAAAACTTTATATTTTCTACTTCATATTTTCTTCTAAATTCCTGGCAATTTACAACATCAAGTGGCTCTATCGCAAGCTTGGAATTTCAATATAAACGCTAAAATGCTATATTCCTTTTGAACTTTTGTCAAAACCCCCGCGATTAGATGGGCCACTTTCTTTAGGGGCCCATTCTATCATTTCAACTTAGGGAATATAGAAACCTCAATCATGCGCTGGTTCTGCAAAGACTGCAGATATGCTTAAAATGAAAGGTAAGATCTTATATAAATTGCGTGTATTTTCTGGTAACATTATTTTAACATCATGTGCCATTTGTCACCTGACGTATAATATTCTTGCAAATCGGATATACTTGCAACATATTTTAAATGTTCGTTCACAAAAATATATTTTTTTCAAAAAGTTTATCTATATGTAAATTGGGTTGTCTAATAGTTCTTAAAATAGGACATTCAGACCTAAACATTCAATGAAGGATGTGCACTTCTAATTCTAGGGCTATCCTACCGAGTATAGGACACGTGGAAACCCAAGGCTCATGTGTAATAGAAAAAATTGGAAATTATAACAGATAAACTTGTGTACAGAGAATACGAGTGGATTTTATATCTAAACAAAAGTTAGTTAAGCAAATGTTATATTTCAACTATATATATGTATAAAGCTTGGCCATAAAATAACTTAACCCATTCTAGACGCTCTAGAGCGAAGATGAAAAGAGATATCGGCAAGGGATTTGGAGGTTAGCATAATTAGACTACGGGGAAGCGATTTTAATTTCGCTTCAAATTTCACCGCCAAGGGAAAAATTGGTGCTTTAGGTGTGTAAATATCATTCATTCTCATAAAACCACGTTCTTTATGCAAAATAAAACCTTTCTATAAAATTTAGAATGTTCTCACTGGCTGAAAATAGCAGTCAAGGCCTCGGAAGCGCCATTTTTCTCCCTGGTATTGAAATTTAGAATAAATTAAAATCGCTTTCCCATGATCAAATTAAGCTACCCTCCAAATCCCCTGGCGATATCTTTTTTTCTCATGGCTCTAGAGCGTCCAGAATAGGATAAGTTATTTTATGGCCACCCTGTACAATGGAACTCGGAAACAAATTCACTGTTATAACAAACAAATGGCTTCAGTTAGTTTGATTTAATATAGTATAATGTATATATAGGGTCTATACAAAATGGCGGAAAAAGTTCACTACACGATTCCTTGTGAAAAAGAGGAATAAAAATTGTCTAGTGTAATTTTTGCTTAAAATCAATATTTAATAAGATAATTAAGGCCAAAGATGAACGAATCACGCCCCAGATACGCCCATCGTGAGAAAAGCAAACCAAAGAAATTCTTGGAGAGGCATGGCTAAGCACAAGCTTTCTAATTCGTTAAGTTCAAACCTGAAAATTTAGTTGCGTGTCCAAATACGTCATTGGAATTCCGAAGTATGGCAACCTAGTGAAAGTTTTTTCATCTCCAAAGAAAGCCAATGGAATACCAATCTTTTTCTAAATCTGGTAACTTTATAAAAAATGTATCCTTTGGCATAGGGAGCATTCAAGTATTACGTAAGCACCTCTAGGTGGGGAGGGGGTGGCCCTTTTGCTTATTTTCCTATGTTAGCCAATATTAATTCTTGCTTACCAATGGGGGTGGTGTTGAAAATGGCCAAAATATTGCTTACGTAATACTTGAACACTTCCAAGGCTCCTATCATGAGGTGGGGTGGGGGCCAATTTCTTTACGAAAAGTGAGCAGAAGTACGGCAATAAGGAAGGGGAATAGCCATTTTGAAGCCATCTGCCCCTTTCCCCGGCATTTAATCCTGTTGTTTTTGTATTCGCATATCATATGACAGCAGTAGCGTGCTGATAACCTCCACAGTAGGGAAAGCCCGAGAGGAAAAGGACCCAGTTCGTCATTGTTCATTTTCCACAAAACTTATAGTAAGTGCTTTGAGAAAAAAAAAAATATATATTATTTTACAATTAATGAGGCAAAAATTAATCATATGAAATTTTCTTTAAAAATGAAATAGCGATCATCAGTTTCCAAATAGAAGGAAATAGCCTATGGCAAACTCAGAAGCAGCATGAACCTACTCCAAATGGGAAGGTCTGGGGACGGGGGAAGGGAGGTCATTAAAAACTCGGTACCGCCAATAAACTTGGTAAATCAAATGACTTTTGATTTTAGTTTTGTTTAAAATATCGGAAAATGTGCACGTCGCGGACAGTGGCGGATTATGTATTTCAAGGGCAGAGGCGCGGGTCTAGAGTTCACTTTACTATACCGTTGTTAGCAAATATATTGCAAGCCTGTCAGACTGGCACGCGAAGAAATGTCGCTGGGACGCGGCTACTTACAAAATAAGAAAAAGTTACTATTAATTTTAATATTTTCCCCACAAGGAAGAAGAAAAAAGGTTGAATCTACTGGCAAACTGCCCATTCCGATCCGTATACTTCCCATGCGTGGTATGAGTGGTTTTGCACGAGAAATCGCCAAATCTAGTGTCTGCTATTAATTATGACGTAAATGAACTAACTTTTGGGTGGAGTTCCAACCCCTTGAATTTCAAGTAACACGTGACCTAAGCAAGTTTTTAAAAACCAGTGAAATCTTAGCTTCTTATCTCTCTTCGTAGAAGGGCCGTACATGCGCAAACGCATGTGTCGTTGCATTAAAGCGATGTTAAATGGGTTGGCTTTGCCTTGTTATTGGTTTAACTATGATTTGAAATAACTTATTAACTATTGATCTTAAGCAAAAATTGTACTGGACATTTTTTATTCCTTTTTTCACAAGGAACCGTGTAGTGAATTCTTTTCCCGCCATTTTGTATACACCCTGTATATGAAGTATCACTGATAAAATGAACCATTTCACGGTTATAGCAAACAAATCCCTATGTCTAATTTTTACACTTATATTCAAAGATTGTACAATGTTTGTTTACTTTAAAAATATTACTTCTGCTATAAAGCACTTACAAAGTAAATTTCAGATTTCAGTAGCATCTAGATCGTTTTCGTATTAAACAGATATACGTTCCTACCGCCCTGAATAATTGAAAATTTTCATAATTTTTAACCATCTCTTTCATTAAATATTAATCTCTTTTAATATCTTAAAGATGATGGTGGTTAATTGAGTATATTGATTTATAAATTATTGCATATTGATAACTATACAAAATTTAAAATTTTGACAAATTTATATGTCGAATAATGGCTATAGCGAAAGAAATCATTCGGTCCCTTGATAGCCATTATAACCAAGTTCGGCTGTATATATATATATTTGTTCCAGTCATTCCGAAACGCGTAGTATTGAAATTTTGTTTCACGTATACAACAAAACTCTTCAAGAAAATTTCCAGTACGGTTAATAACTTTGAGAACCTTTGCGAACAGTCAGGTGTCAAAATACCACCTTTCAAACTTTTAATTAGATGCAAACTTTCGTACTTAATGTCAAAGCTATCAAGGGGGAATTAATATTGTCCTTCTTCACTTCGCATGCCACTCATCGCTATCAAAATCCACTTCGCTAGATGTCGAAACTCCATTGAACTTAAAATTCATCGCCCTTTATATAAACATTAAAATTTGTGACTCTGTCCGTAAAGAAAACTTAAATCGTTGCCATATTAATCTTTCGAAACGGGTTTTCGATTGGTTCCTTCGTCAAATTTACTTTGATTATTTTTTTCTAGTTTCAATTCAATTTTCTTTCTTCCTATGTTCTTGTTTGTTTTTACCTACTTTTCTTTCTTTCTTTCTTTCTATCGTTTAGATCTTATCGAACTTCATTTCAGGGAAAATATACATCTTGGATGTGGTATAAAAAATTCGGGCTTACTGGATTTGGGCAACAGAGAACAAAGACAAGCGAGTCCTTTTGTGGTTTTGATACCAATGCGCAGGTGAAAGGAACATCAACTTGTTACTCTAACTTAATTTTAGATTCTGCAGACCTAGCCCCTTAACTCAAACTGATTTACTTGTATCGATGTTTTCCCAGTAATTGTTTAAAGGCATTTTGATGTCAATTTTAAATTCACGCATTTTGAGGCAGAGGTTTGCGGGGAAATTGATTAACGAAATTAAGTTCTGACATCTACGTTTTTGGCTCAAACTAGATCTCTTTAACTCATATATTACAAAGATGAATATTGTTTCCTTCTCAGGTTCAGAAAACTATCACAAAGTGGTTGTCGATTCAACACGAATGGTGAAAAACACGTGTTAAAGAGCAGCGTATAGTAAGTGTCGGATAATAATATAATAACTATAACTAATACAGCTAACGAAATAAATATAGGTTCTTCCCCGTAATTGATTATATTTCCTGTTCGAAATATAAACTAGCAATGGCTTTTCAAGTAGCTGATAATTTGCGCGTCAAGTGATAATAAGCATCTAGTGGGATACTAATTTCTTTTTCAATAAATGTTTAGTTTTGCAAAATCGTAATATTTCATGCAAAAAAATATACGTGCAGTTTACTGAAAAAGCTTTTATTTGTAAAAATAATATAGAAAATTAAATAATGCTTTAGATAATATTTGTAGGTCAACGTTTTGTTTACTGTATCTCAGAATATATGCGGCTTAACTAAATGTTCGATTATTTTCGAAGAAACATCCCAAATGACTCGCGCAAAATCGTTGGGCGTGGGAAAGAAGATTAAAATTCAAGCCTACAATGATTATGGATTATCTAATCGCATGGGCGCCGATAGCATAAAAATTTAAGGGGGGACAGTATACCAGTGAAAGGCAGCTTGTTGTTAATGAGGGCCGTAGCCAGCGAGTGATTCCCAAGGGCCCGTCCGCACCCCTTTCAAAATGTTTTTGTCATCAATACTTATCCATTAGAAAGGTTGTAAACATTTTTTGCCTCCCCGAAAAAATTTCTGGTTAAGGCCTTGTTGTTAACAACTCTTTACAGGGATAACAGACATCAACAAAGCAGTGTTTAATTTAAATGTGCTTCTGCTTGATGACGTTCACTTTACCATAAAATCAATATTCTAGTTACATTTCCAGTTTCATTTTCACATGCAATGCTCCTTACTAAATTTTGTATTTATTACGCTGATTGTAGTCATGTAGACAGTCCCTTTAATTTATGTCGTTGATAATGTCATTACTTGGACAAAAAAGTCCTTGAGCTTGCGAAATTAAAATAGAGAAACTATAGTTGTAACGTTATTAAAAACATTCCGTTTGAAAGTTGAAATAATAACACGTCAATGAAAACGCTGCCATGCAGAAAAGAGAGCTATATAATACAATCTAACAAAAGGTATAATTACATCAAATAAATGACAAAGTGCATTTTTTTTATTTCGCACTAAATACACTACGCCGAAAAATATAACCGCATTCCTTAGATTAAATATATATGTATATTTTAAATTTTGAAAGACGTTACCTATTATAAAATTTTTGTTTCAAGTTGTGGGTGAGGGGGACATGGAACCCTAATACCAACATTGGGGAGACAGGTCCTCCCCGCTAACGGCGCCCGTGTCTAATTGTCAAATCGTGAAAATATTCAATAGGTCATTGAATGTGGTCAATCAGTTTATAAAACTGGGAAATAATTTCGGCACAAAGAAGAGAAGTGGCCGAGAACCGATAGTGACTGAACGACACGTGTCGTATTATTCGGTACTATGCATCTTCAAAACAAACGTTGGCATCGGAAATCAAATCAGAATTATCTTTATCAGTTGAAATTCACGGAGTGAAGCAGCTTTTGTCTTCTTCTGATTGCTTATATGTTTCTAAAAGACAGTGCAAGCCAACAGTGATCGAAGTGAAGTAAGAAGCAAGATTGAACGGGCTAAAAATGCACAATATTCCAAATTGGAACAAAAAATTTTTCAATGATGGAAAAAAAAATCTAATCTTGATGGCCCCGATGGATACCAATGTTATTGGTACGACTTGAGAAAAGATCCAGAAATTCGAATGAGCCGGAACTTCGGTAGTAGGTTTGTCACGATTTGGGATGCTTTTTCGTATGCAGGGAAATTGCTGCTGGCGTGGCTAACCACTCCTATGGAATCTCAAGACAATACCGACAGACTTGAACTCTTTTTGGTCGTGCATACAGAGGATTTAATGGAAGTTGATTTCATGCATCAATACACACATATCGAATCTTACCAAAAGGTGGTTTGCTGAGAAAGAAATTGATATTTTCGAGTGGCCTTCGATTAGTCCAGATGTGAATCCGACCGATAACCTATGGGGTATTCTGGCTCGCAAAGTGTATGCAAATGTTCGTCAATTCATTACAATCGAAAATCTCAAGGATGCCATTCGCGTTGCTTGGTCGGAAATCAAAATCGATATTCTTCAAAAATTAGCCTCATCGATGCACCAGCATCTCATTAGTGTGATTGAGTCAAAAGGAGGTAATACCAAATATTGACTTTTAAGAAACATTCGTTTTTTTGATGCGCCTCTCAAGATAATCTTATAATTATTTCGCGGCACTTTTTCCTTGAATCGACTGTCTGATCTACTGTTGTGAATTATTTACCTGAACTACTTTGTAAAATAATGTTTTTATAAATGAAGCTTTGATATCAATTGAATATGGACAATATATTCCTTATTTCAAACAAACAATTAGAAAATTTTTGTGAACCTATATTTATTTCATAGACCGTATCATGATACATCGGATAAACAGCTTTAGTTTGATCCGAAAACGTTGGGAAGCCGAAACTTAGTTTCCTTAATTATTTTTCGTTTAAAGAGAGCAACTGCAACATAAAAAATTATCGCTTTCGTAAGTTATGGCGTTCATTCATATACGCTACATAAATTATATCTTCATATTCATAATACGAAAATCACATAATCTTTTTAACAGAAAAATAGACTCATCACTAATGTGCTATTGCTGATTTATTCATTTCTTATTTCTAACTCAATTATGACAGCATTTTTGAGAGCTTATTTATTAAGGACTATGCTGAATTTTTTCTTCAATTTACTGAAATGCCCCAAAAACAAGCGTGTGTATAACAATACAAATACAAAAAAATACAAATACAAACGCTGTTATTAAATCGATGTTGTGATTTTGAATAAATTTTAAGTCGATAAAATATGCAGCTCAAGGCTCAATATACGTATGCTAAACTGTTCAATAAACGAACCATTTTGCCCACCTGTCACAAACGAGAGGACTCACGAGTGAGTCTGTCATCGAACAATTTGACACCCCATTAATACACGTACTGCAAAATTAAAAACAAAAAATGTATGTCTCTACCAAAAATTGATCCATGTGGTTTTTCCATTTTGTTTAAAAAAGCTTCGTATGTTGAATCTGATGCACTACCTTAAAAATATTTTATTAAAAAGTGATGAATTGGGACATTTAAGATTACGGATTCTAACTGTAAGCTGCTGGTTTAAACTCTTTATTTTGTATATTATGGCGCAAGGTTAGTTGAGGTAATGCCACGCCAGAGCATGCAGTTTTACGGAGACACCGAACTTCTCTTGCCGAGGTGATCAGACCCCGTACTTCGATGCATTGTATACGCAAGCGGTCTACCGTACCATCGGGAACCAAACGCAAGATTAAGGTATAAGGTATAGTAGAGAACTGCGCTGCTACTACGGTACCACAGAGCTTTTGTGGTTTAAAATATATAGGAATACCCTGGTTAAATTGCAATTAGCGAGGTTGTTTAATGGTGGATTAACAACAAGTTAATGTGGTATACCATATTGTAATCAAACGACGAAATCGAAAAATGCCAATGTGATTATCAATTTTGATGTATCAGAGAATTTATTTTGACTTGTATTATGATTTAGTTGATTTAAATGTATGTTCAGCTAGATTTCCATCACATCGTGGGGACCATTCGGTTCCTCAACCGGATATTTCAAATTATATGATGTTTCACATCGGTTCTGTGGGCCCACAAACGTGGAACGGTTTACATACTTGTATTAGAAAAACTCAAAATTTGGGCTTATTCAAGAAAAGACTAAAATTTTACTTCTTGAATTTAGTATGACTTTTTTCAAAGTAATAAGAACCGCTTTTAATTACCCTAGTTTCTTTGTACTTATAGTGTTACACTGAGTGTAATATACTTTTTAAAAACGTATTTCCTTTATTACTTTCCATATCTGGAAACGTTTTATTTCTCGATATCTCACGCATCTCGATTACCGTGGTTTTTATTATTACGGTGTTTTTATTTGCACGATTAACCGCACCATTCTGGGTATTCCTGTCAGATGCAAAGGGAAGCTCCAAACATTTCAATTAAAATGCAGAACAGCATGAAATTAATCAAAAATCTTCGATTAATATGTTTGCTTGTTTTTTAAGGCGCAAGGGCGGCAATGGTTACCCTAGGGCGGGACCTACAAATTTTCGAGGAATCCGAAAATCTGCTGCCATGGGAATCAATGTTCGTACTAAGGTGGGCAAAAAAATGGTTCTGTGATACTAGGTGAATTCGAATCCTGGTTAATGGCATGGAAGACGAATGCTTTGCTATTACACAACCATAGGGCAGTGGACCTACATTTTTCCGATGAATTCCAACTTCTTAAAATCTAGGGAGCTAACCTTCCGGACAACAGCGAGAAGTTAGTCGGTAAGCTTGTTTTTTGACACCGTTGGGAATTGGGTGTAACTGCATGGTTCGTCACCTATTGATTTTTTTCCCACCTATTGATTTTCTTTTCAGTATTGCCAAGACAGGCTGTCAACGGGTAAAGTAACTGTTGATAATGTTGTTTACTTTTTTTTTGCATTGTAGTTGTCCTACATCAGTGAATTCCTTGTGAAGGAAGACCCCATCCCCAAAAACATTAGAAAAGGCTGAAATTAGGAAATTCTAACCCAGTGACAACCGGAAGAGGGAAGGGAAGATAGGAAGTACTTAATCACCGGCCGTGTGAGGAGTAAAAATGGCTTGTCGCCATGATGGAAATGTTGTTTACGGGTTGTTGTTTTTTTTTTAGCATTATAATTTTCCTGAGTCAGTAGACGCCTTGTTTGGGGGTGCACCCGATCGAAATAAAGACTAAATTACTCTTACCTTATCAGTGAAGGGTAAGTGGGAGAAGACCCCCACAATCCGCGCTTCGGGCTTCGCCCTCACTGTTCGATTGGATAGCCTTCGAGTACTCCTGAATCTCAATAATGTTGAATCACTAAAAACCTGCAAATTCTTAATTAAAAATAAGACTAGAAACGAATTACAAAAGTATTTCCGACATAATTTCGCTGCAATGAAAAACACACAGTCTTGAGGAATGCGAAGCACATGAAAATGGCGTTTAAAACTCAAAAGAAACGCGTAAGTATTTATTTATTTATTTGTATATTTATTTATTTATATATTTATTTAAATTTGATAATTAAGATATATTTTGATTTATTAAGTATGATATTAAAGAGAGAGAGTATGACATCTCGAGCCGATTTATTGAAATTTTAGAACAATTTTAGGAGGAGAGAAAAGCGGGTGACGAACCATGCAGTTACGCAGGAAATAGAACTAGGGTAAACGAAGCAATAGTTGAAGCCGTGACTATTGACAAGAGAGCCACAGCCAATCTTTATAGAGTCCTGCAAGCTGATTCAAAATGCCGGCAGTTGAAGGGGGTTGTTTACCCAGTTCTACCGAATGCTTTTTGTTGACGCAAACGTTTTTTCCCCATTTAACAGTACTTTTTCTAATTGTGTTTACGAATTAGCGTAAATTTCTTTGCTTAAAAATGTTCGATAAGAATCACTTAACTACTTACCCTTTATTTTTATGTTTGAATATGCAGATTCTAGCATAATTTTAATATTTGAATGTCACTTTTTGGTGCTACTTCAATTATATTATACAATTTCCTTTTTTTTTGAATAAATAGAAAAATAGCAATTAAATAATAAAAAACGAAATTGAAATAAGGTGTTCATTTTACTTACCTGAACTAAAGTGACAAATTTTAAAAATGATATTTTAAGAAAGCTTGAACATATAAAACATCTTATATATTTCGGTAGAGGATTTGCCACTTTTGGAACATTCCAGAATAACATTAGGAGATTAAATAACTTTTCCTGTACCCGTGGATCGAATACACCCTTTGGTTCCTGATGGATGAGCAGAAATTGTGGTAATAATTGTCCAGTAGCAGAAATGATAGGTCGGATTATTACGGAATGGGATATGGCGTGAGAAGATTGAATGGTACTCGGAGTGTGCTTTTCCCCATTAATCGACAGAGTGCGCGTAGATGCCCGTTCTTTAGTGAATCCGCTGTGGTCAGTGTTTAAAACCTCATCAAAAGAATAGTTGCTCATTGCATCTGTAACTATGTTGACGAATTCTATAGCTCTATCTTCCAAAGCCGTTGTGTGCATAGTACGTTCATGCCTAACGAACTTGGTCATTCTTCTACTTGTTATGCCACGCTCTTTTATTAAAATTTTAATAGAAAAGCATCACTTGCGCTAAAGTTTGTGAGATTTTCTCTCATTGCAATGCTCAGAAACCATAACTTTAAATCGGAATCGTGAACTGTTAATAAAGCATATTCCCGGCATTTTTAAACTTCTCAAATACTTCGTCTTTCATCCGTAACAGTTTTTCACATCTTGTACCCTGGGAAGCAACATAATCCCGAAAGCGATAAATTTGTCGACGTGAAAGCGTGTTGTCTTTAAAGCGATGCTGTATGCTTTTCAAGGAACGTAGTTTTCCTGACCCACTCCATGGAAATTCTTTTCATGTCTTCTAATGTGTAAGTTACGCGTGACGGCAAATTAGTTTGTTCATCCCATTCCTCATCATTCATTTCATTACCCTGTATTGCATCATACTTCATTTCATTTAAACAAATATCAAGTGTATTCTCGTCATTCATTTCGTATGTTAACCCACTTATCAAAGTTTTGGCAAATGTAAATATTTCTTTCTCAATATCCATCTTATAATCTGATACAAAATCGGCTTGCTTTGTGTATTTTTCACAAACAACGCGAAACAAGTATGTTGATATGGTGGAAAAGGAAGACATGGTGACAAATAAGGCTTGAAATTCCACGCTTTCCAACAAAAAAATTAAAAATGTCAAAAATAATGAAGTTACAGGCAAGTGATGATTGCTTCTGATTTGAAAATTGAAGGATCGCGTCTTATTTATTCAAGACTGGTTTACGTACCAGGCAGCTTTTTCGAGTTCTTCGCCAAAAATGATCTCAAAATTTGTCAGTTATAAAAAAGTAAGGTAAAAACTTCAAATATTTTTTACTTTTACACCAGTATACATAATGTATAATTATTTCAGGTACAACTAAAATGGCTATTATAAATATATGCTATATTTTATTCATATGTGTTATTTTTTTCCTACGATAATGTTTGGCGCTTAATGCTTGCCAGCACGCCAAAACACTGTTTTCACCTGTCATGCAGCGAAGCATCCTCGTATGGTAAGCTCTATTTTCAGTGGGCCGTAGTTCGACCCCCAGGTCGATTGGGCCAAATTTGAATTTGGATCTTTCATTTTAAGAACCTTATATATAAATTAAAATTTATATAAGGTTTCTTTAATAATTTTCCTTAAAATATTTTAAGATAACAAGTTTCAGTCACTGACAATTCCCTGATACTTTAGAAATTATTTAGCCTTTTTATGTAAGAGATCCTTTCTCAAGAGAACGTAACTTTGATTTAGGCCTTTTGATAGATGAGATCGAGAATGGCTTAATGCCTCAAAAAAGCAATTTATTCGTAATTTATAAAGAATTTTTTTGTTTTAATAATTTAGTGATTTTTACTGAGGAAGGTAAATTGGAAAGAAAACACTAAATTAAAACATAATACACAGTACAATGCGGGAATTAAATATAGCCCTCGGTATTTTTGATATGTGTAATGAGAATTTAAAGAGAATTCCTGTGTTATTTACTAGACTGTCATATGCAAATTAAAAATTCACACATTGGCGTCTAGAAAAGTATTCTGTGCATGCGTGAATAAACTTTATCAGTGAAACCCAACTTTAAAAAGCGAAGTAATTATAGCCCTTCTCAGTTAAATGTTCATCGATACGGGTGCTTTTTGATTGAAACAGATTTTTTAAAATGGTATCACCTTTCTGAAAAAGTACTTAACTAAATAAGTGGTTAAGCATGTTAGGTTAAAGAAAATAAATATGCCGTCCAGCTTTCGACTTTCTGCTATCGAACACGAGAAATTTTATGTCTTGCGAGCGCGAACTGATAAGAATCCCACAGATATTGGCTGTACTCTCAATAAAAGCTCAAAAGTTGTAGGAAATTACGTTAAAGATCCAAATGGGTATGGAAAAAGGAAGAGCATCGACAGACGATGCAAAGTTATGAATAACGAAATTCATTCCTTCAGGCGAAATGTATCAAATAGAATCGCATTAGAACGCCAATTGCGAAACGATTTGAATTTGCCAATTACTGTTGAACGAACACAATAGTTGCTGAATCAATCGGGCCCACTGGCGCATCCAAGGGGGAGAGATGGGGCGATCTCCCCCCACCTTGAGACGGGATTATAACATGGAAAATAAAATGAAAAATACCGGACACTTGGCTAAAGATAGGAATCGGGAAAAAATCGCCCCCGCCATCCAACATTGAAAGATTTGTTTCCGCGCTTGATCGGGCCTTCGTTCGAGAAAACTGCAAAGGCAACATATGCTGTCATTACTAAACGAAGCCAGTCGAAAAGAATTTGTTCTTAGCCGTATGAGTTGGAGCTTTGAGTGGTGAAAAATTATTTTCTCCGATGAGAAAAATTTTAATCTAGATGGGCCGGACGGTATGCACAGTAATGGGAAGGGTGAGATAAAGGAATAGTTAGTGATTTCCGCGCAACAGCAGGGAGGTAGTTTGATAATGATATGGGGTGCAATTGGCTGGAAAAAGAAAAGCGATATTGAATTCGTACATGGAAAAATAAATAATTCTACTAACCAGAAAATGCTAAGAAAGCAGTTTTCTTGTAATGGGGTTAAAATGGCTTGGCAAAATTGGTTGTTTCAGTAAGATAATTACAAACTCCATGTATCTAAATCGTCTCAAAATTGGTTTAAGTAAAAAATAAAAACACCTATCCGAACCTCTGCCGGCAAAATCTCCTGACCTGAATATAAAAGAGAATGTGTGGTATATGCTAGCAACGAAAAGTTAATAAAAATGGCCGTCATTTCATGAATAACTACAGTTTAAAAAAAGTATTCTTGACTCATGGAAATCTATCAGTATCAAATATATTCAAGATCTATATGATAGCTTCCCTCGTCGGATGGAAGCTTTCTATAATGCTAAAGGTGGCTGGACGCGATATTAAACATTTCCATCTGCTACAAGGGGCACATGTGAATTGCAAGCCCAGAGGGCCATATGTATTTCGCCATTTATTTATCACTTGAATGTGTATAAAGCCTGTGCAAATAGGTTTTTCATCAGAAAAGATTGTAATCTTCATTGCACATAATTTACAATATATTTTTTTAAATATTATGTTTTCGTTCTATTGTAATAATACATATATATTTTGCCCTCAGAAATGACAAGAGGGCCATATTTATTTCGTACACTTTTATTTGTGCACAACCAAATTTAAATTATATGTTAAATATAATTTCAAAATAAAAATTATTTCTATAATTAACCATACTCTGATAATACGGAAGAGCAATTAGCAATTTTTATAATTAAGAAGCTGAGTGCTTTCGTCTGTTAAAGAAATAAACACATGTGTACAATTTTTTAACAGTGTATGTTCATAAAAACATGAAATGTGCTTTCAAAAGCGAACTAAATTGTTTATTCATTTTATTCGAATTACAAACAGCAATCCGAATGTCAAGATCTATTAATGATTTTTGCGATTGGGATTTTTTTATACTTTTTAGCAGACATAGAGTTCTGTTTTTAATTAATCGTTTAGATCGGACAATGTCTTAATCTTTTTACTTCGTATTTGCCCCACAATACAAAACGTACAAAGCTGGAAGTCTGTAAATTTAAAGTGATTTGTGCACCTAATAAAAAAGTAATGTCTGCCTAATTAAAAAGAAAGAAGTTGTGGCAGGAATAACCACCATAAATGATTTTTGTTGAATCCACAATTTTTTGGTGAAGTAGTCATTCCGTAATCTGAATTTGAAACTGTCACCTTTTCATCTCAATGCTCTGATTACCAATCTGCGGCAACTAACCATGGCCTGCTCGAAGTTATGTCTGTTAAAGAGGAACAAACTCACCTCTTCTCTAAAAAAACTCTAAAGTATGAGAAAAGACGTTCACGTCTGACTTTATTAGTTTTATGGTCAAAACATTGGAATGGAAAGTTAAAAGTCGGTTAAAAACGTTTGAATCCAGTCTGGGCCACTCATATTCTTTTCTTATGAATCATAAAGATAGCATCTAGTCTAAACCGAAAATCCGTGGATGCAATAAAAAATTATGTCTTATTCTGAAACTCAGTAAGGGTTGAATAGTTGTGTATTTAACAAGGTTGCATTGTATGTAACTTAGCACTTTACAAAGAATGCTGATCAAAGATGAAGGCAAGTGGATAGATTTTTAAAGCAGATCGTAAGATACTTCTTCCATACTCGACTGGTCATGTTTGATTTCATGTACACATATTTTAGTTTTAAATATAGCTTCTCTCTGTAATGTAGGTTAAAAAACAAAAAAATGGTGCTCCTTGTAGTACCTCTCTTCCTGTCGTAAAAGCGTTCCTCACTGGAATGAAGCGAGACGGAATTTACTCTTGAGGGAAAGTTGGGGTGATATTTCATGTTGCAAAACTGTTCCTTGGGGTGTACTGAGACCCCTTTTTGCCCTTTTAACGTTTTTAGTCAATGAGTTGACATATATTAAGGTAGCAGTTTGTGGTAAATCCATAAAGTCTTTGGATACGCAGTCTTCAAAGACAGCATATGGAGGCATTCATAAATTTAAGGTGGCTCGTTGGCATTATAAGGTTTAAAATTTGCCATTGTATTAAGAGTGCTGAAACGTTAATATCAGTTTTACTATTGTGAGGGGAAAAAACGTGCTATGTTGATTACTATTGCTCATTTATTTTGATTGTTTTTTAGAAGGGTGCAGAGATTTTAGCATCCTTTCCTCTTGATAAAGTGTGACAACGAATATAATCCTTAACAAATAGAGTTATTTCGACACTGGCGTAAGGTTTAAAAACACGATGTTGTCAAGTGACGGCAGAATTTCTGCCTTCACTTGACAAAGGGAGCAGTTGGCTCCCGAAACGTCGTGTTTTTAAACCTTACGCCAGTGTCGAAATAACTGTTTGTTATGGAATCTCCTGGTGAAACTCTGTATTGTTTCGTTAATATAACCCTTATTAAATTCACAATTTTCCTATATTTGCAAACCCCATGTTCGCTTAAATTTTAGCCTTTCTTTTTATATAAAATATTACATTTTTCTGAATATTTTTACATTTTCCTATATTTACATGCATTATATATTTATAAATTTCATTAACAATATTTAGTTAATTTGGAAATTGTACGTTTCATTGATGGTTTTACTTTTATTTTATCCCTATTATGTAAATATCGAATTTTCTGTATATTGTATATACAGTAAAACCTCCCTACAACGATGTCCGATATAACGATAAATCCCTCTACAACGATAATTTTTCTCGGTCCGTATAATAGTGTTGTAGAGAGGTTTTACTGTATAATGAACCCTCCCTATAACAATGACTCCCTCTACAAAGATAATTTTTCTCGGTCCGTATAATATTGTTATAGAGAGGTTTTACTGTATATCATATATACTTTTATTTAAAATTGTAGCCTTGCATGTCTCGATTATGGTATTTTATTTTGCAAATAATTAATTAATGATTAATTATTTTATAATAAATTAATACAATTTTTCAAAACAATTTTAACAGCCAAGTTTAAATGTTTGTCTTGTTTTTTAAATATGTTGCCTTTTATTGTGTTTGATGTGCCGTTGAATCAGCATCATTTACACTATTTAACCCTAAGTTACAATTTTACTTTTTATTTTTACATGTACATTGTTTGGTGTTAATTATTATATTGTCATTATTTATTATTATATGTACATTATTTTGTATTAAGCTATATTATATTACATGGCAAATTAAAACAGAATTATATATAATAAAAAGCACAAAAAATCTGCTACATAGCTTGTTCAGGGAATTATTAAAACATGGACATTTTCTTCAGAAAAATCAAAATGATAACACAATTTCACTACATTTAGAAAGAGAGTCCGAACAAAAGAGATTACTAACTTAAAATTCACAATTTCAAAGACATTAAACGCAAATTGGTTCTATTATGATGACATTAGAGTTTTTATAAAGGACATAAATATTGACGATCTTATACAAAGAACAAATGAGGGAGTTAAGTCATATTGATTTCTCTTTACACGGAACTTCCTTACCCTAAACACAAACAAGACAGTGTCTTCTTTTTACTTTAAGACTTAACGTTAATATTAAGTTATATTCTATTATTATTGAGAATCAAAATGTTTCATTTTCATTAGAAACTAAATTTTTAGGTATAATTATTCAACCTAATTTAAAGTGGAAATCACAGTTTCAGGCTATTTCATCTAAAAGTTACTTGAAATTTGGGTAATATATTAATTATACAAAAACTCCTACCAGCTAACATTGTTATTAATCTATACTGTTCATTTTTTCTTTCTAATATCAATTATTGTTTCCTTATCTGGGGCACTGCGGCGAGATCGAACTTCAATAGATCAAAAATTCTTCAAAACCGATTTTTAGAATGATTGATTATTTTAGTTCTAGCTCACTGGCAAATATTTCCCGGCAATTTAGATTGTTGGAAATTGACAAGCTACTTAGTTCTAGGATTGCAACTCTTGTGTATTCTCTCCTCCACAGAGATGTGATTGTTGATATTCCTCCTTTTAATCATTTCGTGCATGATACACGAACTCACGTGCGTAACACAAGAACCCGTGATTTACTGAGACCATGCTATGCGAAAATAAATCTAGGTATGATTCGTATTGGTGCACTTTCGCCAAGAATCTGGAATATATTACCAGAGGAGATACACACACTGCAAATACAATAACACTTTTTAAATCACTACTTTATGATTTTTTAACTAGCATGTAATATAAATACATTGATGGTTTTGTTGATTATGTTGCTATATCTGCTCTAAGGTGGCCATTGGATTGGCACTTCTGAGTAGGAGGGTTTTGTCAGACATAATTGACTTTTCTCTTCGCTGCCCTGGCAGGACGTCAATAACAAATTATATTTAACTAATTTTATACTGCAGATTTTTGGATTTTATAGGTATATATATACGTATTTAATATGTTCACAAATGCAGATTAGATGATGTATAATATAGTTTATTGTAATCTGTTCTGTTACTTTGTTGTATGATGCCTGCCAAAATAAAAATAAATTAAAATATAAATCTAGTATAAGAAGCAGCCCGCTAGGTTTTATAGGTTTGTAAGCAAAAATTTTACATTCCCTTTTATAAAATAAATCTGGCGTGTCTTATGTATATCGAGTATGTAAAGTATCAAATATTCATTTTTACTATGCATACTTACATGTTTCCATACATTTATTCATATCTATTATAAATATACCTTCCAGAACAGTGCAAAGAGAAGCTAAAACACAGCCTCAAGAAATTAAGGGAGCAATCTTCAGAATGTCATACAGGCATCAGAACTGGTAAATCCCCTGCCACTACCTCACGAAAACAATACCTTCGGCGGGATAATTATTAGTGAAATTTATTACCCATTTTATCAAGCAACTGCCATAGAAATTCCAAAATTACAACATGAAGAACTTGCAGATTGAAATATTAACAAAGAAATTCCTCTGTAAAAATAAATTATTGACCATATGTATATATTCGTACTAGGAATTTTCGTACATATCCTTGCCATGTATTTAATTACAGTTTCAATTGCTGCAAAATAACAAATCATTTCATATTTAGTACATTTGTCAAGTTTAACACAAAGATTTCCAAAAAACTCCTTCCCACTAAAAAGATACCCGATAAAAAAAATCCAAGTAAAAAGTCCTAAATTTCGATTTCTATATATATAAAAGTTTTCCTCGCCCATTCTTGGCGGAAACAGGCTTTGGGACGGGCAGAGCGCCATGTTCCCAAGCCTCTTTTTACATCACTTCTTAATGTGCCATGTCTAGAAACTTCCTGACAATGTGACACGTGTTTAGGATTGTGGCTTTTTGTATTTCAATGTAGGTGTTTGGGTCAATGTTGAGTATTCCCAAATTCGTCGCAAGCGTTTTTGGTACTATCCCTGTTGCTGAGATGACTAACGGGATGATGAAGATCTTTTCCATACCCCATATATCTCGTACTTCATGTCTGAGATCTTGGTACTTGGTGATTTTCGTTGTGTAGGTTGTCTGTATGTTATTGGTGTTGGGTACTGCTATGTCGATTAAGTACGTGGTCTTATTCGATTTATCGACGAGGGTTATGTCAGGACGGTTATGTGGGACTGTCTTGTCTGTTATGATTGCTCTATCCCAGTAAAGCTTGTGTGTTTCGTTCTCATGCACGGTCTCTGGCTCATATTTGTAGTACGGGCATTTTTCTGTCAGAAAGCCAGCATTCGCTGCCAATTTCTGGTGGACTATTTTCGCTACTTGATCGTGTCTATGTTTGTAGTCTGACTGCGCAAGGATCTTGCATCCTGCCATCACGTGTTGGATTGTCTCCGATGCCGCATGACAGTGTCTGCATTTGTCGCTTTCTATGTCTTTTCTCTGGATGAATTTCTGATTGTTCCTTGTTGCGATCACTTGGTCTTGGATGGCTAGCATGAATCCTTCTGTCTCTGGCTGGAGAGTGCCTTTGGCCAGCCAAGAATTTGATGCCTTTTTGTCAACGTGTGGTTGTTGCAGGTCATTGTAGTGCCTGCCATGTAATGGTTTTCCGGCCCAAGTTCTCAGTTTCTGTTCGTTGGCTGTTTCCAGGACACGCTCTTCGGTACTACACAGGTTTAGTGGCGTGTAATTTGCATCTGCTTGTATTATGGCTTGGATGAGTGGCGATCGGGGACTCTTCAACTGGAAGTATTGCCTCATGCTCTGGATCTGCTTGTCATGTAAGTCTTTGAGGTCCGCTTGTCCGCGTCCTCCTTCTTCCCGGGGTAGTGTTTGCCGTTCAATTGCCGTTGCAGGGTGTAGTTGTCCGGCTCTTCTCTGGATGGTTCTCATTTTCCGCTGGTTATATATCATCATCATATTCAACCATTATCTATCCACTGCTGGATGAAGGTCTCTCCAAATGCTTTCCACACAAGTCTATCCTGGGCCATTCGTTTCCACGTCACCCCAACCTGTTTTCTTATTTCATCCACCCATCTAGTTTGAGGACGTTTTCTAGGTCTTCGGTGGTCTCTTGGAATCCAGTTCAGAATTTCTGTTGTCCATCGTTGATCAGTTCTTCTTGCAATATGCCCAGCCCATCGCCATTTCAGCCCTTTTACTTTAACAATGATGTCCTCTACTCTAGTTTGCTCTCTCACCCAAGTGTTTCTTTTTCGATCTCTCCTAGTTATTCCAAGCATGCACCTCTCCATGCTCCTTTGCGTTGTCTGTAACTTTCGTATTGCTCCAACTGTTAGACTCCATGTCTCTGATCCATAAGAGAGGACTGGCAATACACACTGGTTGAAGACCTTTCTTTTTAGACATAAAGGCAATTTCCCCTTCAGG
>QLNU02015360.1:106038876-106062001 GCA_006491805.2 Dysdera silvatica
CGTCATGTGAATAGACAAACTTGAAGACGCATACTGGACCGTATATGGAAACATAGACCTCAAACTAGATATAAGATAAATGTAGACTTAGAACTAGACATAAATGTTATCTGGTTCTTGTTGAATTTTTAAATTTATTGAAATGTTAGGTAAACAAAGAATATAGTTTCTGATACGATTGGTAAAAGGGTCGGTGTATCGATTTGTGAAATTCAATGCAGAAGCAAATATTCACCTTTTCACATTAACAATAACATCATTTTCCGTTAACTGATATATGTTAGAATACTTTTGCTGTATAAAATCATTATTCAACAATGATTTTATCAGTAACTCCAAAATCAAGTAATCTTTTATTTCCTTCTAATAATTTTAAATGTTAACTTATATCATAACCGCAATATGAAAACGATATATCGTTATAAATGCAATCTGCTTCTATTCTTGCAAAATCGACATATTTGAGGAAAAAAGAAGACAGAAAACTGCACAATATATTTATGAAACAAATTCCATTCCATCATTATTCTTATAAAGCTAATTTCAGCATATGTAGCAATTTATTTCAATTTACTGGTAATGTTTAGCTGTATTTATTTCAATCAACATAAAAAGGGGAAGTTTTTCCTTTTTCGCAAGTGAAAAATACCCTCTTAAGTTGGTTTTTGGAGATTGGAGAGAAAACCCTGGCAGCTGATAGGATAAAATTTATTCACGTTGTTGTATACAACGCGATAAAGTTTCAGAATGGCGTCGCGGTTTAAGAAGTTTGTGGAAGTTTTACATAAAACCAAGAGAACGTGGAATGCTCTACAAGAACGCAGCATTTCCCAATCCACACACGTAGTTTTGGTCCGTCAGCTGTTAAAAATCTGTCTGTTTCTGAAAGAGCTTGATTTTCATTTTCGTCAGTTTCTCCCACAGCGCTCTCCATTAAATAAACTTTAGTGCTAAATTTTTGTCACTGCTATTTGAAACGCGGCATTTTGGAATTTTTCCTTGTGCATGGAAAGGAATTATACATTCTAATGACGTTCGTATGAACAAGAGATATGGCATATAAATGTTTTCGTATTATACATCCTTTTTTCGGTACGATTTGATGGATTTAATAAAAGTGCATTATATTGCAAAGTGTATTCGTACTTTGCTTCTCCAATTTGCAAAAGGTTTGAGGCTTTAATTACGAATCATGATGATAGTTAATCATAGAGTAATTCCCTACTATTACACAGGACAGAGACAAGGGATTAGTCGCAAAATCTAAGATGTTGAGTAAACCGAAATTTTGTTTTCATCCTGGTGCAATTGACAACTTATAATTCTGTAGTAACCTAGTTACACAGTTGAAATGACACATTACTTTCGATGGCCTATTATTTTTTGGTCATTTAGTTCATAAATATCTGGTAAGTTTTCTTTTAAATGTAAATAGTGAAAACATGCCCACAATTCACTAATTTTTTTATTCTTAATCTCAACAGATTTCGTGAAAGATTTCATTTTCAATAAAGTATATGTACAATTTTAACCATTTACTATTGATACCAAAATCATCTCCACTGTCTGTAATAATCAGTGTAATAGGTTGGTATTACCTGAAGAAGACTATTTACATTAGTGGAGTATTTACTGGAACAAAGCATTATCAGTCACAGGCCTATCTTTCTTCCATTTAAGTGTAGAATCAGTGGCGTGACGGAGAATCTCGGGGCCCCCTTTTACAAAAACTAATTTGTATATGCACATATGAAAAAAATTATATATATATATAGAGAGAGAGAGAGATGCAGAGCCTTAGGGTTGTTAAAGGGAGTTTGTCTATTGGGAAGAAACACATCATTGCATTAAAAGGAGAGGATGGCACTGTAACAAGAAATAGGGAAGAAATACTTAGAAGAGTTGAAGAATTCTACAGAAAGCTGTATGAGGGAAACAGTGGATTAAACGAAGACTCTGAGATAGTCGAAGGAACAGCTCCTAAAATCTTAAAAGAAGAAGTAGCATTTGCAATAAAAAGTATGAAGAAAGGAAGATCCCCTGGCGATGATGGCATTACATTAGATATCTTAAAAGAAGCTGGAGAACATGTAGAAGACATACTCGCAAAATTCTTTACCAAATGCCTCAACAGTGGTAACATACCAAACCAATGGGATTCTGCAACAGTAATTCTTTTGCATAAAAAAGGTGATAAAGAGGATTTGGAAAAATACCGACCAATCAGCTTATTACCTGTTATTTATAAAATCTTCACAAAAGTGCTAACACATCGCCTGCAGAAAAAATTAGATGCAGCTCAACCAAGAGAACAAGCTGGATTTCGAAGTGGATTCAGTACAGTGGACCATATTCAAGTATTAAGAGAATTAATTGAAAGAACACATGAATATGAACTTCCATTGTGTGTGGCATTTATTGACTATGAGAAGGCCTTTGACTCTATTAAAACATCAGCAGTCATCAACTCTTTAAGATCAACAGACATCGAGGATGTGTACATTGACATGGTGAAACGTGTGTATAAAAATGCAAGTGCAAAATTTCGGTTACATAAAGATACCGAAGCTATCAAAATTGGTAAAGGTGTGAGGCAGGGAGATACCATTTCTCCAAAACTTTTTACTTCAGCTTTACAGATGATTTTTCAGCAGATAAATTGGAATAACAAGGGAATAAAAATAAATGGTGAATATTTAAATCATTTGCGGTTTGCTGATGACATTGTTATTTTTTCAACGAACCCATTAGAACTCCAAGACATGGTACAGGAGCTCTCAACTAGAAGTAAAGAAGTTGGACTCAAGATGAACCTACAAAAAACTAAGATCATGTTCAATAATTTCGTAGAGGAAACAAAAATACAAGTTGACAACATTGAGCTAGAAATTGCTGATTCATATATTTACCTTGGCCAGCTGATTTCAATGGATGGCAACATTATGAAAGAACTCAACAGACGTATTAAACTTGGCTGGAGTGCATTTGGAAGAAACAGTTTTATCCTGAAGGGGAAATTGCCTTTGTGTCTAAAAAGAAAGGTCTTCAACCAGTGTGTATTGCCAGTCCTCTCTTATGGACTCTACTCTCCTCTACTCTAGTTTTCTCTCTCACCCAAGTGTTTCTTTTTCGATCCCTCCTAGTTATTCCAAGCATGCACCTCTCCATGTTCCTTTGGGTTGTCTGTAACTTCCGTATTGGGCCAACTGTTAGACTCCATGTCCTCGATCCATGAGAGAAAACTGGCAATACACACAGGTTGAAGACCTTATTTTAGACATAAATGCAATTTTCCTCTCAGGATAAAACTGTTTCTTCCAAATGCACTCCAGACAAGTTTAATACGTCTGTTGAGTTCTTTCATAATGGTGCCTTCCATTGAAAAAAATCATTGAATCTTCGCATAGAAAAAAAAAAATATATATATATATATAATTTACATATATATGGCATGAAACTTGTTATGAAAGCTTCGTTTAAAATTGAAAAGACGTATTAAAATTATACCGAATTCTGATTATTGAATATGATATTGAATAAAATAAGATTTTAAAGTGAAATACAAATCTGTTGCTAAATTTCTTCTCAATCACGTTATTATACCGTCACTGCTGACAAATACGAAACAGTAATTGACAGAAAATCAGACATTTACAAAAACTTCTGAAGTTTTCAAAGCCAACGTTTTATGCTTTTTGCAACTTTATTATTTATGTAAAAGCAATTCCAGGCTATAACAGTGTTGTAAGTCTCTAAGAACTGAATTAAATACTTATTTACCGCGCAATTTAGACCTAGAACTTGAAGAAAAAGTTACACGACTTTCGAAATGATATCTTTAAATTTTAGATGTAAGAAATTGTTTGTCAGTACACGTTTTTAATAAAATTATTCAACAAATAGATTCACCTTGAAATAAAAAGGGACACGTTTATACTTACGAAGAATCATCCAATCCGACCGCTGTAAGGTTTTTGAAATTTGGATCAGTATTTTCAAAAATTTACCGCAGACCATTTCTTGGAGAATAATCATAATTTTAGGTTTTCGGAGCTATCTATTATTTATAAACTTAGATTGTCTATAGAGGTAAACGTTTTAAAAGCTTTTCATATGTATACGTTACGGTGAAAGACCGAAATCTGGCGAATGTCGACATTCAGCATGCACTGATGGTGAATGTTGAATAAGGTTATTTTTTTTTTACTTTTTAAATCATACTGTATTATCAAAACATATTATGACATATGTCAAAATAGGAGAAAGCTGAAGTAACAGCACATATAAATAAACTGTTGAACCTTAAAACGAACAGTACATTCTAATTCTAACTGAGAAAAGAAAATAATACCAATAATAAACTTACTTAATTATATGATTAACGGTACTCAATCTTATTTATTGCAATGACTTAAACTGTTATGACACTTTAAATTGCACAAGAATCCCTTGCTTTTACAACTGCATTCAGTATTAAAACACTTCTTTTTGCAATTACAGCGTGTATAGCCTTGCCCTCCGCTTCTCGAACTAGTTGCAGCTGCTTCTCTTAGCGACATTTCTTGAGGAGAAACCTGATCTATGGAAAGTAACTTCTCTTTATAAATTACGAACTGATTATGGGTATAAAGCTGCTTGAGGGTACCATTTTTTTTGCTAATTTATAAAAGTCGGAGTCTTCTATTCCAACAACAACTGCCAACAGGTTTCGGGAATTTGTACGACCACTGTCGACATCAGGGACTTGTATCCGTGCGGTATCACCAACTTGAGCAGGAGGAAATTTTCTTTTTGAGGTTCGTAACATTTTCGTTGCTCGCAGTAGAAGATTCTCTTTCGCAGCCGCTCCTTTCATAGAAATAAACTTGTCTTGTTCGGTCAGGGCTGGATATGAAGATGTGGTAGGTTGAAGCTCCTCTTCAATATTTTCCTTTGGAATATGGTTTTCGATATGGTCACTGCTCAAATTTTCTTCAAAAGTATTAACAATTTCTTCAAGCGGTTCTTCGGTTTCGATATTTGCGATTTACTCTCCAAGCAAAGATGACGATGCTATGCCTCTTTTTGGTTTAACGCCAAACAGGGCTTCATAAGGACTTTGGCGTGTTCCTTCGTGGTATGTTGTGTTCTTGGCAAATGGAACAAACGGCAAACCATCTGGTCATTTATTTGTATCGTTATCGTTCATCCATGCAGTTACCATATTCTGTGTATCCTGATTGGCCCTTTCAACTGAGCCTTGTGTTTGACTATGGCGAGGCTTTCCGTGAACTATCCTAACATCTTTCCACATAGCGCATAGTTCGGATATGACTCGATTACTGAATTCCCTACCATTATCTGAATGCAATATAACTGGGGGTACCAAATCTAAAAAATATTTGAAGAAGGTGAGATGCTACTTCTTCAGCTGTCTTAGTTTTCAAAGATCGTAACTGGACAAATTTCGCTCAGTGGTCTTGATATGCCATTATGAACTTATATTCGCCATCCTTGTATGACTGCAGGTCTATCAAATCGACTTGACATCTTGAGTTTAACTCCGAACTGACAATTGGTTTCACAACAAATCCTTTTTTAGATGCACTATTTCATTTGACATTGTTTAAATAAATTTAAATTCAACATCACAACTTCATATATAAGATTTTTGTACTTAACTTGCAATTCTTTAAGCATACGTGTTCATCCGTCATGGCCTATTGTGATGTGAGTTTCGGAGAATATACTGAACAATTCATCATTGGTAACATAGTACTGTATATTCGTTTCTCCTAGTTTTAACGGCACAATTAATTTCTCTTCATCATTAATGTTTAAAACGTCAAAACGCTTTAACCGTCTGTACTCCAAAGGTGTACTGCAGCACTTAGTTTTAGCAGAAATCACTTCGGAAAGTATTTTAGAGCACTTTTCTTGAGAAAAATAAAAACAATTGTCTTCTCATTTACTCGCAATTAACGCACGCAACGTTTCAAAAAAAGATCACGGTTCACTGCAGTAGCCATTCAATATATAAATTAGGGTATCGGATAAAACAAAAATTAAGCAAACGTTGCACACACCAGCAAACCTTGCATCAGACTGACAAACAGCAGAGTGTTCGAGAGTCTAACAAATGAATGCCACCTGACCTCAATCGCGGCAGAACAAAAGATTTGGAGTTTTTGTCGCCTCTGTCTGTCGCCCCTCTGTCTGTCTTCTCGTTTCGACATTCACCAGAGCTTATCTGTGCTTGTCGACATACACCGGCGATAGTCCGAATATCTTAGAATATAACCAAATGTTCGGTCTTTCACAGTAACATATACACAAGCAGACAACTTCGTGAATGGCCACATTTCGCCGCTTAGTTTCAGCAACGCGTGGACTGTTCTGTTCAACAAATCACATTAATATCCCTACGCTCTTTCTATTTTCCCTTCATTTTGTACTTCCAAACTATTTTCTGCCGTTTGGAGGCGCAACCGTCGACAATCAACACTAGTGTGAAATGGTAGCCCTACGGGTTCCATAGATGACCCCAGTCGATTCGTGATTAAGGACAGGGGCGTCTGTCTGAAATGTGATAAAACGCTTGGTCAAACATACGTAACTGCACTTAATAACGTCGTTAATCATATTTAATTTATTTTACCTAGCGCTACGTCGTGTTTACACCGCTTTGTTCATATTTGTAGATTTTTTATGTCATTTTACCATTATTCTTATTTTTATGTTTCATTCTTTCATTGATTATACATCTATTTGGGGAAAATATTACACCCCCGTTCAGTTGTACAGTGTATGGGTATATTTTGTATGTGTATACATTTTTGTCTATGGATATATATCATCATTTGTCTCTTTGATAAAATAAAATGCTGAATCTAAATTACGATAGTTTGAATATTCGCATACCTTTTTTCTACGACTAAAAAATTCTTGAGATTTTTCACTTTACTTTCTTCATTTATCTCGATAGCATTTTCACCAGTGTGAATTAATATTTTAAGTACTCAAAACATATTTATTTCCCATTTTATGAAATCTGTGCGGGAAAAGGGGATAATTTCCGAATTCCGTTGCTTTTTCCCCATTGGATAAGAAAATATTTCCGCTTGTTTTCGTTTTTTTTTTCCCTTTCGAGCCATTTGCAATTATTTACTTTTTACTTTCGAATTTATATTGAAAATGGATTAATTTTTATGTATTATTTATTTCTCGCTTTAAAGTTTGGAGCCCAAACGGAGTTGTTCCAACGATTACATGATTACATCATTACATGAAAGAATATTTCTATCAACCTTTGCAAATTATTTCTAGAAAATATTATTTTATCTTTAAACGATTAAGGTTAAAATAATTAAAGTTTACTATGTAATAATAGTTTCCTTTAAACCCAAGTTTATGAAATAATACGCACAACATCAATGTGAAAAACAAATTAAGATGTTTCAATCTGCTTTTCTCCAACGTACTCTTCGTTTATAAAATACATGAACAAACAAAAAGCTGCTTTGAAGTTAAAATTGGTTCAATTTTACAGAATTTCACAACACATTTATTAAACGTTGTTAGTAACGACGCGAAGCTGAAAGCCGATGAAATTTTTTGCTTGCACAGTTTTATTTTACAATTTTTCGATTAGATTTTTGAGGCCTGTCAATCTTTTTTTTTATTAAAATGTCTGGAATGTGAGCAAATGTATTTTATAGGAGTACGCTGAAATTGACACTTACTAATGGTTAGCTGCTTTAAAGCTTAATGCAGCAATCATTAATGGATAAACTTGCCAATTTATCGTCATTGCTTCGGCGCTATATCATTTTATCGTGAGGTGTTTTTTTAACTAGAAATTCTTTCGCTGAATAAAATTTGTTTCTTGACGCAGTATAAACGATGGAAAAAAGGTCAGACTGAAAACTAAATGCAAATACGAATATGTATAAAATGATAAGAAATGCACACTTCTACACATGCATTTCAGTATTTCTTCAATATTCCTTCTTTCATAAGATTAATAATAATAATAAATTTTTATTCAACCCGATATACAATATTTCGTGATACATAGCTTGAGCAGTATAAAAGTTATAGAAATGTAAGAGAAGATCTATATTAAATTATTTTAAGTTTTTAGGTTAGAAATGGAAGAGAATATAAAGCCGAAGCTTGTTACGAGATTCTCTTCCAATATTATATTTAATCAAAATATTCAGAAATCATATCTTCCTACTTATATACAGGTTATTCAAAAGTAATCGACATCATCCCAGATTTCTGCATTCAGTTCTATTCCCAAATTTTAATTAGAAAATATTTAATTTTGACATAAACGCCGTTCGACTCCTCCCCTAACGATATTTAAGAAATGAACTGACAAAAATTTTAAAAGTAAAATTTTTACCAGTTGTCGCTGGAAGAGAGATTTTATTTGTCCATCGATTTTCTAGTTCTAAAAAAGCTGAAGGAAAACAGAATAAATATTGGTAGACTTTCAGGTTTTAAAAGATTTTCTAACAACACGTTGGATATATTTATGTACTTAAAAAACTTCCATAACGGAAATCCTTGTTCCTTCGCCTTATATACTAAAGATTTTCTCAGGTTATCGACAGCTTGGAACTATTCTAACTCCATGCGAGTATTCACTTATTTTCTTTTAAGTTAAAGTAGACATGTTTAAAAAATAGATAACTGCAAATAACCATTGTTAGCACACGTGGCTACACCATTATTTTTGTTTGTAGTGTTGTAAGTGCTTGTCACGCAACTGAAGTAACTGCGTTATTATAAAAATAATGTTATCTGCTAGAAGATAATTTAAAATTGTTTTGAAGTTAATTCAAATTTGTATGGACTCTCTTAACTTAATAATAGTAATTTACTGATAAAATTGCTATCCTTAAAATTCGCTTTAGGCAAAAAATTCGCATAAACTTTAACTTCAGATTTATATTTTGCGATAAGAAAATCAAACTTCCCTAAAAAAACCACTCGAATTTATTTATTTTAATTTTTTGAGGGCGTCGATTTTTTTGGCAACAGGTTGTAATTTAGACGCAGAGAATAAAATCAGTCTTTTCAGAACTTATGGAAAGTTTTGATAGAAATCGGTTTATAATGATACTCAGCATAAGGATTTTGAGATTGTTGCCATCAATAACCATCTATTACAAAAATTACAGCTTTATTATGTAATTTGAAAATTCGGTATAAGCGTGAGAGTAGAGAACGCGAGACAGCTCGAGCACCAACCCGAGACTTCTCGATTCCATGCCGAATGCTCTACCAATTATTTATATGTGAGTTTCTAATTACATCATATATGTATGTAAGACCTTCATTCTTTCGGTCGGTGTCTAGGGATTTTTGCTAACGATCATTCACACAGGAAATACGCTTCTTCTCTAAAAATACATTTATCAAACGAAAAATAAAGCAGGGGTACAATTATACATTGGACATTCTAAAATAAACTGTCACACGTCTTTCTTTCCTCACGTCTTTCAATGCTCTCCTCTTACGTATTGCTATCTGACTTCTTCCTATCTTACCACTTTCTGACTTCTCTTAAATTCACATTCGAAAACAACAAAAACCACGGGATTGCTAAAAGGGGACTATACTGTCGCCACTCAATAAAGCAAATATACTTAATATAGTGTTACAGCACACGATTGTATTGTTGACAGTTGCCCGATAACTATTCGATTCCACATATATATTTACACTAGCGAACTTCAGCAGAATCTCTGTGTGCTTGTAGACGTGCATGTGTGTGTATTTGTGATTTTTGATATGATTTGAAAAACGACACCTCCAAAATTTTTTACTCACACATTGAGTATTTATTTACATATACTGAAACATGTAGAAAAGTTAGATACGAATTCAAAATACTTTATTTATTAACGCAAAAAAAATGATTCGAACATATAAGTAATTCAAATACGTTATAATAAATATGAACAGGCGGTACTATTCGGAGATTAAGGTATTAGAAGATTTAAGCTAACACTTGATTTTAGTGTTTTTGGTAATATTGGTGGGCAAAATTTTGGAAATAAAAATAGGTATTGAAGTGTATCAACTTTTGTTTGCCTTAAATGTAAGCAAACACTGTGAAGGTGAGAAGTAAAATTATTTAATAGCTGTGTTAAACCACATTAAAGTAGATACGTTAAATGTATATAATATTCAATATCGTAATATCAAATGCACAATAAGATCAAAAATAGGTTAGTATATCATATATAATATGTTAAAGAAGTCCATTATATACTTCATCAAAATTAGGAATTAAAGTTAGTGAAATATGCGATTCTCTTTAGTCCTATATTTCTAAATATTTACTAAATGAAGTAGGTCAAGAAATATGTGACACACAGATGGTTCCTCGGAACTAGTGAAAGAACTCATAGATTTGACCAAGAGTGAAAATGGGGATTTCGTCTACCACTAACAATAAGAAACGAACAATCAAACAATATTTTTATGGAAAAGATCTTTTTGAGAGCATGCCTTTTGATGTAAACTGTCTATCGGTAACCATATCTGTTCCATTAGAAGAATAACCACAATGTAAATGTTGGTGAAAGGGTACAGTCTTTCAGGTCATAAAAAAATCAGTCGCTTCCATCTGTTTCTCTCATTTTATACGTGCTAATATATTTTTATTGGCTTTATTACGCACTTTCCTTTTAGTTGAATTAATATAAAAAGCACGGAAAAAATGAAGATAATTGGAATATGCTAAAACTGAGAAAATACTTTTTGATAACTAATAGCGCGGTTCTTTTTTAGTGGCATAAACATGCACAACTCCCAATCTAAGGAATAATTATCATTTATATACGTTGATAAGAATGATCGAAAAGTATTATTTAACATGAAATTAATTAATAATAATAATAATAATAATCATAAAGCAGAAGATTGTTAAGGATCTAAAAAGTGATAATTAAACTTGAAATGAATTATAGCTACTCTGCCGAGAGTAGTTTTCCTGTGACAAAACATTCGTTCGTTAAAATTAATTCATGGTATCCAGAAAGTATGGGATCGCATTACAAAATACATATAGTGTTAGTTTTTACTCGCTATAATTTTCTAGCTATAAAATGAATGCTAAAATGCAAAACTTAAAATAAATTCTTTAAAACAGAGTAAATGAAGCTCATATGAAAAAGTAAAATTTTACAAGTTGTAGATAAGTTTCGAAAATTTCTTTTGCGGAAGAAATCGGTCAAAAACATATGCATATGCAGTATATATGTATATGTTGAGAAAGCGAGAGGGGTTTTGTATGTGCATGTACAATGTACATTTTACATGCATACATACAATACGAAATCTGCAAAAACATATATAGTATAGCTATCATTCAAGGTTAGTAGTATCTAAGATTCCTGGAAGGACAAATTTCCGCAACAGATCTAACTTTAATAATCACAAGCACGATAATTTTTAATTTAATAATTTATAAATATTTATAAATTTATTATTTAATATAATTTTACAAATACTGATTTATGTTTTATGTCGTTTACGTCCATGCAAGTCATTATCGAGTTATAAGGAGGGTCATTCTTGTATTATGTGTTAATTTTTTACTTTCTTTTTTTTTATATATTTTTATACGATTAAAATACTTTCTATATCAAAAACATTTCACGACCCACAGCTGGAGGACGACTGATACCGATCACACTTTATATTCTCTAATATCTAAAAGATTTTATTATTATAATTTCATTATTACATTAACAATTTAATAATTATATGATTATATTATTAACAGATTTTATTATTATATTAACCAAACACAAAAGTTTAGACTCTAAAACTCACTAATAATTTTACAGCAGGCTTCTGTTGATTTCTGATAAAAAAAGAGAAAGAACAGTTCTTAATGACACAAAAAGTGTTGCACAAAATGCACTTAGAGCACGTTATAAATCATTATACATAAAGTGCCTACATCAGTGAGTTACGACTGAGGGCTATTTCATAAAATGTATCAGTAAGTTAATACAAATTACAAATATTTAATTCACAAGTGCGTGTATTACAATTATAAATATTAAGTTATAAAAACAATTAATAAGAATTATAGATAATTTTTGACGCCCAAGCATAAGCTCAAATTAGAACTTTTTATGTATAGAAGAAAAAGAGACAGCGCCTTGGCCCGGCGTCGAACCGGGGACCCATCTTATGAACCCGTGTGCCTTAACCTGCTTGTCACAAAGGCATAGGAAAGATTCCCTTTTTCTCTAGGCACCACGGTTTATACGGTGGGTCTTCGGTTAGACGCCAGGCAAGTGTAGTGTCTCTTTTTCTTCAATACGTAAGAAGCTCTAGTTTGAGCTTATTAGTGGGCGTCAAAAACGAGATATTATCTAAAAATTTCCCCTAAGAAAAAATTACAAAAATGTGTCTTAGTGCCTTAATATGTTGACCGTTTATGGAAATTGTTTTAACCCTAAGAAGGGTAAAAATAC
This sequence comes from Dysdera silvatica, assembly GCA_006491805.2. NCBI lineage: Eukaryota > Metazoa > Arthropoda > Arachnida > Araneae > Dysderidae > Dysdera > Dysdera silvatica. The sequence goes on from QLNU02015360.1 coordinate 106,051,365, forward strand.
TTTATAAAATAAGAAACATGTTATATAAATTTTTCCATGGATTTTTTACCTCAAACCATACTGCCTCTCCTCCCTTCTCCATGTAAAGATATATTAATTGATTCATAACATATGAAAAGTTAGCTGCATTTTAGTTTTGAAAATGCAGTTTTTTAAGCTTTTTAATTTTGTACCAAACATTCCGTGGTAAAGAGCGATAAGATAATGCGAAGATTTTTAAAGCAGAGCAAAATATATGAATTTCGCTGTGGATATAACATGCATGTTGCTTCATTTTGTACTTGTTATTCTATACATATAAATCTTTCCACTACTTTCTTGTTTATTTATGCGTAAATGTTATACTTATGTATATACAGTAAAACCTCCCTACAACGATATTCGATATAACGATAAATCCCTCTACAACGATAATTTTTCTCGGTCCGTATAATAGTGTTGTAGAGAGGTTTTACTGTATAATGAACCCTCCCTATAACAATGACTCCCTCTACAACGATAATTTTTCTCCGTCCGTATAATATTGTTGTTGAGAGGTTTTACTGTACTATATACGCAAAGTTTTAGACAGTTTATTATGAAAATTAATTTTCTTTCGTTCTTGGACAATTTTTTGTACGCATGTAAAGATAATTGTTCAAATATAGGATATAACATAGGACGAGAGCAGTTTCCGATAACACAAAAATATCACATTTGCTCCTCAAAAAAAAATGATGATAAATACTTAACTAATTGTGAAAAACAATAACAGTCTCCAAGTCACGCCACAGATAAACTGAACGGAATCTACGAGTCTAGCGAACAAGGGTTTTAAAGATTATAAAATAAAATGTGACAGTCAAAATCAAACAACAATATCAATCAACGTTTATTGGCGTAGTGATACCAACGCCGATGGTATGGCGTGATTAGATGGTGAAACGTTCGAAAGAAAATAAATATTTCTGCCTTCGGTGGGACCTGAACCCACGACCTTCCACTAAACTGGTATCACTACGCCAATAAACGTTGATTGATATTGTTGTTTGATTTAATCTGCGTAGTGTTCGATTTATATAAATAAAATGTAACAGATTAAGGATTTCTACAATCAATTGAAAATTAAAAGAAAAGTATAATAAAGAAATAAAGAAAAGTATATATAAAAAATAAGTTCCTTCCATAACCTGATGAATAAACTTTTGCAGTATTTTTAAACCACTGGTGGTCAAATACCAAACGTGAGAATATATATTAATATATACATATGCATATATATCATATCCACCCCGAGAATCCGCCAAAAAATAACAGCATATTCCAAAGTGATGCACAATGAAAAACTGGCCGCTAATTACGAGTTGGTAAGACCCTTCAATATCATATAGTACTCAACTGTAAAGGTCTGGTAAAGGTATAGATATAAGCGAATTTGATCCTATAGTTGGTATGAGGAAAAATAGTTGTTCCATTTCAGAGGCTACAAAACTTTTGGAATTTTCTCGTTCGATAGGCGTATGTGTGCAAGAAGGTTATATAAAGTTCTCAAAACTTCTTTCCAGCGGATAAAATACGATCTTAAACGGGCGATTGATACTCGAAGAGAACTGGCTTTTCTGAATCTTAACAATTGATCGAAAGGCCACGGTGAAGTAGACAGCGACATTATTTCTTTATAGAATGTCCACCAACTTTTATACAGCGACCATTCGACGAACAATGGCCCAAATGCAGTGGCGGATTTCCGCACAGGCGCACGAGGCGCGCATCTCTGGCCTCAGAATTTCAGGGGCATTAAAATCTTAAGGACAACAAAAATAAATAAATAATAAAAATAAAATTAAAAAAAATACTATACCTTTTTTTTAAATTATTGGCGAGTTTAGGAGTAGCATTTCGTGGTCACAGAGAAAGCACAGATATAAATCGCAGGGGAAATTTTTTGTATTGAGTATCTTGCCGAAGTCGATAGTTTTTTGGAAATTCGCTTAGAAAAAATTTGTAATCTAGGTAGTGCCGATGTGAATTATTTATCGCACACGGTATGTTACAAATTTATAAATGTAATGGGCAGTGAAATTACGAAATATTTATTTTCTGAAAATCAAGAAGCAGGTTATCACTCCATTATTGTAGACTCTACTCCCGATATCCCACATATGGACCAATTGACTTTTATTTTGAGATTTGTTGATAAAAATGGAAATATGAAAGAACGTATTTTTGGTTTTCTTAATATTCAAAATCCTGACTTCGAATTTTTGGAACGGATGGTATTAGAATTTTTAAAAGATTTATCGGTAGATACAAAACCTTGTAGGGGCTAAACGATAACGCAGAAAATATGGCTGGTAAATACAGCGGACCGCAAGTAAGAATAAAACATCGCATTAATACAGCAATCTATGTACCATGCGCTAGTCACACCTTAAATATAATAGGAAATTGTATTGCGGGATCCTGTTCGGACGCATTGCGCTATTTTGATTTTATTCAAAAATTATATGTATATTTCTCGTCGTTTACTCGGCGATGGAATATCTTATAAATAGACTGCCAATTACTGGATCTCAACGTATAAAAAGAATAGTTGGGCATCAAGAGCAGACACAGTTTCAGCATTAAAATTTAATTATCAGAATACTGAACAACACAACGAAACACATTTTAATGCAAAAGAAAATTTTATGATAAACGTAATGTTATTTGTGGCGTACTTATCTCAGAAGTATCTAGGAGAAGCGCCATTTATGGTGAATGAATAAATAGTGAAATATAGTGAATATAGTATAAATAGTGAATTAAAATTAACGATTTCTAACGGTCGCTGATATTGTCACACTTACCATTTAATAGGCAATATAATAACAAACAGACATAAATTTATATGATTATAACATAATATGCTATTTTTTATTCAAATCTATTTTTTATTTTTAATAAAAATGACTTATTTATATGATTATGACTCACAATTTTCTTTGTATTTCGAATGCATTTTTTTAATTAATAAACAATTACTGTTATAATTTTTTATTCAATCGTTTTCATTATTACGTTCCATGATCAATAATGAAATAACGAGTCATGATAACTGAAGGCGATTAAAACGCAGAGATAGTTTTAAATCATATGAAGAGGTGAAAACTGTAAGGGTAAACGTAATACTTTTTGCTAAATTGAATTACGTGAAAAATTAAGATCTTAAAAAGCTATCTATCGGTTTTATAAGGCTACTTTAAAATGTTATAAAATTCATTTATATCCTTAAGATTTTTACCCCTTCATATAACCTAAAATTTTTGATACGGCCTAACAGTTGTCAGCATTGGCGTATCTAGCCTCAAAGTGTAGAGACTAACTTTTTGGGGGGTAGCCTCCACCCCAATGGTCATCACATAGTATTAATTAGATATTTAACTGAATCAGAAATTTTCAAGGGGGTAATATTTTTCTAGTGGGGGGATATGCCCCTAGCTCCCCCTAGTTACACCAATTGTTGTAAGATAGGTAGGGACAGGAAAGGCGGCAAAGAAAACATTTAGGGGGGGGAGGCGTAAAAATTAAATTGCGCCTGGGACCTCTCAAGTGCTGAGACCGCCACTGCCCAAATGGGCTTTAGTACTTGAGATTAACATTGTTGAACGCCCTCGTTTATTCCATAGTATCGTAAAATAGGATTGTATTGGAAGTAAAGATATGACAACCAAACTCCAGAGAAATAGAAATTAATAGACTTCTCAAATGAAGCAAGATTTCAACTTCAAACAACTGACAATAAGTTTGTAAACGAAGCTACGGACCCCGCAAACCAACTTGGAATATTACAAGCAAGTGAAAGTAGTACAACGTTCTGGAATAAGAGTTAACTTAAGTTATTTTGAAGCTCGCATACTTACTGAAGCTCGTAATTAAACTTATCGAGATTCATTTGTTAACAAATTTTGCATTCAACTGATTAAAGCCAAAGCAATTAGAGTCATTACTCTCCGATTCTTCGGCTTAGATTCAATTAAGAGTAAACTTGGTCGTTTGTAAATGAATTTCCTTTCGTAGGTCACATCTTAACGCAATCAATAAATAATAACGAAGGGATATCGATGGCTAATCATGAATATATCGACATCGTGATTTCGAAGAATGATTTTTCAGTAAAAGTTAAATTATTTGATATTTAGAAAAAATTATTGCTTATATTTTCTGCTTAATGTAGTTTTGTTTGATGACTTTCAATTACTCCTGCTTTCACTACGATTATAGAAAGTTATTTGCAAACTCCCGTGAATTTTTAAAACTGCTAATTAGTATTCTTTTGAATTAAATGCTGGTAAAGCTGTGTGTGTGTCGTAGCTATTTTCTAAATACTCAGGGGGTGATAGTTATTTAAACGATATTAATATCTTCGATAGAACTTCCGGTAAACATGAATTGAAATATAGTAAATAATAAATTTAAAAATACGTTTAATTCGAACTTAACCATTCCATATATCGAAAATAAGGCATATTTAAGAAATTTAACAATAGAGTTGCTGAACTTCGATTCCCGTGCTCTTACATTTTATTTTTCTTGTATGAATATTTATGCAAAAATAAAAAAGGAAAACATGTTTAAATTTTTTTATTTTCATAAAAAAAACGGGTGAAGGTATTCTCCTCTATATCATTAAATCCGGTCACAAAAGTAATATGATAGAGTACTCTAAAGTCAACTTCCAAATCTTATTTGTAAATATCATCATAAAGTTTCTTAATAAATATCTAGGTTATGCTTAATTATTAGTTAATGCTACTGAAATATAACACAGATGTTATTTAAAAAAATGTCTTACTTAAAAATCTAGAACACTGTGCGACTTTTTTTAAGAATCTGCAAAAATATTTGGCATTTTTTCACTTACTTATTTCATTCTTTGATTATTTCTTATTAAAAATTTACTTCGGGTGATAATTTCTAAGAAAATTTATGGAATTATATACAAAAATATCTGATTCTTACTCAAGAAATAAAATTTTCTGTAGTAGTCTTAGAGATTTCATTTCATTTTTGTTTAATTATGCAGTATAGTTTGATGAAATGCTTTGTCAACTGTCATTTTTGAAAATATACTTTACAATATTAGCTTAAAAATATTAAAAATAGTTGCTTTCGATCACTTTCCAACAAAATGTTTAATTTCAAATACATACTAACTATCGATAAATTAGCAAAGCAGGAGTAGAAATTGTTCATAAAAGACTATGCAGAAAATCAAATCGCTAAGTTTTTAGCTATAAAAAATAAATTGTGTGCATTAAAATTCTTATAACTCTCATTTCGACCTATATAAAAGACAGCCAAGGGAATCGACAATGAAATAAAATTCTAAAAGAAAAATAAACTATATAATGATGGTTAAAAATTTTAATTTTCGTAACAATAATCATTAACGAAAAGATTGCTGGGTATGTTGAAATAATTTGTACGAAAACTTGAGTTATTGGAAACCCGCCACACAGTTTTTATTCCAAGAGATAATGATTTTTTCAAGTAAGATTGAAAATGCTGGAACGACAATTTACTTTCTGAATAAAAATGTAAAGAAACTTTTCTTCTGCGCTCTCATGGGAGGAAACGAAATATTTGTCCGTTTAACAGAGATGTAAGCAAGCGACGAGGGAGCCGTAAAGACGGGAAAAATGGTTGTTTAATTTCGAGAATTCGTAATGTGCCTTTTCAGAGACTTTTGCTAAGAAATAATGTAAATGGTGCGAGAAATATATTGTTTGCCGAGTTACTTGAGCTAAGATATATTGTTTTATATATTGAACGTTTTCTGTACGGGATCTATGCATAAATGTAAATTGAAGAGGAATTTTGCTTCTAATAATTCGTATGTAGTCCGATTTCTTTAAAACACTAACATAATTGGAAATTACTATTATGGAGTCTAGAGACAGAAAAGTGTTAATTTCTCAGCAAGACCTATGTGTCATTAGAAATTATGATTAGAGACAAAAATGGTGAATGCTTTTTAATACTATAATGCAAATTAGAAGTATCAACATATGTCGGTTTATTCTACACCAAGGATATTACTCTTCATTGCATGATAATTAACTGGTATTTAAAGGTTCATTACTAATGATGGAAACGATGACGATATTTTTTATAATCATTGACAACACTTACAGCAACATGTTATTAAAATATATACGTATACACAGAGCAATACCCGTATACAACAAGTAACTTGGGACCAGGGAAATTTTCAGTATATTCCGTCGTTAGCTAAATCCATTTTGGAATTTAAAATTCTAAACTTCGAAAATAAAACCTCTATGGGGTAATATATGCACGTGCAGTATGCGTACAATATAATACTCAGCTTTAAATTTGTTTAATATTTAATGTACGTGTCGCATTATTCCTTGATTTTCAATAAAAAAAGATATAAAAGAAATTACGTCAGTAATTATTCCATAATAATCTAAATTTACAGATGTTCAAATATTGGTCTACAATTATTTATTTCGTTATACAGCCTTTACTTTCATTAAAATTTAGTCGTAAACTATCTAGAGTTTTAAATGCCTAGTGATTATTATAATGCGTTGCCTCAAAAAAGTGTTTATAGTGAACAATCATGTCAACCTTATCATGTATTAAGAAAGAAATGAGGATTCTCAAAAATTCTCCGATTTAAGTGCTGAAAAGCTTATATTATCATGTTCGCCTCAGTTGAAAAGGTATCCTCGCTCACTGATATTTTTTTAGAATTCTATACGTTTTGTTTTAAAAGTTTCTCCATTTTTTTACTCATTATATCCGGGATCCGCTAAAAGCGATTAAATTGTATTGCACTTATCCAGATATTATTTGCATATAATAATAAACTGCATTAAATTGCGAAATAATATCTAGTGAGCAAAATATGATATCTTCACTTCCCAAGAGAAAATTAAACTACACATTTAGTCGAACTGATTATAATTTATATATTTTTAAAATATTTTTAATTTTTATATGAAAGTTGTTTACACAAAGAATGAAAAACCCACTCAACAGAGAAGAATTTTTAAATAATTAGAAAAATAAAAAATTCATCCGCAAATTAAACGCAAACAATTAAAACATAATTAGACACAATACTGTTTATATGAAATGTATAAAAACCAAACCGGATAGATAGAATATGCACAAGTTTCAGAAGCTACTCTTCCACTGAACACACACACCAACGTCTACAGTACCGTTACTTTCCATGTTACACTAATATGCTATATATGATCGTCAAGAATATTTTCTTAACATATTAAACTTCTACAAATGAAACCGACTGGAGTCTTATACAAATGTAATCTGCTATCATTAAACTCTTTTGTGCTTTTTCCTGAAATTTACAGCTAACTCCATATGAATTTGGCTATTGAAAAAAAAGTAGTTTGCTCATTAAAATGCGTTCATAGATAATCAAGCATTTTTTTGATATCAGTTTAAAAATTTAATTGCATTGCCTTCAGCGAAAAATATCTTTCTAAATAAAAAACCCAATTCATAGTAAATCAAACTCTGTTTTTAAAAACCTTGCCTACAGCACTGAAAATACGGAAACAATGCGATTTAGAAATTACATTTCTTTAGATCAGTAGTTCCCAACTTTTCTATGCCCCGAGCCCCTATAAAATGTCTGATTGATATACTCACACTCCTTGCAAAAGTAAATAGCGCCCGCCCTTAATAAATGGATTGATTAATAAAATCAGTTACTCAATCCCCAAGGATGGATTCAAATGAATGTAATGTCATTGTAAAATTGCCGATTACTAAAATCAACAGTGCCGCTTATAAAAATCTAAAAAGTAAATGGAAAAATCTAATAACATAGCAATTGTACAAAAATCAAGGTTAAGATGTGCGATATATATATAGTTCTTTTATTGAAATACCTCTGTCACAATTCGGCTAAGTATCCAAAGGGGTCAAATCGTCGATTTTAGAAATTAGCCACCTGATATAATCGAATTTATTGGAGCAGAAACGTGAGCAACAATGGAACATTGAACGGTCGGCACAATAATCACATTCGAAGGCAAAAAAGCTTAATTTCTAAACCTAATACAATACCGAGAGAAGAAATAAAACTAAAAAAACTTTTAACTCAGTCCGTAGAATGAAAATATTAAATGAGTAATTAGATTCTAATTTATTCAGCAAAACGTGTGAACAGTAAATTAGATGATAACCCATGACTGGTCATTCAAGAACATAAGCCTCCCCTTCCCGGACCCCATTTTGGGAACCGCTGGTTTAAATATATAAAATAATGATATTATATTCCTATAGTATATACAACGTCACCTCCCTTAAGGGAACCTCCAAATAAGGGAGGAATGCTCTGGTCCCCCTTTAGTCTACATATATACATATATATACATGTGTTTCCGAAGAAGAAGTCATCTGTATTTAAGAAACAAAATGGGCGGTACCGTGGATGTCACTTATTAGGAGATGACATTATATAGGGAAGCAGCAGCAAACCCAAGCGGTGCATTTCCGACCGAACAAAAAAAGTTACAAACTCGGCCGAATTCTAAACTGAGAGCGTGGGGGGGAGTTAAGAATAAGATTAACAAGAAAGTAACAAAAGGCTCTTAAGGGGTGGATGTGGACAGCTCTTGCATATTTACCTGTAGATTACGTTAAGAAAAGACGGCTGTGTATTCGCAGCAAAAAAAAATCATCAGCTCCTTCTCTGAAGCAGTTTTCCATTGTTTTGTTTCTTAGTGGATGGTAAACACTGCTTTTGCAATAGAAATGTGGAACTGTTTCATCGTACGCCATCAAACTTATGATGCCGTAAAAGATGGCAATTTAAACTCAACTCGACATTAAACAGACCATAGCTAAACTTTTCCAAAGTAGTGACAGCTTTAAAGAAAAAAGCGGAATTCTACGGTTATAATTGATAGAAGATATCTTAATTTAGAAGGCGGGGAAAGAAATGATAAGCACGTGACAGTAGAAGAACAAATTAGGAGGGCACTTGAAGTGTAGAATTCGGAAAAAGACATCAGAAAATGCCTTACGATACTTTTATAGCTACAGAAAATAAATTGAAAGAAAAGTAAAAAATAAAGAAAGAAAAGTAAAAACATAAAGAAGACAACATTTTTAAAAACACAAAGAAGACAACATTTTTAAAAATACAAAGAAGACAACATTTTTAAAAACACAATAAAAAATTAAACTAAAAAATTTAATTAAACGACAGACGAGCAAATCTCAAACACGCCAGCACTTATGATACTGTCAGTTCTAAGTCTAGATAAAATGTGAAGGAAAATTTGTATAAAAATTTCGTTGTAATTTTTGCCTGCATTTGATAGGTTAAAGGAAAAGTAAAATGAATATGGTGCAGCAGCTGATTTCGTTAAATAAACTAAGATACAGCTTCCATGAAAAAATAATTTAAAATAACATTTGTAACGTGTGGTTTCCAAGAAAAATAATTCAAATTAACATGTGGTACCCCAGTAACAATTCCAATTTGTATCTTTGCGGGTGGTTCAAGGAAATTTTTATTTGACGATAGGGGCTTCTTTCTGCTGTTAGTCCCCTTTAAGTAAATTTTTTGTAATAGTAATAATCCTTATAGTAAAGATGAAACGACACACTGCGCAAAATATTAAATAAAATAAAACACATTAATACAGTTTAACACAGTGCTAATGTGTTTTATTTTATTTAGTAATAATCCTTCTTTAAACTTTTCTGATTTGAAATTGGGTCACGCTTCCAACTTTTATTTTTTTTTTAATCGGTCGGGAATGCATTGGCCGAATTTGAAAAGATCCCAAGTTATTTATATTTCATTTATCATTTATTATATGCAAGTGTATAATTACGCTCATAAAGGACACTGAGAAATTTTAAACAAACACATTTCAATGAGATGTCAGACATTATTTTTTTTAAATATATGTGTGTATACTGTGTAATGAAATGTTAATAAAAATATTTAAATAACAAAACAATACAAGGTTTCACCAGGAGATTCCATAACAATTGTTTTTTCAACATTCGTGTAAAGTTTAAAACACGAGTTTCGAAAGCTAACTGCTCCCTTTGTCAAGTGAAGGCAGAAATTCTGCCTTCACTTGACAAAGGGAGCAGTTGGCTCCCGAAACGTCGTGTTTTAAACCTTACGCCAGTGTCGAAATAACTGTTGTCAAACATTTAAATGTCGTACAATCCAAGAATTTAAAATATCATACACAACTCTATTATTTCCTTCTCTAAACTTTAATGTTCCAATTAAGTTAAACAGCTATGCTGAAATCTGAAATAGATATATGTACATGTATGAGTTTGTGAATTTCCGAATTTATATTCCTCTCGTAGATATCTTACAGACCAATCATAATAAGGCAATAAACTGTAGGCACGTGCCTTCATAATTTTAAATGCATGTCATTTATCTGAAAATCTTGAAAGCAAATTTTGTGAAACCCCTTTCTTGCAACCACACTGTGACTTGTACACCTCAAACACCCTTTCAGTAAGTCCTTGTTAGTATCATAAAGAATAGTATTTCTAACGAAACAATACAGAGTTTCACCAGGAGATTCCATAACAAACAGTTATTTCGACACATATCTCTATTTATCCGAGCA
>QLNU02015360.1:106062101-106072658 GCA_006491805.2 Dysdera silvatica
GGAGCAGGTTTATGGTAGTAAAGCAGAATCGAAGGAGAGCAAGAAGCTGATAGACGAAAACAATAAGAGTGTATTACTAGCGGGACTGAAAGATAAATTACAATTCCATGTGATGAGTAGATTTCCGCAAAGCTTCGAAGAAACATGAGAGCTGGCTAAGGAATTCGAAAAAAAACGATATAATATTTTCAGGTGGAGCTATGATAAGAACAGAAAACGAAAGTCGGGAAAAATTAGGAGATAGGACAGAGCAAGAAAGAGAGGAACAAAAATGGAAACAAATAATCGGGGAATTAAGAAGGGAAATTTCTTAAGTATTAAGGGAAGAAATCGCAGACGCGAGGTGAGAACTGAATGCACGTCTTTGCGTTGGATGCTTCTTTGCATATGAGAAAGGGCTTCTACGTGGCACGAAATTCGAATACCTATCACGATATTCGTATATCGTGCACAACATTTCGTGTTAGTCGATAAATAACCCGCAGAGAAAAGAGTGACTTCGTGCGTCCGGTGATGTACGATCCCACAACCCTTTGATTGCCGGTCAAATACTCTATCCATTAGTGAGATCGTATCCCGCCGAACGCACGAAATCATCCTTTTCTCTGCGGTTGATTTATCAAATAAGACTTCAAAAATTATCCTTACAGATGGAATTATTTACTTTCAATATTTCATGTTAGTTCCACACTAACAAGGGAAGGGCCCGAGCTGGACGACGCCAATTTTAATGAGAGTAGTCTCATTTGAAAGCTTTTAAAAAATTATTAGACACGTATGTGAGCGTTTTTCAGCGTGGGCTTTAACATAGATGCCAGGGACCAAAGAAGGGGAAAATTAGGGGCATTTTCGAGGATTTCAAACGGCTGTATCTCGGTTAAAATTTAGAGCTAAAGATTAAGTTTTGATGCATTGTATGCATCTTTCAAATATATCGAATACATGTTTCAGGATTTTTCGGATAAAACATTATTAAACGTAATTTTTCAATTCTGAACATCGCCTCTATTATTGATATCCATTAAAAGACTTATTAGCAATTCGGCGAAATCATTGGCGATATTTCCAGAAAAATCTTAAAAACCGACTTGCTCGTATCTTTATCTCACCTGAACCTATAAAGAGCAGAGATAGTTATATTTTGCGACAAACGCAGTAACTAATAATTGCATTTTTTCTGCATATTCTTGCAGTAAAATTTAACATGTATTATTTGATCAGAATAAAAAATTATCCGATTTTTTTTTATATTTTTGAGAAATCTGTTTTTGTTTTTGTAAGTAACAAATATTCACTTTCGCTAACGTTCTTTGCAACTAAAGTCATAATAATTGTCAAGACGTTATAATTTCCTACACAAGTTTTCTGTAACTTAATATCAATCTGAATAAAACGTATAAACGTAGTTCATATCGTTCAAACACACATATACATTACTCATATACAACATGCTCATCCTATAATATAACAACATAAAAAAAATGAAAATTATTTTTGGAGAACAATGCAATCCTTTTACTATTCCAAAAAAACCCCGAGCGATACATGATGAAGAAAGTAGTACACTCTAACGCAGTGACGCACCCACCGGGGGGGGGAAGAGGGATGGGGCCCAGAATCTAAGGGCCAGGGCTTGGGCTGACCAAACGGAAAAATTATTTTGATATTGCTCTTGAAAAAAAAAAAAAAAATGAACAGAATACAAACGCCTTCCTAATTAATAAGACAGTTCAAAAAGGTTATTGATGTTAACCCCCTTCCCCCCACACCTACACATCTTTGAACAAATTCTGTGTGCCACTGACCCCCCCATTCGGAAAATTCTGGGTGACCCACTGTTCTTACGCAAGGTAGTTTTTGGGGTATTACGAATGCAAGTTATTGAACGAAGATTTTACTCTTCGTATGAAAAGACATTAAATGATTATAAACAATAAATTCACGATATTTCCCATGAGCAGTAAGATCTTCGATCATTAATTTGTATCCTTAATGCATAAATTTATATTTCAACCTCCTTTTATATGTTTGTTATTATTACATGCATATTCAATAATACAAACGCAAACAGCCAGCTTTCTAGAAAGATCGCCATTGATTTCACCAAACTGCCAAGAAGTCTTTCGATAAATAGCAGTAATAGAGGCGATATCCAAAATTACAAAATAACATTTAATAATGTTTTATCCGAAAAATCCTGAAACAAATATTCGACATATGAAAGATGCATATAATGCATCAAAACTTAATTTTTAGCTCTAAATTTTAACCGAGATACAGCCGTTTGAAATCTTCGAAAATGCCCCTAATTTTGCCCTTCTTTGGCACCTGACATCTATATTAAGGCGTATGCTGAAAAACGCTCCAATATATGTCTAACAATTTTTTGAGAGCTTTCAAATGAGACCACTCCCATTAAAATTGGCGTCGTCCAGCTCGGGCCCTTCCCTTATAAGTACTTCTCGACAGAAAGCATTTTCTAAACTGTTAACTTTATAATTGCATGCAAAATTCGAGATAGAAAAAAATGAATAGAAGTATGGCCAGTAAATTTGTGGTTCTTATTACCGTTTTATAAAAATTTTTATAATCATTTATAAATTGTAGAAATCTGTTTATCTATTCTTAGAATGACAAAACGATGCGTTTCCACTCTAGTGTCTTCTTTTCCAATTGTAAGTTGTAGAACTGTGCAGGCCATGTACTTGAAAATTGCATATATATATATACTTATTATTGACACTAATGAATGTGCTCTTTTTTACATATAAATGAATGAAAGAATTTATATTTTTATTATTGAAAATTTTCTCTGGTTGTTCATATATTTTGTCCAAAACTTAATAACAATAAAATTATGATAAAATTTTATTTCCTTTAATCAAATTGCATGTACACACACATATATACGTATATAAAGCAATAAATGAAAAATGTATTTATTACAAATGAAATAAAAATTAAGCAGTAATACAGTGAAAAAAGCATGCACAAAATATCTCGCAACCGAATAATGTTCAAACTACAATTCGAAATGAATTAATGGCAGTATTCAGAATGATTATTTTTAGATGTCAATATGTTGTAAATAAACTTAATGTTTTACTTGTTCAAGGTATTTCGTGTCTTTAGAGTACATTTTGATTTTGCGTGCTTTAAGTTTAGTTAGCTGTGCACCAATTTAAGCACTGATAGTCAAACTACACGGTCGAAAAATCAATTAATGAAGCGAACACAACAGACTATAGCCCTTAACGGAAGATATACTAAAGGGTACACACAATTCAAATCCAGATCGATGTCGAGAATAACGATAATTAAACATTATCGGTCGAAAAGGCAATCCACTTGTAAGCTATGCCATAACATAGTATATATAATTTTTTCATAAAAAATAAAGGCAGGCTTGATAATTTACGATTTCACTTTCTTTTCAGGGCCATCCCTGTCGCTGTCATAATCTGTTGAAAAACTGCGGTAGTTACCTTGAGCATATTCTTCAGCATATTCATGATTATCGGGATCATCTTTAGGATTGTCTTTTCGGTAATATGCAAAGCTTTTCTTCATCATTTTTGGTTTCTCTTGAGCAGAGTCTTCTTCCTCACTTTGAGACTTATCGTAGTGTGAGCCGCCAGTTTCGGAATGAGCGTAAGGTACTGGAGCATACTCACGTTGGTGCGCTGCACCTCTGTAATTATCTCGTGAATCTTTCACATTTGCCTCAGAAACGACTTCCTTATTACTATCTGTTTCGGGGTATTTATATTCATAGGAATGAGTTTTATAGGTTGGTTCAACTGTTGCTTGCTTTTCATTGAATTTTGACAATTTTGAGCTCAGCCTCCCGTGATGATGTCTCAGCAAAGATAAAGGATCTCTCGTTCTAGAAAAACTTTTAAAATGAGCGTCAAGCATGTCATCGATATAACCAGGTTTCAAGGGATCTTTTGGCGAAGGCTTGTCATTGCGAGAAGACCAAGATGAAGGTTTTGATGAATCTTGACTATCATAATATGATGAGTCGCTACTGGCAGTCTTATATGATGTATCGGGAGCGCTTGGTTGGAACGGCGATGGTGGTTGATATTCTGTAGTAGTGTGGGGAATCTTGGCATCTGGTCCCTGGCCATCTGGATATTCGCATTCTTTGGAAATAATAACACTTTTTACACGACCGTTATCTTCTTCTTTAGAATCTTCATCATCTCGGAGTTTCTTGACGACCGTTCTGCAACCATCTCCATCGGGAACACTATCGTGACGATGACTTGGTGAAGGTCCCCTCCAGTAAGGCTTGCCATTCAATTTAACTTCGATAGGATCCTTGACGTAAGCCTCATAATTAAACCGCGGTTTATATGATGGCACATACTCGCTAGAGGCAGCGTCTAGTACTGTCATCAAATCGTCCTGGCGACTTTGCGGCATCCTCTTCATTGTTTGAGACACTAAATCTTCAAAAAATCGAATGTTGTTCGAAGCTTGCGTTTCAAGATCGCGTTCGGATTCTTCTGTGTCTGAATCCCCAGTATGATCATAATACCGTGGTTCAGATTCGGTTTCTTCATGCGGAAGGGTTTTCTCTAGTAATTCTTCATCAGTCCAAAGTAATTTTTTATCTTCCAGATGCTTAATTAACTGCTCTTGAGTTTTAAATTCCCCATCCAAAATAATTGTCCTTGGAGCAGCTGTTGGTTTCATGCTTTCAACCATCTTTTCCAATTCGTCCAATGATACGGAAGACATTGCTTTCGCTTCCATCCGGGAACGGGCTTCAGGATCGTCAGCTTCACGGCAGTGACTGACAACCATGAGCTGAACAGCGAGGCCAAGCCACTAGACAACAGAACAAAATAGGCAGTTAGACAAAATGTAATAATTAATATTTTAAAAAACCTGAACAAAAGTAGTAAGTAAATCAGGGGCCTTCGTTTCTAAAAGTCACAAATACTAAAAATATTAATTTTTATAGTTAGTGGTATCAAGTTTTATACAAGTAAGACAAAAATTCAAAAATATATAAAGTTTTAATTTGACACTATACCAATAAATTGGACAAAAGTAAATAAATACGAATTACAAAATGTATTTCTAATATATCTTTTGCACCTGTCCTTTCAAAGAACGCACATAAATAATCCAAGTATTTCATGAAACTTCCGTAATCTTGTAGAGAGCATGAAGTTTTTTAATGATTATTATATTAAATTAAATTATTATATTAAATAATATTATCAATAATGAGAAAGAGCTAACATTAACCTAGAATTATAAAAATAGATTAATGTTCTTCATGAAAAGGTTAATTAAAGATGTGAAAACTGTGTTTAGCAAGGAAAGGTACTGTATACGTCCATTTAACAGAGATCATGGGAGTTTTCAGTAAGTCCATGATGTAATATCAACTGTAGCCTGTAAAACTATATTTAGTCTAAGTAAGTTGAAAACACTTCGTAAATAATGTAAATATTTTCTCTAAATACTTATCACAGTTCAAGGAGAGGTTAAGCTCCTCAAATTAAATTAAATGGATCACTCTGTATAGTATATGGTATAGTCTTTCAGTACAATGCTTACAATAAGCACACATACATGCACACATGCTGGAAATGTCGGTTCCCTGCAGAACACCGAAGTTTGTGAAGCATTGAAGAACCGTCAACAATCTGGAGAGTAACCTCCTGGACACTGTTGGTAATTCTGTTTTTATTGGTAAAAACTGCTCTAGCAGGGTAAAAGTGTAAAGCATTCTTTTATATGCGCGAAAATTCAGAATTAATTTCTAAGGTACTGTAAAGCGTTGGACCTTTTTCTGCAGCCTCGTAATTTCGAGTTACATTCTAGTGGCGAAATGGCCAAGGGGTTCGTATTCTTTGATAATTCTATGTCTTTTGGGCGTGAGGCCAACAGCTGCACCAGTCCACAAATCGAGCTCGCGATATCCACTTTTACAAAAACCTGAAAAGATAAACAAGGGTCTTGTGTGAACTGTACGTGTGAGTTTTGTTTTTATATTATCAGTGCAAATAGAATCCAAATCGCAGAATAGGGTCATTACTAGAAATATAGTATCCAGAACATTACACCAGAGTAGTGGTTCCCGACTAGTGATACGCGTACTACTGGTAGTATGCTGGAAATTGTCCTACGGTAATTATTACTTTATTTCCTGTTTTCATTTCTAAGCAATAATGCTACTTCTAACTACAGAATGTTATCTCGCCATTTTGTTTTCATTCCAAAAGCAGTAGAGCGTGCCTTTATTTGAAATTCCTCTCTTTTCCCTTTTCTCCTTCCTGGTACATATACACTCATTCTTTCGTATGGGTAGAGTAGGCGGCCTGACCACACTTGTTCATGTCAAGAACAAGTACAGTAACTGACTTAATATGGAGAACGACCTAAAGTTAAAACTTGTACAACTCAATCCGATTTAAAAATGTCAACTTCCATGTAGCAAAAGCAAATATCACATTGATATGTACAGCTCCTCATGTGCCAAATTTAATGTTTTATTATTCAATCTAAAAACGTAAATATAATGTGCATAAGTATAAACATGAATAAATAATTGAGGTTAGTCGTGGCACTCGGTGTTTATGCAATTATTTTTCCTGCTAAACCTCGAAATTTTAGGTGATTGTAGTACTTAAAATAACGACGAAATTGGAAGTGGTACTTTATTGAATAGTTTGGAACAACTTCACGTGAGTACTTACTGGTAAAGATATGATAATAAGAAACGTATCAACATCGTACCAAATAAAACATTCGAAAATCTATTCGCTTCTATCAGGATGTCTTAATATTTCTGTAACGTTTGTTGGGAAATTTCCTGGAGAAATTGTATGTTGTCTTGCTGAATATTTTTTAAAGTGTTGCACGTTTAAGAATTCATTCCTTAGCAGTCTGACAGCATATAATGGAGCATATTTTGCAGTAGGTTTCATTTCTTATATATGTACTGGTGTTCAACATTAAAAGATAATCTACAAAGGTGTGAACGTTATGCATGCTAAGAAAACAAAATAATATGAGCTAAAAAGACTACATAATTACTGCAAATTACTCCATAATTTTAGAAATTCCAACTATAATACAACCATTAGTTTGAAATGTGTATGAATTATTCAAATGGAAACAGGAGGAATAAAAAGTAAACTGTCTCATATAGTTTCTGAAACATCAACGCGACGTATGATCGATCACCCTAACAACTATTATACATCGCTCACAACATTCTTTATAATCAAGACTGCTAATCAGTTTTGAAGAATATTCTTTATATTCATATTAGCTGAATATCATATTTAATTATATTTCGTTCCATATACTACGAATTACTTCGAGGTATATATATAACTTTGTAGATTATCTTTTAACTCGTGTACAGGCATATTCATAAACACTGGTGCTCTAATATACAGTAATTTCTGTCATTAGCAACTTTCAAGAGATGATGAAACGTCGCTAAATAGAGGGAATGTTAATCGGAACGTGTGTAAAGCTGCAGAGCATTTGTTAAGGCTTCAAAATACCGGCGTTAAACAGAAATGGTCGTTAATTAGAACAACGTTGCTTAAAGAGATTTGTGTACAGGGTGCTTCATAATTCCCTCCAGGGTTTGGTGAGATTATAGTTAAAAAACTATGGCGAATTCATCAAAAAGTTTCATATCAATGGATAGAGAATCACTTCCAAGTTTTTATTAAGGAATTAGTTAGACGACGGCACTTGTAGGACTCGGTAAAAATACAAATGAGTGGTAGACAATTGTTAATAGATAACGGGTGTACCACAAGTTTACTGTGTGTTAAAATTCACTAAATGTGAGGCCGTTGTGACAGTACAGTGAAAATTTCATGCAAAGCACCAACAGAAAGTACCTACGGACAAGACAATTCATGTGTGGTACAAAAATCATTATACGTTGTACGTCGTTAACATTGACATGTTGAAACGAGTATGGCAACTTGATTTTAGAATTGAAGTATGCCACATTACCATGGGTACACATATTGAACTCCTGTAAAGCTTGCACATAACTTTAGGTGATTCTTTAAATAATGGTATGAAGCTTTTTGCTGTATTCTCTCTTTCTTTCTCTAGTATCATAACTTTTTAACTATAGCCATCCCATACCCCGGAGGGAATTATGAAACATCCTGTATATATAAGAAATACTTCTCAGACAATATAATTTATGAATGAATACATGAAAATCATAATTATGAGTGGCTACTACAAGCAAATGTTTTACTCGAATGCCGATATATAGAATAGGGTAAAAGCATAAATAAGCAATAGTTGTTAGTCCTAATTACATCCTATATATTCTATGTATATACGACTTTTGTATATAATGATATGAATAAGTTTTTAACAAGTTAAATACTCAGTACCTCACTTACGGCTTAAACAGTCCCTGTCATTTTTTTTTAAAAGGTTTCTATGACAATGTAAGTATGACTAAGCCTTACAAAATAAAATATTCAATCATATAAAAACTTACTCATTTTTATTTAAAAACATGGCATATTCATATTCTAATCTAACCTCCTCCTCCTCATTTTCTACGCAAACGAACAAAGAAATGAATAAAATGCGTTGATTTGTTCTGAGATAGAAATAATTTGTAAAATAATTTTGAAGAAATGTATGTTCCAAAAACTTTAAGTTGCTCTTCCTTCTGGTGAGCTGACCAAACAGTAGCTATATTCCCATCGCATTTTCGAAGAAGTGAAAATTTAAAATAGATTTTTAAACTTACGTAAATATACAATTCACATATGATATTTCTCAATCTTTTGAATTTGTAATTTTTCCACCTAATTCTTTTAAACCACATATTCACGTGTGTTTAATTTTAGCCTTTCAGTGTATTTTGTCTTCAATATACTCATCACTACTCGTATATATATATATATATGCATATTGCTAGGCATATGATAGATGTCTCCATATCTGGTAATAGAATAAAATGCTTGAAAATTTCATCATATTCGATACTTATAGTAAATGCATACTAGAAAACCATCGAGCGATATTCAAATGAACCAGATCTAAAACATTTAAAAGGTAAAGTCGCCTCTCTAGCACATTTTTTGCAAATTAGTTCTTTAAGAATATAGAATAAGAACTATTTAAATATTTATTGCTTTGTTTTGCAATCGACCCGTTAAAACGCTGATATTGGCATATAAGAAAGCGCGCATTGTTTAAAACTAATTAGAACCCAACTGACCATGCTAAGCAGTAAAAATGAGCTCTGATTCGAAGAGTAGATATTCATTCTCGTCACGTCTAGTGTGGAGATTAAAAAAGTAAAAAAATGTATAAGAACGACCTCATTTTAGTTCTTTAGTATCAACGCCACGCCAGGGTGAAAAAATAAAATCCCATTTTAGTTTTAAAAAGAGCTAAATCATGGAAAATTGAAAGATTTTTCTTTGTTGGAAAAGAATTCCTGAATAATTAATTAGTTCTTAAGTGAAAATAATTCCCTGACGCTTGGGGAATTTTTTTTCAATTTTCCACGCGCTTTGTACAAGGAACTTCAACTGTATACATTTACATACGTGTATAAAGGAAAAATGTAGAAAGTATCCTTCATGTTGTGTGTCTCTTTTAGTGCTGATCTTGTAAATTGTGTAACCTGCGTTTAAACGTGGCATTAGATATATATAAAAGAATACATATCTGAACAAAATTTGTTTTTATTATAATTAACAGATTGTTTAAAGAAGGTAAGTTTCTTCTGATCACTAATCTTTCACAGAAGAATGAATATTATACGGAAACATTTTAACTAAATCTAAAGTAAATTATTTCCTTCTTTGAAAGTAATTATATTTTTTGTATCGTTTTCTTCAGTGCGCAATAGGGTGTTATTTTTTGCATTTGGATAAAAGTATCAATACCCTTTTTTGAAGAACGACATGTATGAAGTAACAAAGTAGGTGATTAAACCTCTACTAGGCAAATTTATCCCGGTATAGCAATCTCCTTAATACACTCACCAACAACAAAATTTGCGCACCAAGAAGGAAGCATAGGATGAATATGAAATTTATTGATGGAGGATGCAGATGAATGATATACATAACTAAAAAACAGAACAGCAGAACACTATAGAGGGAGCTGTAGTATACAGTCCTGTCATCCTCAATAGCTCGTCACATCGCATTGTTCTGCGATACAAGCAGCAATACGGTCCGGTGTGGTGTGAAATAGACGCCTGATGTTATCCTGCGTTAGACGGGTCCACACCTGTTGAAGGTTACTTTCCTAATCCCAGAGATTGCGGCAACGAGGTAGCTGTTGGTCCCACACATACTCGATAGGGGAAAGGTCTGGGGAGTGGGCAGGCCATGGAAGTGTCTGGATATGACGACGTAGGCAGGCATGGGCAACCCGATCCTTGTGCGGCCGAGCATTATCCTGCTGGAATATCGCACCTAGAATCCCAGCCACAAATAAGATCATATGGGGCCCGTTGAATTTCATCGACGTACCGCTGTCTCGTCAATGTCCCAAGTACTACTACTACTAGAG
>QLNU02015360.1:106072758-106085078 GCA_006491805.2 Dysdera silvatica
TCAATTTGTCATTAACTGAAGCGCCATTAATTACAGCATCAATAAATCAATTACAATCGTTGTTGTAATTAGGAAATTATACACTATAGCTTTTAGACTTTAGAGAGAGCTATTAGGGTACCTTAGACTCCTATATAGAAGCTATCTTAGACTCTCATACTTTTATAGTTAAGAGGAAAAATACTTGAAACTCATATTCAGAATTTTTTTAGAAAAAGTGGATATTGATATTTATGGCATATGTATACAGGGTGGTTAGTAAAGTCCTTATACACGCAGATAACTGTCGAACGGAGAGAGCTATATGTATGAACGTGATATATAATAAAGGACTCTGTGCTACAAGATGAAACTACGTGCAGCGCCCCTAACGCAAATATTTAGAACTTAGAGTTGCTATCTCGAAAACTATTCAAGATACGGGTAAAAAAGTCAATTACAAAATCGTTAAGAACTAGCTAGTAAGTCTTTTCACCACCTTAATAGGGCAAAAATTGTGATTTAGGAAGTTAAAGGAGGCCCCTGCGCGACAGCTTTCCCTTCGTACAGCTCTGCGTGGAGGAGAAACTTCAAGTAGGGGCGATACTTTCATTGCACACACAATCTCGTCACAAAGCGCATGATATGCAAATGTGTACGCTACGTCATACGTTATCGGTAAGCATAAAATAGTGGCCACGCAAGGAGTGTAAGACAGTGTGAGAAGTGAAACGGTGCGTTAAACGTCTGTACTTATATATTATATGGCGAATTATTCCAACAAATATTGTCAGATGGTGCTGTTATATGGGGAATGTGGTCGTAATGCAAGACAAAGTGCATGACAATATGCCGTACGTTTTCTTTTGGGACCCCATCCGACTGCAATGACCATCACTAATGTGGTTCGACGGCTGAAAGAGACGGGTAGCTTTACACCTCGTCCCCGTTCAGGTCGCCACGCATGTGTAAGTCAGAGTGTGCAACCAGAGGACGTTTTAGCTTATGTTCTGATCCACACATGGGGCAGTTCAAGAGAAGTTCGTATGATGTGTGTGGCCTAACAGGCGGCCGTGTGCGGCAAATCTTGCAGCAAGTGGGAGCTCACCCCTACTATGGAATACTGCTGCAGTCACTAGTTCCAGGGGATGCTGAGCGACGTTTTTGTTGATGCAACTTTGTTATGAACACCTTAGATATGCAGCCGAATTTTTTAGCGAATGTCCTTTGGACGGAAGAGTCAAAATTCACCCGCAACGGGGTGTTAAATAGACACAACGGACATTATTGGGCTCTCGAAAATCCTTTATGGAGACGACCAGTCCGACATCAGGTGTGGTGGTGGTCTGTTAATGTGTGGTGCGGTATTTTGAACAACAGACTCATTGGACCTGTGTTCTACGAAGGCATGTTAATGAGACGTCGATATTTGCAGCTGCTACAGAGCGTACTATCGGATATTTTGCATGATGTTCCATTGAGTGAGCGGAGAACCATGTGGTTCCAACATGACGGCGCTCCTCCTCACCATCCAACAGAAGTACAATTATTATTATCCCAAACCTTCCGCCAACAGGTCATTGGCTAGGGTGGTAGTGTGAGCTGACCTGCACGGTCACCGGACCTTACCCCATTGGACTTCTTCCTTTGGGGTTATCTCAAAAGACAGGTCTATCACACCTAACCGACGACTGTGGACAATGTCCGCAGTCGCATTACCGATGCCTGTACAAGCGTCATACCTGCAATGCTGCTGAATGTGCAAAAAAAAAACGCTCTGCCGGATACAAACATGTATTGCGGTAGACGGTGGCCACATCGAGCACACGCATAATGACATACAGTAATACGCTGTTCACATTTGCCGAACCAAATACCCACATATTAGCGTTTGACGTGTTCTATTCCCGCAATTCATGTACCATTTTGTACTGCATCAGTGATGCTGGACAACTTTGTAATTAACTTTTTTTTTTCCGTTTCTTAAATCGATTTCGAGATAGCAGATCTACGTTCTGAATTTTTCCGCTAGGTATGTAATGTCAACTGATGATGTTAGAATGGCAAATGTAAAAATGGCATGAAAATAAAATTTGTATTTGTACGCTGCACGCAGTCTCACCTTGTAGCGCATAGTCACTTCACTACGTATACAGTACGTACATATACATCATATTCATGCATCTATCTCTCGCAGTGTGACAGTTATCAGCGTGTATAATGACTTTACTAAACCACATTAAAAACCGTGTGTGTGCAATGAAAATATCGCCCCTACCCAAAGCTTCCCCTCTATGCATATCTGTTCGCAGGGAAGCTGTCACGCAGGGGCGTCCTGTACCCCTTAAACTTCCTAAATCACGATTTTTGCCCTATTAAGGTGGTGAAAAAAATCGTTTCGTACTAACTAGCTGGTGCTTAACAACTTTGCAATTGACTTTTCCCCGTATCTTGAATAGTTTTCGAGATAGCAGCCGAATTGAAAGTTCTGGATTTTTCCGCTAGGGGCGCTGCACGCAGTCTCATCTTGTAGCGCATAGTCACTTTACTATACCTACACATCACGTTCATACATATAGCTCTCTCCGTTCGACAGTTATCTGCGTGTATAAGGACTTTACTAACCACCTTGTATAATTACTGCATAATAATGGAACTTACTGTCTGTAGAAAATAAATACATTGTGTAACTTTATGACAAGGTGGCATCCATTTCCAATGTTTCATACAAATATTAAGGGAAGAAACATAAAACAAGCTGAAGATAGATCTGTCAAGAGAAAATCCGTGAGAATCGCGATGTGTATCAGACCAAAAGTTTCATAATACACTAATTTTCATTAACGAAAATGCACTCCCAGTATGTGGGTGAGACATTTCGGAAATGAGAGGATGACAAGATAATGTTATTGATCTTCCTGTACCACCTGGAGAATTCAGGTAAGAGAAATACGAATAGTACAGTAATAATTAACTTCACAACTACTCACATCTCAAAAGCACAACTAGATTAAAAATACTTCAAATCAGTTTCGAAGAGTATGGTGTATACGATTGTGGTTGAAGCCAAATTTGAAATGCGAGTAAATAATGTCGAGAATCCAAAGCCAATGATCTGTCACTTTATTAGTATTAATGAGAAGTTGCTAAAATTTGTTTTACAAAAGTTAGAGGGAAACCTGTTGTGCACCAATTGCTCGTAGATATGGAAATATTTAGTGAAAACGCTTTGATTACAGATCCTCATTTCATCTTGTCTCACAATTCATAAGAATTACCAGAATGTATATGTAGATTGTTTTATAAATGTATATGTTATTAGAGTTCGAAATCTATTTATGATATTAAGAAATAGTATGAGGACTAAACCTAACCCAATAATTTTGAATAAAAAACACGAAATCACACAGTGTAAAATTTAGTTGTACCAAAAAGCTTTCAAAAAAAAATTCATCGTTGAACATTTTCTAAAGATCGCATATAAATATATAAGTAAATCTTGCTATATAAGTCATCTTTATAACAAATTTATTGAAACAATATATACACTGGCGGAAAATAAAATCCCAACACCAAGGACAAATGAGTTTAGAGGAATGAAATTTAGGCAAAGCAGTTGTCTAGGTAACATATTTATTTGATTAAAGTTTCAAGGTTACCGGTAAAAGTATGCGCAAGAAGATCCATTTCAAATGCGAAATGGTGGTACATTAATAACCGCTGTAGTCGCCACGATTTTGAATGCAAACATGCAAACGTGCATGCATTGTGTCGTACAGGTGCCGTATGTCATTTTGTGGTATGGAGTTCCATGCCTGTTGCACTTGGTCAGTCAAATCAGCAACGCTTAATGCTGGTTGTGGATGACGCTGGATTTGTCTTCCAATAATGTCCCATATGTGCTTGATGGGAGAAAGATCTGGTGATCTGGTAAGCCAAGGTGATATGTCGACACTCCGTAGAGCACGTTGGGCGACAGCAGCGGTATGAGGACGAGCGTTATCCTGTTGGAAAACACCCCCTTGAATACTGCTCATGAATGGCAGCGCAACCGGTTCAATCACCAGTCTGAGCTACAAATTTGCTGTCAAGGTGCTTGGGATAACGATGAGAGTGATCCTGCTGTCATAGGAAATCGCTCCCTAGACCGTAACTCCTGGTGTAGGTCCAGTGTGTCTACGCCGCAGACAGCTTGGTTCCAAGCGTTCATCTGTCCTCCTTTTTACCAATATACGACCATCAATGACACCAAGACAGAAACGGCTCTCATCTGAAAACACAACAGATCTCCACTCCGCCCTCCAATGAGCTCTAGCTTGACACCACTGACGTCACATATGGCAGTGATTCGGAGTTAGTGACATGAATGCTATAGGCCGTCTGGCTCAGAGCTGTCCGTTAAGTAATCGATTTGTTACAGTTCGCTGTGTGTCACTCTGAAGCCAACAGAAGCTCTAATTTCTGCTGCAGATGCAGTACGATGCGCCACAGCCATGCGGCGAGTACGGCGGTCTTCTCTCTTAATAGTGGCCCGCGTGCGGCCGGACCCCGATCTTCTTGAGACAGTGCGTTCTCGTTTCCAACACTCATACACAGTGGATACATCATTGCCAAGTCTTTCTGCAATATCGTGGGAAGAAAACTCACCTTCTCATAGCCCTTATTACACAGCCTCATTCAAGTTCAATAAGCTGCTGATATTGCCTTCGTCGTCTACTTAAAGGCATTCTTGACTCAAACCTAGCTCACAACGTCCAATCCGGACGATAAATAACGCTCACGAAGTTTACATCGCGTATTTAAAGCAAACGTGATTTGCATGATCATAGTGGCGGTACTAGCGCCATTCTTATTCGTCTAGCGCGAAATTTAAATAGGCGTCATCTTTCAGATGTGCAAACACGCCTCCCAAATTTCGTTTATCTAGCACAACTCCTTCTTGGTGTTAAGATTTTATTTTCCGCCAGTGTATATATACACACACACACACATATATATACACACACACATACAGACAGACACGCATAAAATATCGGTTGTAATAAGAGAATGATTACATTCTCAGAAGATGACATAACTAGTCCCGCCACATCGTAGGATTTCAGCCGTATGATCGTGATTCAAATTCCTCGTTAAATTGTAGATCCAGCTTACCAACACATCTTACCAGCGCTGAACTTGAAGCCAAAAATCTTATGTTTTACTTTCACCATATTCAGCGCCACACTTCTGCCTAGGCAGACAAGGCAGCTGCCTAGGGCCCAGGCGCCAAAGTTTCTCCACACACACTTTTTTTATCAACAAAATTTTAACAAAATTTTGCAAGTTTTCGGCTCTACAGGGAGAAAAAATTAGTTAAGATCTAATAAAGAAGATAACAGGCTTAATTCACTCTCAGTGCTGTATTTAGAGTTAGAAATTATGCAGTCTATAGACTATATCTACTTTTGAAGAAAAAAAAGCTCATCTTCTTGCATTGTAATTTGTAAAACATGTAATTAAATGGTAGCGTAGTGTATATAGACCTTGGAGGTCAAAATAAGTTAAATAAACAAGAAATAAAAGATCCTTTAACATTACAAAAAGTGGGAGGCGACTTAATTAACTGTCTACGGGCCCTAGGACTCCTAAATCCGGGACTGACCATATTCTGGGTACGTGTGATGACAGAGAGACTTCCATTCTGCTGTAGATTGATAATAATTGATGACATATATGTAATATAAACATCAACAGCTATTATCTACTCAGGATGGAACTCTCTGAAAGTGCCATTACACACACGCAGTATGATGATATGTTATATTCTTAGAGGAATGGCTTTAAACTCAGCATGCCGTTTTGTTGAACTTGGCAAGCTGGGCCTGTAGCTAGCAAGGAAAATCCTAACCTAAATCCCACAACACGAGGACCGCCACAGGTGATGTCACCCTCCAAATGCCGTAGTGATCTTAAAACTAACACCACCAAGATGTATTCATGATATTTATATAGAGAATACTTTAAAAGATCTTCTTCCTGAAGTGTATGGATAATTGGTGTTGTTGAACACGATGTCCTCTCATGTGAAAAGCATTGGTGCAGCTATATATTTAAAAGTTATATCTTTATGGTAATCTCTTATGGGTCATATTTATCTACTTATTTCATAATTTTTATAAACGCATAAGCATGTAATGTTATGGAATTAATAACCAAAAAAAATAGTATAACTTTTCTCTCTGACATAATCACCTGTAATTATGCTGAAAAATGCCCGTTTTATAGGGAAGTCACGGTACAGAGATAAAATAATGTTACTTCCACAACGTCTCGTCATATTCTACGAGTTTTAACCAGTTTATGTGAAACTCATGGAATGGAGGTGGTTTGAATAAGGAATCTGTATGTGCTATCAAGCATGACCTTATTCACTTCCTGTTTCGAAGACAGGCCAGCTACCAATAAGCCAATATCACGAACAGGGTCAGTATTGAATCATAGTACCTTGCACCGATTTATATTGCCTATTTAGTTATTGATGGCATTGATTATCTGAAGAATGGCTTATAGGTCAAACGTATGGAAAGAAACTCAACGTTTCTAGAATGTTTTTGTTTCCTTTGTCAAATAGGATGGAAAGTACAATTTATTGTTGCAGAGTAACTTGGCTTTTTAAACAGGTCGACTCTTCTAGAGTCTTTGTCCAATATATTTCAACTATTTTATCTTGACCGATTTGGATATGAAGGATCCAGTCTGAGCTCAATCACTCGTAAAGCTGTTTATATTACGACTACACAGGAAGATCCAAATCGTCTAATTTCACTTGTTCTACCTTATTCATAAAACAGCCAACTGTTTGAACGCATGCTGCAATGCATTTGAATTACAGATGTCTCTTCAATAACACTTGTAAATAATAGGCGAATTTGTTCATACGCGGTTAATAAATAAATTATTAAAATCATTAAAAAGCAAAATGGTAGTTGCTCATATGCGATTTTTCACGAGATGACTTCATTGCATTATCAAGAAGGAACAGATTTGTACCGAAATGAATAAATCCACAGCATATGCCTCGTCTTCTTCTTTCTCTTACCTCGATTTACCCACGTGCGTTGTCTTACGATTGTTTATAACGCTGTTCTCCCGCATTTGTGCGCTTTTCTTGATAAAGTGAGAATTTAAAGAAATCAATGACCTTCGTGTTTGAAACAAGAAGATTAACCCTATTGTCAGAAACTCAAACATTGATATCACATACATATGCATGGTCTATAATCTCGTGGAAATTGCCATAATCTACAAAACGCAACTAAATTATTTCTGTGAAAGCTTTTACAAAAAGAAGATTACTTTCATCGCGATAAAAATAGAAATACCGAAATTTGTGCCATTTCACTACAAGGAAACCCAAATGGTTCAAACTTTTTTATACTTCAGAAATTTTAAGAGGAAGGTATTTTCAGTTTTAGAGCACTTTTACCATATTTCGCTTTATGGAAATTTGTTTCCTCGGTTTCTAAGGTCAGTTAAAAACTTTTTTCCTACATCAGTACAATTTATTTATACTTTAAACTGTTTCTAACTTACGTATTAGACCGTTTAAACAATGGACAATGATGGCGTCTTATTCGATTTTTGATTTTAAATTCATCCACACAATTATATTTTTCACGAAATTTTCTGTTTGGGAATTTAAAATCGTGTTACTTATTTTTCAAAACATGAAAATATGATCTTTTTCATATTTAATAAATAAAAAATATACAATACGGCGTCTATTACAGTTAGGTTGTTAGCTTAAGTTTCGATCATGTGTTTATTTACTGAAAAGTTAGATTTTTAATTATAATATATTTTTATGGGACATGGAAGTAAATCATCACATTTCAAAGTATGGTATTGGGATGTATTTGAACACACTCACTGAAAATTAGTGATAATAATTTCAATGTCGACCCCCGTAAATTAATTAAGGCATTTTGTTAATTGTACCAAAATGCGAAGGCGCATGTGCTACAATATGGAAAGTAATTATATAGAAAATCAGTTCACCTTTTGAACTCATACCAGCAGATGTTAGACACAGCTGCACATAGTTAAGCTGAGTAAATTAACAACTATTATTTGAGGGAATACCAGATAGCAAAATTTTAAACCTTAGTTTATTCGCCAATTTTAGGACTCCTCCGCCAGGATATGAAAATATAATCGCCATGTTTGATCGATGCATTTTAAAAAAATAAGCAAATGTCAAACTTCTGTAAAACTGTCATAATTATTTAAACAGTTAAAAACTAAACATTTTGTTTATTTCGAAACTTTCAAACAACATAATTGTTCGTGTGCG
Organism: Dysdera silvatica; assembly: GCA_006491805.2. Lineage (NCBI taxonomy): Eukaryota > Metazoa > Arthropoda > Arachnida > Araneae > Dysderidae > Dysdera > Dysdera silvatica. Next base: position 106,081,073 of record QLNU02015360.1, read on the forward strand.
ATTTTTTAACAAATTAATAACGATGGATATAATTTTCTTATTGTTTTCAAAATCATAAAAAACTGAGTTTTAATAATTACAACATCTTGAATTATACGGCGTTTTTGAAAGCTTGAAAAATTTCGCTAAATATTAGAGTTACAATCCAACTTCTTTTAATACAATTTTAATAAACGAATTTTGAGAAACATTTATAAAAGAAAATTATATAAGAAACATATTTTACTGCTAAACTTCACTTTCTAGTAAGCACTGATGGTGCGAATATTTTTCCGTTGTCAGATCCTTTAAATGGCGCATAGCTTAAACTACTCTGTGTTATTCTCAGACTACTTTTGATATACAAGTGAAGTTGGAAACATTCAGAAGTGACTACTGTTTTAAAGTGTCCAAATTATTTTTTAGAAACCCGTTGTCCTTTCACAAATAGCTTAATGATTAAATTGGTATTGAGTAACTCTGCAAAAACGAAATTTACGTGTCCGATAAAATTAAGAAAGGAGAAAAAGTCCCCAAGCAAGTTTGGTAAACTTGCATTAGGGAAATGCTTAAAATATTTATATAGAGGTTACACTCTTTGACGTCTGACACCTGAGATACAAATTGTAGAGAGTTGAAACTGCTTTCCGATGAATCGGCTTCGTTGATAAGACTCTTAGGAAATTAGTTAGCAGAGCAATATGTGCGACATTATCTTTCGTTTCTTTGTCAACGTAAATTATTTACTATTTCAGATTAAATATTCAATTAATTTGAAACAGTAAATATTAAACAAATATTACAAATAAAATATTCAATTAATTTAAAACAATAAATATTAAACCGGGATATCGAAGATCGTTAATTTTCATGTTCACTAATCTTCGTTTTATCTGATGAAAACTTTACAACATAGCAAACCGTCAACTGGTTTGTTTTTGTTTTTTCAATTAATTATTTTAGCACCCGTATTGTGCGAATAAGATTATTAAATATTGAATAGTCTATAGAAAGAATTTTGAAAATTTTTAGAAGCGCAAATGTAGTATTATAGTTCTTTCAGAGAGATAAATGGTGTTAAGAAAGAAGCCTGTCATTTGATAAAACAGTCTGCATCCCAAATCCTTAAACAACAAGCAAAAGGACTTTCACTTCCAGGAAAACAAAACTGTTCCTCAAAGAAAAATGCGTCAAAGTATGTCATACCCGATGCCTCATAGATGGGCAAAAAAAAAAAATACAAACAGCGAATTAAAGTAAGTATTGTTTGAATTAACAAGGATTTTTAACTTAACGTTAAAATCTATAGAGGAGCATACTAAACACATTATACGACAGTACAGTTAAATGATGTTACGATCTATTCCATTAACTCTAGACGGCTAGACGTAAATTTGTAGCGATAAGTAGCTCATATAAATTACGACTATCGTAAAAATTTCATTATTGTTGAGAAACGACAGGCACAAAGTCAATATTATGATTATTTTTGGACTTTTTATTGTCATCTTAATAAAAAAAGCTTACTTTTGCAAATATTTCGGCTTCCATTTACTCTAAACTCTCTTTTCTCTTACAGACCCTACCTAGATGATGCTATTCAAACAAAGGGGTAATTTTTATGATCACCTACCCAGCTACGGTTAGAATAATGCATTACACTATTTTGAAAATTATGCGGAAGAAATTTTACCTTCTGTATTTTTTTTTTTAAAGTTAAATTTTCTCAAAAAACAAAATTTCGAAACGTGTGTTTTTATCCCACGTTTTGTTAAAGAATAAGTGGTTTTAAAATTTAAAAATTTAATTTATAAATTAGTAGGTTAACCTCAACTAATATCCCTTATATTAATATTTATTCTTCCTTACCGTTATCATCCCTTTAACTTTCATTTTCCTATCTTGAATATTTAATATATTCTTTTAAATGTTAAATATGTCTATTTTAACTTCATTACTAAACTAAATTTCTTCAGTTTCTCCTGCATTTTTAAACGCTTTTAAAATATCGATGATATTTGTTCATTTGCCAGAAAATGTTTCAACAAAATATAACGTTTAATGTCTTTATCTTATCCAATACATTACGAAATGCATATTTAAATCAAAATTACAACAAATCTCATTTAATAGGATATTGATAACAGAACTGTCGGAGAAGTATCCCTTGTTAAAGGTAAGGCTTTGGACGGATAAATCCAAATAATATTTTAGGCATTCTTGATTTCAGTTCAAATTAGAGCTGTATATATATAACACATAAATATCATAAACAAAGAAGCCGTGCGAAACTTAGGCGAAACTCGAACCCGTAGTCTAATTTCTGGCAACCAGAAGTTCAATGGTTTGAGTCCAGAGCTTGATATATAGTCATTCTTTTTATACTTGTGGTTCAAATACCAGATTCTAGTTTAAACCACAGCTACAAGCACGCAAAACAATCTGTATAAATATTAGAAACATTTCCAATAACTTTTTCTCTTTTATTAAATATCCACGAGAATAAAAATTATAGTTTCCTTTACCATAGAAATATTAAAATTTGGCTTTAAGTACAAAAAATATTACACACTAAGCGTTTAGGAGCTACTGTACGAATTTTTCTAAAAACTAATTTTTCTAATTTAAGCAAACTTTTTTTAAGTACATACCAGTTGTTTAATAACGTTTTTTTGAGTTCGTGCTTTCAGTGAAAAGTTTCATATATTTCTTATTGGTACGTTCGTTGATAATTGTGATTTATATTTTCTGTCTTTATTTTTGCGATGCAAAGGCAGAGAAAGTTCATACCGCGCCGGGACCTACGGTTTTTTGGGGACTTCGAACCCCTTAAGACTAAAGAACCAATCCCAGGGCAGGGGAATCGGTTTCATAAAAATGCAAACGCCAAGGTAAATAAATAAGACGTTATATGTCAATAAAGTATGTATTAACGGTTTGTTTAAGATTTTTTATTGAAAAAATGCTTGAGTATTTTTTACTAAACTGGCTTTACTAAGGCTGAAAGCTTTTAAAAATATAATTTAACCAGTTTGTTTATCGATGCTAACTTTGAACGTATACCAAACTACAAAATACACCACCTTCATCTGTTTGATCTTTCGAGAAAATAAATCAATCCGGGTATAGCGGTAAAATATTGCCAAAAACATTTGAACTATCGCAATATTTGTCACAATCAGGTGTATAATAGATTAAATAATGCCAAGTGTATGAGAATAAATAAAAAAGTAAATATGGGCAAGGCACCAACACACAATTTCATTTAATAATATTAATTTTATTTAACCTGACGTACATATTAAATGGTGCATACAGTGAGTATATATATATATATATAAAAAGCAAATACCGAGGCATTCAAGTTGGAATTAAAAAATCGCTTTTCTGCACTGGAAGGACTTATTGATGAAAGTGATATCTCAGAAGCAAATGAAAACATTGTTAAGACAATAGTTGAAACTGCTGGGGAAATTGGTGGTGTAACCTGTAAAAAGCACAATAGCAAATTATCTGAGAAGACGAAACAGCTCATGAAAAGGCGAAGAGATATGAAGGTGGACAATCGAAATACCAGTTCCAGGATTGAGTACATAGAACTTTGTAAAACTCTGCGCAAAAGCATGAAAGAAGACATAAGAAAATTCAACTGTGAGCTAGTAAGGAAAGCCATTGAAAATAACAAGAGCCTTAGGGTTGTTAAAGGAAGTTTATCTGTTGGGAAGAAACACATCATTGCATTAAAAGGAGAGGATGGCACCGTAACAAGAAATAGGGAAGAAATACTTAGAAGAGTTGAAGAATTCTACAAAAATCTATACGAAAGTAACAGTGAATTAAACGAAGACATTGAAATAGTCGAAGGAATAGCTCCTAAAATCTTAAAAGAAGAAGTTTCATTTGCAATAAAAAGCATGAAGAAAGGAAGAGCCCCTGGTGATGATGGTATTACATTAGATATCCTAAAAGAAGCTGGAGAATATGTAGAAGACATACTTGCAAAATTCTTTACCAAATGTCTTAACAG
>QLNU02015360.1:106085178-106101798 GCA_006491805.2 Dysdera silvatica
GAGGTTGCATCACAGTCAAAGAGATATATATCTTTTATTGTTTATCTTCATCGTATTTCTTTAGAAGTACAATCAAATAGATATAGTTTGTAAGATTTGTTATATATTTATTGGTGTTTCAATATTTTTTTTTTAATTTTTAGACCGCATTCGAGAAAATTGCGATAAATAGGTAGATTAAGGTTCGTGAGTAAAACTGTGTGTTTAAGGTTATCTTTCTAATTTCTTAGAAGAGACGTAATTAGCCAATTTATGTTCAGAAAAAGCTTGCTTAGCTTTAAATTTCTTCATTTTGAAGATCATTTACATATTACAACAAAACATTTTTAATAAGAGGTATTATTTGCATGAAAAGATGGCACCAAAATACACCTGAGATTCACGGTTAAAATGGGAATTTAGCGATTTTCTTGCGGTATTCTCAACAACGTTTTTTTCCAGGATATATCCAGCTACCTTAAAATGTCCGTTAGGAGGCGCACTTAATGTGTGAACGTGCGTTATCATCAGTAAAAATAAGTTTGCGCGATCTCTCAGAGTGTTTGCATTTTTTTTTCAGTACTGATATTTTCGTTTTCCATATTACCTTTTAATGGCATCGCCTTCTGTCGATTGAAATATATTTAGTTTGGTTGCAAGGTTGCATATCAAAACGGCACTGATTAATCACTCTATAGCTCACCCACGTTGAAAACCTGGAAGTTCCCTTTTCCACAAGGTATATTGGCATAAAATGCACCGCTACCGGTAACAAAGATACAGGCTTTATATTCTGAACTACAGAAGTTACAGCGCAATTTTACACGTAGCTGAAATGATACAAATTTAGTGCTGTGTCCGTATACTGTTGATATTAGGATTTGTGTATATGTGTATATATATATATATACACACTGCCATATAACAGTTAAATATCATTTCTATACTTGCGAATAGTTTAAATTCTGAATGGAATGAAACATCCTATGCTTATGTAAGAAGGTAATGCAAGTACAGCAACTGGAAAAACAAGGATAAAAAATAATTGTGTACAGAAATTACGCATTTATAAAAAAGATGCCAAACTATGATTTTTGTTTTTCATAGAAAAACGTTTACACAATACTGATACATGAACATTAATAAGGTGTATCGTCTGTTCACCTCTTGTGGCTAAGTACGCCTCACATCGATATTTTGTGGGGGGTCGTGAGGGTGGACATGAACTGTGTGAAGCAAAGATCCCACTTCTAAAGTGGTGTTCAGCTACTGAATAGTCCTTTCATTTTGACATTCAAGATGCAATTCATCTCCCTTAGTACATTCCACAAATGCTTAATGAGATTCGCATTTGGACACTGATGGCCACTGCACTTATTGGATATCTTCACTTTGAAGAAAATCATCGACAAACCGAGATCGATAAGGGAGCAGGTTATCGTCCTTGAATAAGAATTGTGGACCCATTGTAACTCACTCAAAAAAAAGCCAAATATGATATTCCAATATGTCAGCTCTGTACTTCTTACCAATAACGAAACCTCTGCCGAAAATGTGGAGCTTTGTACACCCGTTGAACATAATGTGTACCCATAGTATATCTCCATTACATTGAAATTATTACCTTTCCATGATGTTAAGGGGATGGTAACGGGTTCCCTGTCTTCTTCCTATAATGGTACGATGAAATTCATTCTGAAAACTGAATTAATACTCATAAACGTAAAGCATATTGCCCCACTGATTCAGAGTCCAGTTTTGGCGTTCCTGACTTCATTATAAACTTTCTTTCTGTACGTTTTACAAATTATGTTTAACGTTTAGATGCCGGTGTCTGTATCAATAGCGGTTCTAGACAAAAAAATTTGGAGGCACAAATTCCTGCCTATGTTCACATGCGCCACTGGCGGCGCCCGTGCACATAGGCAATATAATAAAATCCGGTTAAATTTGGAAGGACCATGCCCCTCGGCCCTAGACTAAAACCACCACTGGTCAGTAGCGTAACAACTCAAAAATTGGGGGGAGGGCCCAATTAGTTTTAAAGGTAGTCATGTGATGTGGCCTTAGAGAAAATAATGTGTTTTGATAGCCAATATGGACTGGATCCCCTAAAGTCCCCTTTCTTACGCGTACAAAGTTAGTGTCTATATATAATTTCCCGTTTTTAAAATATGGTTAAATTTTTAAGTTTTTAATTATCTATATAAAATATTTTAGAACAAAATAGCATGTCCTTCCTTGCGGCGCTATCTACAGTGTATGGGTAGGTACCTTTTATTAAAGAATCTAATATTTTCGAAACTGATAATACGCTTCAGCACAGTGACAATGCATAAAAAATTAATTTAATAATTCCTGCTACAACTTTTTTCAAGAATAATTAAAATGTTATCCTCTTCTGTTATGTATGACAAAAAAAGTCTTACAGTTCAAGAGAGCAGATAACTAGCTATCTCTAATAGATATTTTATCATCCACATTCATAGGTTTATTGAATGACCTTTGCTCTCGTGCGTCCATTCCTTACAATCCACGCGGGGCTTTATCAAAAACTGATACCTTATCGTCGTAATCTTTAAAAATGAGCAAAGGTTTGCAAGATATAGCATTTTTCATACCACGTATATTAAATTTTGCATAATAAATCAACTTTAAATTGAATGGATAAAATCCTTTCAAATGTTAAACAATGTATCTATGTTAGCAATTTTTTTTTCTGCAAATTTTATACTTTGTACCATGGGTGGAGAACCTTTACATGTTGGAAGGCCACATTAAGTTAATTCTAGTCGAAGAAAGCTGCATTCAAGAAATTTCAATGAGATACAGGGTGTAGCAATTAAAAAATTAAGGGGGGTTCAAGTAGTATATTGACAGATCATATGATTTGGCGTTAAACGGAACAGTGTATTTTGCTACCCAAAGGGGGGCTTGAGTCCCCCCATTCCTATGCCACCAATTAGATATATAGCAGAATCTCGATTATTCGAACTTCGTTTAACCGAAATGGTCAACTGTACTTATTATTATTATTATCATTGTTGTTATTATTTTAATAGATACCCTTTCAATGTTTCCGGTAAAAACGTTCATATTCACTTTCTAATGTACTCCGGCCAAAAGAGAGAAACCAATACAAATGGTAGATATTGGGCATATAAAAATAACCCTTCTGGTTTACCAATGTTTAATTGTGGCGGTCAGTTTGGGAGGATTATTTCGTTGACACCTCTTTTACCTTTAGTATTTTAAATACGTTCATTGAAGATAATAATTAAAATAAAGTAAATAAATAAAAAATAAGATGAACAAAATCATATTAATAAAAATAAAAGGATTTGGTTTGCAAAATTTGGATTCATCCGAAAGGCCGCACCTAAGGGCTCCTAAGGCCGCATGCAGCCTTACGACGGCGGGTTACCCTAACCCCTGCTCCATATTTTATAATTTAGTTTTATAAACGACGTAATTTTATTTGTATACATTTGTGTTTATTATTTGTATCTCCCTTTTATTTTATTGGCTGTGATTGTTTTTGTTTAATTTCGGATATATTTTTCTTACGTTTTATTTTGGACGTATTTTCCTTTTGTTTTATTAGATATGTTTAAAATTTAAAAAAAAATCCAACTACTATTTGCATTAACGTATTTCTGTTTATTATACGGGATGAGACATTAGTTACGAAGGGGTTTAAAAAGTAAAAACTTTTTTCTTGTGAATTATGCATAAAAATAATTGGACATAAATTCATTCGCCTCCGTATGGTTCATGTTTTGCAACCACTGGCTCTTTCCACAATAGTTTTCATAATAGCTATGATTGTTTTTGGTCGTAGACCTCGAAGTTCCAATTTTTGGGATTGCTTGAATTTGGACTTTCCTTAAGATACTGGCGTACCCGGGGTAATTTTGTATATATGCATATGGGTACAGTTGTATCTTTGTAATCCCCCCTTATGAACTTCCTTCCTACACTAATGCCAGAAAATACGGGTATATATCAACAAACAAGGGCAACATTTGTTCAAAAATTCGAGATTCCTAAGCAGAGACATTTATAGCTTTTATGGAAAATTTCGCGGAAAGATCCCATATTTGCGAAGCCAAAAATGAGGGCATTTATTAGAAAATATTTTGCGCCTAGAGTTCAGAAAAATCTTAATTTTGTGAATGTTATTATGAAAACATATAATTAATAACGAAGCCCTATTAATTTCGTAAACAAAGCATTATTTCAATTCTAGCCTGCCGCATTTTTTATTATGAAAATTAATAAAGCTTAATTTTTGTTTGAAATTAGATGGATATTTTTTTTCAAAAAATCTTTCTTTTTCTTGCAAATTGAAAGACTTACTTAAGCCGCCCCACGTTTTGGAAATTTTAAACCTTTTAACTATAATTTCTTATCATAGACGACTAACACTTTTAAATTTGTAAATGTTCGTTTTAACGGTTAAAATGAGTGCACTGACTCAATACTTTTGAAATCATTGATGCGATATAAACAAGTCATGAATTGGTCGTAACGGCTCATTAAATCTGTTTGATGTTATTATTTAATAAAGGCCATTTTAATTTCAACACGCTAGCAATGGCACGACGTTGTTGTTCTGCTCCGGCAGATAGTCGGTTATGTTGACTTTCACTTACAAGCCAAAGCTCGAGAATTGGGTCGCTGACCAAGACGAATTAGTGTTAAAAAAGGCTAACAAACTTCACGATCACTAATTGTTGAATAAATTGAATTGAAGAAATTAATTAAAAATTAAAGAAACTATACGGTAACGATGAAATTATCATTGTTGCAAGTATTATTATTGCGATAAAATTATTGTTATTATGAACGGGTCGAAGGGAAAACACACGCAATATAATGGAAATCACCCAAAGATTTTAAGAAGTTTTTCCTGATTAATGTTTTTCTACGTTTATGGTGTGCCGATATTCATATATATCCCTTCATATGAGTGAAACTATGTAAATGCCCCTTTTATACAGGCTATTTTTCCTCACTAAATGGTTTTTCTTTCTATTCATAGAACCGACAGAATGTAAAACCGATCAATGAGGAAATCCCTTTCTATACAAACTAAAGTATTTCTTACATCGCCACTCCTTCTATCCTGGGCACTTCCTCCAAATGTCTTCCTTTGTTATGATAGTTACTTTCTATTCTTGGTAGTTTGTTTTCTCAGTCTGTAGGATCTTTTCTACACTGTCTTCTTAAATCACTACCCCTTTCATTCCGTTTGTCTAAACTACTATTTTTTTTATATGTCTGCACATAAGACTTTTACTACCCAGACAGTTTTCTTAAAGAACTACCTCTCATACTCCAGCCGTATCCTTGAAAAGGTCACTTACGCTCAATGCGATTGTTTTTTTCCTGTATATGCATGGGACCCATCTCACGCATACCGTTCTCCTAAAGGACCACCACTTATATTCCGATCACTGGCTTTAAATGACTTTTATAACATTTATAACTTCTAAACCTGAACAGTATTTTATATAGCCTTACGAGGATTTAATCTATAACAATATCCAGTCAATGTTTCAATTCACCTCATATAATGATAGTGAGGCTGAAAATAACGTTAATACATTTGTAACGTTATTAATTTTCAATTTCTCTGAGAATTTCATTAAAATTTTGGATATATTCTTTCTTTAGACTTTTAAATTATGAGCAAATTCATTTTCATTCTAATTATTGAATTTATTTATTTCTAAACGAAAGAATTTCGTTATTAGCTTCAGTTTTAGACTCTTGAAAGGGAGGGTCCACAAGTAGCGCTTAGAAACTTTTTAGAAAATCATTTCAAGAAGAAAAATTCTCACGTGACACTTGTTTTTCCTTGCACATTGATTAAAAACATGTTAATCCAAGAAATCCATTTATACTCAAATATGTTGAAGAAAATATGTTCCTAGTTGTCGCTCAGTCAATCATTTAAGTATATTTTGAGTGTCATGTGGGAAGTCTGAGCATATTTACATTTAAAACAATTGATTTTCTATTTAAGGTGTTCACATACTCCTCAAAATACTGGGTTGTATTTATTTTATTGTAATCAAGTAGCATTTGGACTCGTACATCACGTATCACTTTGTTTTGGCAATACATTACTCAGAGCTTAAATTGGGCGGGAGCCCAGCGGAGCCTGGCTCCGGTACTTCTTCATTTTTGGCGATTATTTAAATATTAGCCAGAACCCCTAAATAGACACTTTCATGAAAAAGTAATAAATTTGTGATTAAAGTCATAAACTTTGTTGTCCAGAAAAATGGACATAAACAATTGATATGATTTATCGATTCTTTTGCAGCCATTTGATTTTTTAATCGATTTAACATAATATTAGGGCTCCTGCATTTTTAGAAATTAAACCCTGACATTACTCAAAAGTTTGTGATTCAACAAATACCTGCTAGATACAGTAAAAAAAATTTTAGAGTATAATTTATCCAAGCGAAATTATCTTAGTCAATAAAATTAAAATTAGAAATTGAAATGAGGATTCGATTGCTTCTACGCTACAACCTTAGAGAGAATGAATTATAAAAAATACACACATACCAATAAAAATGCATTTCTTTTCCCCATCATATTGAGCTTGATTTAGCAAATGAGAAGATGACTTTTTTCACTGTATCATTGGTGAAGGACGAAGCAGAAACTGATGAGTGTCACCAGCGATGTCAAGAAAGAATCTCTGTTCTGTGCCAACACTTGTTGCGACCGTCTCAAAGACACCATAAGCGATTTATCCATTTTTTTCTGGTCTGTTGCCTCAGAACAAGTTCCGAATACAGTTCGCTGGAGCAGGTGAAGCCCAGTTCCAGTCACAACCCGGATGAATTGCCTAATTTCACTTTTTCTATAAGTTAGACAGCGTAACGGTGAAATGCTCGTTTTGTAAACCTTGTTCTTTCGTTTCCTGTTGTCTAAGTCGAATTATGCACATTCGGTGCAACAACTCTTTTATCTTCCTGTGTTGAAAGCGTGCAATACATTACCTACTCATGTTCTTTTCCCTTTTATAATTACATGCTTAGATAAACCGATTGATATGTGAGAATAGTGCTGAACTGGGGGAACAAAAGTATGGTTTCTAGGTTAAAAATCAGCTAAAGAGAAAAAAAAATCCAAGTGGAAACGTCACCCGTTCCCTCTCCCGTAAATTTTGATTAATCTGAATATTGGAAGGTTTGTTTTTATCTCTGATGCAATCAAATAAGGGGCATCAAAAATGCTATGATTAAAAAATTGAATTATATTTTGTGATTAAATTATACAACTATATATTTTAGAGGTAATTTTTTACCACTAAATTTGTCGGAAAGTTATATCTGGTTATATTTTACAAGAATTTGTCATAAAGGAGATAAATAACTGCGAAAAATTCTCAGTTTTTCTAGCTATTTAAGATGATTTTTAAAATATTTATGCGTGATTTCCTGAGAAGCTATCAGATAATATTTTTCCAATAGGCTTATACCTTCCACATCAAAACTCACAATTTAACGAATGAACACATTTTTGAATTTAGAATGCCTTCATTGTAAGCTCAATTGCGTCTTTATATAGTTTGTGCCGAAGAAGCAAAATTTATTAGTTAACTACCATATTATCTTGAGAAGGGACTTTTAACTTCACTTAAATAATTTGTGAGTTCGAGATTATACCGATTTTTCAGATTCCCCTATAAGAGCAAAGACAATTTACCACCAACTTTCAGAACTAGCTCGTAAACCAAATGATTTAACATATTTAAATCACATATTCTAATTATTCGATCGAGATATAAAAAACTCATCGATTAGTATATATTTCTATTAGAATATTATTCTAACAATAGATCTCAAGGTATAAATCCAATTTTCCGACGAAGAGAAAATGTCCCGTTTTTGTCTATTACAGCACCGACGTCCATGGTGACATTAAAATTCGTAGAGTAAAGGAAATATATATATATGCACACACAGGGTGTCTGTTAACGCCCGGGAGAAAAGTATATAGCAAGTTTCTTTGCAAACTTCTAAGCGAAAAATGTTAATGCGAAAATGCTAAGAAATCTATATTTCTCTAGTTATTAAGGTCTCAAGCTCATTCAATCAAAGAAAATTTTGACCACCCTTTTCTTGGCGAAAACCCACTTACGAGAAGAATTACTAAACCTCTCCCTTTGAAATATAAAGCGACCAACTCATTGGAGATAAAAATAAATTCCCTTTCTCAAGCATGACCCACTTTTCCTCTGAAAACTGGAAGGTTGACGTAAGGTGTATTTCGTATTGTGACGTAAAGTTAATTCGGCTGCCACAATTGGCAATTTTTCTGACTATATATGCTACTTTTATAGTATATACTCCTGCTGTTACAAATATTAAAAGAGTTCTTTTTTTATTTCTATTGAAGTTTCGTTGGTAATAAATTAATTAAATTTCTTTCGAATTTGCTCTCATATGACGACTAACTCAAGTCTTTGGATATTGTAAGGAATAAGAACTGTTTTAAGGATAGTTAAAAAAATAGAAACGCAAAAATATTGATAGGATATAAACAAAAACATAACCTTAACAGTTAATTTAGGGTTTGTTTCGTGTTTTATGGTGCAAAGACAACTAAGGCCATGGTCATCTTTGATCTATAGTTCCTAAGGAATTCAAACCTCTCTATTGTCTCGGAAACCACACCCAGGGATAAGCAAAGGTGTAACCAATGACGTGACTTCTAAACAAGGATAAAATTCCATCCAATCAAACTTATTAGATGTCGAACCCAGCTCAGCGAACCCAAAACCTAGGGTCTCGTACTGGATTATTGAGATGCATACATTAGATCAAAAATAAGGGTTTTTCTTTTCAAAAAGTTACATTTATTTATATAAATCGAACACTATGCAGATTAAATTAAACAACAATTTTAATCAACGTTTTTTGGCGTAGTGATATCAGCGTCGATGTTATGGTGTGGTTAGGTGGTATTACTACGCCAAAAATTTGATTAAAGTTCTTGTTTAATTTAAAAAGTTACATGTCTCTGCCTTACGAATATGCTACTATATTGCAGATCCCAATAGTTTTTACAAACACACCAAACTTAAATTTTAAGGTAAAATATTAATAAAAATTGTAAATTAAGGCTTGTTTTAGTTTGTTACATTTTAATTTCTTTAAAATATTAACGTTATATAATTGTATATATTTGATATAAAAAATAAAATACTTTTATTGTTGCTAATTATTTTTGTGCATCCACTTTTAGTACAGGCCTGCACAAAAGTTTAGACACAGAGGCAAATTATAAATAAAAGCGAGAATTTGCATTGAACTTCGCCGATATTGTATCTAAATAATCCTAGAACCAATAATAAATTGTGCAACTTAAAAGATTACCAAAAGTACTGAAACAAAATATCCCAACACCGTAATATTGGAATCTGCATGCCACAAATGTTTAGGCACATATGTCAGATTTATGCAAATTAACGGCGCGAAGTTCCCAAGTGATCGAAGGGGCGTTTCCCAGAGTTGTTATATAAGGCCTGAAATAATTTAGAATGCTTAGAACGATGCCGAAGTCAAAGCAATTTACGAATGACGAGATTTTGAAGATTTGGAGGCTGAAAACTAAAGGTAAATCTGTTACTCAAATTTCTGTTGCATTGAACCGTTCAAAGCGAGGCATTTATCGAGTGTTATCCCGGGGTGATCAGTATCAACCAAAATCACGATCTGGGAGGCCTCGAGTGACCAGCATTCGGGATGATAGACAAATACGAAGATTGGCTTCAAATGAAAGCCTGTCTGCAAATCAAATAAAAAACACGTTAGCAATGCGAGTGTCAAGAGAAACCATACGTAGAAGGATTGTAGAATGCAGGCATTTGAGATATGCAAAAATGCGCCGCAAGCCCTGCTTGCAATTACATCATAAACAAGCACGACTACAATGGGCAAGGCAGCACATATCATACAGTGACGAATGGCTGCAGGTGTTATTTAGTGATGAAAAAAAGTGGAACTTAGATGGTCCCGATGGCCTTTCGCACTACTGGCACGATCTTCGAAAACGCCCCTTAAGTCGGTTCAGCAGACGTCAAGGAGGAGGTTCAGTCATGGTTTGGGGAGCCTTTAGCTTCAATGGACAGACTTCTTTGGCGTTTTTGAATGGAAAACAAGATTCCAAGGCATACCAGGCAACTCTTGAAAGTCACCTATTACCTTTTGGCGAACTTTTATGTGGACGAAACTGGGTTTTCCAACAAGATAATGCGTCCATCCACACATCCAGGTCAACAAAAGAATGGATGAGCGCTAAAAATATTACAGTTCTCGATTGGCCTGCTCTTAGTCCTGACTGTAATCCCATCGAAAATGTATGGGGCATACTAACGAATGTTGTGTATGCCAATGGAAAGCAATATCCGTCCGTTTTAGAACTTAAAAAGGCTATAGAAGAAGCGTGGTTTAATTTTGAACCAGAAACCTTTCAAAATCTTGTGCTTTCAATGAACGACCGCGTATTTAATCTAATACGAAGTAATGGTGGCTACATTGATTATTAAAATTGTTCATTTCCTTATGCAAGTGCTAAAATTTATGTTTGTGCCTAAACTTTTGTGCCACATATTTTACTTATTTTAAGTTATATATTGCAGCAAGTTCGCTACTGATGTGATTTCTGTTCTCAAATTTTTAATTTGCATATTACATGTGTTCATACTTCGTAATATTAAAGTTCCTACTTCTTCAGTTTTAATAGTATTTTGTTATACTCAAATTTGTGTTGTGTCTAAACTTTTGTGCAGGCCTGTATCAATTACTGATGCTTAGCGAAAAAGGAAATTTCGATGGTTATCAAACTAAAATCACTATGTATTGTATGACGCACCATTCCTGGTATTGGCTGGGACAAAAAATATCGCATGCGCATTTGCTTGCAAAGTAAAATTAACGAATAAACGATCACACACATCTACTCCACGTCTTTTCAAAAACAAGATTTCTTCAATTCGTTTCAACTGGACTATAAAAGGCATTAACAAATGAAAACGGTATGAGATTGGATAATCTTCAATCGTTAATAACTCCGAAAATATGGATTTCTCAGCATTTTCACATTAACATTTCTTGCTTAGAATTTTGTAAGGAATCGCGCTATATGCTTTTCTTACCGTCGTTAACAGACACCCTGTATATATATATATATATATATCAGTGAAAAATATAATTTCTAATCGCATTTCTATCCCAAGAATTCTATGATAAACAACAATTTCTATAACAATCGTAATTCAAAATCATAGAATTATGCATAAAAATGTGAGTTTTTTAATAGGTAATATGTAACATTTATTTATAATTATATGGAATTATTTTTCTTGTTACACTTTTCTGTCGTTACTTTTCAAATAGACCACTTTTTAACGTAACCAAACGTGTCCGCCTTAGGACAGCTTTATTGAATCTCTTTTGCAAAAGTCACAAGAATTTATCACATATACCTTTACCATACTTTGAAAATATCTAATTCTTTAGTATACTTATATTAGAAAATTATCAGTAGCTCATGAAAAATACAGGCCTGATGCTCATCAGCAAATGACAGACCTAATGCCAGCTACTGCCGCAAAATACGTGTATTATACATACATGCCTATAATGTTTAATTTCAACCCACTCCGTTTTCTGAATTTTCATATAAATACGTTATACTACATAGCATCGCATTATATTTTATTGAAGGAGCCGTGGCTACTGCATCAAGCAAAGAAACAACCAAGGAAATTGCTGAAAGAATTGGAGTAAGAAAAGTCCAACGCATTATTTAAACCAGAGAGAAGAATGGTAAACCATCAGCGTGGCATGAAAGCAGGGGGTGCTAAGAATCACTGGAATGGCCCAGGCTGCCGTTTGTTATTGACCTTGGCAACGTATAATGGACGATCCCTTGCTTCTGAAGCAAAACTTCAGGAATTGGAAGAGGAACTAGACAAGATCAAATGGGACATTGTAGGACTCAGTGAAGTTAGAAGAAAAGGTGAAGAGTTGGTGGAACTTAAAAGTGGACATTTGTTTTATTATAGAGGAACGGAAACTGGAAGAACAAGTGGTGTTGGCTTCTTAATCAACAAAAGAATTAAAGACTACCTTCTTGAAGTCGAAAGCACGTCAGATCGAGCAGCGAGGCTCGTTGTTCAACTAACCCAGCGATACCAACTTCAAATAGTACAGGTATATGCACCAACATCAAGCCATACCGACGAAGAGGTTGAAGAATTTTATGAAGAAATCAAAGAGTTACACACCAAAGGGAAACAACATATCAAGCTCATCATGGGGGATTTCAATGCAAGAATTGGACAACAGGAACAAGGAGAGACATCGGTTGGTAAATACGGATATGGGGAAAGGAATGAACGTGGCGATCAACTCATCGAATTTGCAGAAGCTGAAAATC
The DNA here is from genome assembly GCA_006491805.2 of Dysdera silvatica. Taxonomy (NCBI): domain Eukaryota; kingdom Metazoa; phylum Arthropoda; class Arachnida; order Araneae; family Dysderidae; genus Dysdera; species Dysdera silvatica. The sequence continues at coordinate 106,097,632 of QLNU02015360.1, forward strand.
TTAGCATCATGAATTCATTTTTTAAGAAGAAACCGCAAAGAAAATGGACATGGAAACACCCAAATGGGGGAACTAGTGAAATTGACTATATCCTGGCAAACAAGAAATCAATTATTGAAGATTGCAGTGTACTGAACAGATTTAATACTGGAAGTGATCATCGAATGGTGAGATGTAAAGTGCACTTAAATACTAAATTAGAACGACAGAAGCTCATTAGGAAACAAGTAAGTAAGAGGGTGGATTTAAAGAAATTAAAAGAAAATACCGAGGCATTCAAGTTGGAATTAAAAAATCGCTTTTCTGCACTGGAAGGACTTATTGAAGAAGTTGACATCTCAGAAGCAAATGAAAACATTGTTAAGACAATAATTGAAACTGCTGGGGAAATTGGTGGTGTAACCTGTAAAAAGCACAATAGCAAATTATCTGAGAAGACGAAACAGCTCATGAAAAGGCGAAGAGATATGAAGGTGGACAATCAAAATACCAGTTCCAGGATTGAGTACATAGAACTTTGTAAAACTCTGCGCAAAAACATGAAAGAAGACATAAGAAAATTCAATTGTGAGTTAGTAAGGAAGGCCATTGAAAGCAACAAGAGCCTTAGGGTTGTTAAAGGGAGTTTGTCTATTGGGAAGAAACACATCATTGCATTAAAAGGAGAGGATGGCACCGTAACAAGAAATAGGGAAGAAATACTTAGAAGAGTTGAAGAATTCTACAAAAAACTATATGAAAGTAACAGTGGATTAAACGAAGACACTGAAATAGTCGAAGGAACAGCTCCTAAAATCTTAAAAGAAGAAGTTTCATTTGCAATAAAAAATATGAAGAAAGGAAGAGCCCCTGGTGATGATGGTATTACATTAGATATCCTAAAAGAAGCTGGAGAATATGTAGAAGACATACTTGCAAAATTCTTTACCAAATGTCTTAACAGCGGTAACATACCAAACCAATGGGATTCTGCAACAGTAATTCTTTTGCATAAAAAAGGTGATAAAGAGGATTTGAAAAATTACCGACCAATTAGCTTGTTACCTGCTATTTATAAAATCTTCACAAAAGTGCTAACACATCGCCTGCAGAAAAAATTAGATGCAGCTCAACCAAGAGAACAAGCTGGATTTCGAAGTGGATTCAGTACAGTGGACCATATTCAAGTATTAAGAGAATTAATTGAAAGAACACATGAATATGAACTTCCATTGTGTGTTGCATTTATTGACTATGAGAAGGCCTTTGACTCTATAAAAACATCAGCAGTCATCAACTCTTTAAGATCAACAGACATTGAGGATGTGTACATTGACATGGTGAAACGTGTGTATAAAAATGCAAGTGCAAAATTTCGGTTACATAAAGATACCAAAACTATCAAAATTGGTAAAGGTGTGAGGCAGGGAGATACCATTTCTCCAAAACTTTTTACGTAAGCCTTATAGATTTTTAGCTGATAAATTGGAATAAAAATAAATGGTGAACATTTAAATTATCTACGATTTCCTGATGGCATAGTTATTTTTTTTCAACGAACCCATCAAAATTCCAAGACATGGTGCAGAAACTCTCAAATAGAAGTAGAGAAGGTGGATGCAAGATGAACCTACAAAAAACTGAAATCCTGTTCAATAATTTCGTAGAGAAAACAAAAGTACAAGTTGACAACCTTGAGCTAGAAATTGCTGATTCATATATTTACCTTGGCCAGCTGATTTCAATGGATGGCAACATTATGAAAGAACTCAACAGACGTATTAAACTTGGCTGGAGTGCATTTGGAAGAAACAGTTTTATCCTGAAGGGGAAATTGCCTTTGTGTCTAAAAAGAAAGGTCTTCAACCAGTGTGTATTGCCAGTCCTCTCTTATGGATCAGAGACATGGAGTCTAACAGTTGGAGCAATACGAAAGTTACAGACAACCCAAAGGAGCATGGAGAGGTGCATGCTTGGAATAACTAGGAGAGATCGGAAAAGGAACACTTGGGTGAGAGAGCAAACTAGAGTGGAGGACATCATTGTTAAAGTAAAAGGGCTGAAATGGCGATGGGCTGGGCATATTGCAAGAAGAACTGATCAACGATGGACAACAGAAATTCTGAACTGGATTCCAAGAGACCACCGAAGACCTAGAAAACGTCCTCAAACTAGATGGGTGGATGAAATAAGAAAACAGGTTGGGGTGACGTGGAAGCGAATTGCTCAGGATAGACTTGTGTGGAAAGCATTTGGAGAGACCTTCATCCAGCAGTGGATAGATAATGGTTGAATATGATGATGATGATGATATATAAGAATTTTTGATTTAATGCTATACTTCTAACAATGACTTCTTTTTGCGTATCAAAGTTTCGATTCAAGCTAGTGAAAATCTTATAGCTGACTTATAAAATCCAGAGGAGGAAAAAAATAAATATGCGCCTTCTTTTTCTAACTTCTATATGAGTACGGTTGCCAGGTTACAAAAAAGCCCAAAGTAGGATATTACCGCGGGATACTGAGGCGGCTCTGAAAACTTCCCTCTGCTGGGGAAATTTTTTAAAATTAGTAAAAGAAATAACATACTTCACAACGATTTAAAAATCTGTATTAAATAAAAACTAAAATGTAATTTTGTTAAATTCAATAATTCTAATGGAACACACCATTATAATATACAACTTTTTTTATAAATCTTGTTCAAATAGCACAATTTGTGTAAACATATTTATGATTGTTTTTAACAAACTTTAATAAGAGCATATTATTTTTTATAAGTTAAGGAATGATAAACAATCTTGTTAGAAGTTTACAGTAATATTAATTCCGACTGAATTAAATCGAAAAAACTATTATTCCTGTCTTTCGCCCATTTATTATTCATCATTAAAAAGATGCCTTCTACAATAGCTGAAGAAGCAGGGACAATTAAAATGAAAGATTAGATCTTATATAAATTGTCTGCGCATTTTCTTCTGTTAATTTTTTTAAAATATCTAAATATCATGTAATCTATCGTCCGATATATAATATTCTTGCCAATCATGTGTGCTGAAATACATTTTAAATTTTCCTTCATAAAAACAATTTTACACAGTGACTATCGTTGTATTTACGGAAAGCCTTTACCGTACCATTTTTATTGTCGAGAGGCAAAAAGTGCGCGACAAACCAAAAGCAATAGCGGGTTCAATATCTATTGAAACCCGCTAATAAAGTGTTGGATGCGAGAATTCCCAGCCTCTGTCACGAATACAATATATATATATACGAAGTTTGGAAACCTTTGTTATTTGCATTAATATATTTAATGTCCCAAGGCTGCGCCATGAGATTTATGGGACGGAACCGATATCTTAACGTGACATCTAAACTACGATACATTTATATATGGGACAAGCTCACTGGGAGTCGAACACAGCGAACTCAAGAAAGCGGCAGATATAATCACATCGGACGCATTTTCATGATAAATATGATATTATTTAGCATGATTAGACTGAGATTTTCCTGAAAATTTGTTGCTTGTATTTTACGTCTGTAGACAGAGTGATCCTAACTGTCTTTGCACCTTAAAAAAAAAAGAAAAAAAAGTCTTTAGTTGATTTCCAAAACCCTCTTCTTGTTTTTGCCAATTTGTTATCCTAGGCTGCTAAGGAGATCCTTAGGGAAGAGCACTGTTTTTTAAATTTTGTGTTCTAAAAGCACCACCTTAAACTTTCCATTGCTCATCGTGGATAACCAGGAAACGGGAGGTGGTTGTCTATGACATCGGCAGGGAGAAACTGAAAAATATATTGTCTCAAAGTAAGACTGCCAACTCTGATTAATAGTATTAGTCCCTACGGATCGCTACCAATTACGCGATCAACAATACCATTTTGTTCAGTGTATCATTATTAAAATATTGAAAGCAGCCAATCTATCACATTTTTACATCCCGGTATAAAATTATTAAATCATTTAAACATTCGTTAGGTTGTCACGTTTAGACATCCAATTGTCGGTATTAAGATTTTACATTTTAATGGTCGCGGATGGAAAATTTTTCAATCTGTGTGTGTTATTAAGTAGTACGTTGTTTCGTTATTGGTAGATGGTATTTCGGGCAAACACGCTGGAGCTTGAACTAGAGCTTTCAATGTACAGGAGAAAAAAAGACATCGTCCGGATTTGGAGTCGAAT
>QLNU02015360.1:106114759-106132238 GCA_006491805.2 Dysdera silvatica
GATATTATTACCCTTCGCAGGGATAACACAATTGCCAAATATGGTCAACACAGAAAAGCCTCCGGGGCGAGATTTTTGTGAGTTTTTCGTGGGGGAATTTATTATACAATATTTTTTTTATTTTATTTGGCAATTGTGTTATCCCTGTGAAGGGTAATAATATCTTACATAGAAAGGTATTCTCATTTCCAAGTTAGTAACTGTGGGTAAGACACAAAGGATTCTGGCTACTGGTAATTGTTCAATCTATGTAAATTTTTCAAAGGGGAATCACTTTAGTAGCTCTTTTCTTTGGAACTTTCTGTATTTAGGATGGGACACAGTTTACATTTCACATATTGAGCTGAGGCTGGACAATACAAGAATGTCCTTAGCCTTATCTCCTGCATTGATTTGTGAATCAGAACTCATGTGGGAGTGTACTTTTGGTATGAATAGAGAGTACAAGTCGTCTTTGATATTCCTGCAATTGAGTAAAAAAAATTTGATCTAATTTTTTTTTTTTTTGTGAAATTCATTTGAAAATTTTGAAAGCAGTTTCAAATGTGTACTAGATCAAGCTCCAGATGTCATCAAAATCATAATAAAAATAGATAAGTTACATAAACCTTGTAAAACAATTTCTGGGGCCTTTCTAAGGGCTACGGTACAATTAGGGATTAAAAAGCGTATCCAGGTGGGTGAATTCTTGTGAATAATTTGCTGTGAATGTGGATTATAGGGAGGGAGGGTGGGGGGAGTAAGTATATATAGTCTCTGGGAATATCATTTCGTTTTAGTCTAATTAAAAATTAGCTTCTGCGGATGACTTTGTAGAAATAATAAGTGTTTAATTTATACGTGTGTGTGAGTGAGAAGGGGAATAAATTAGTTTGTATTATTTTTTAGACAGGGAATGATTGTCAGCAAAATTTTTTTCTAGGATGGGGCACAACATGTGCATATACACACGGCTTGATTATTATAAGTTGAGGCCAAGGCACAACCTTGCTTGGAGAGTGGAAGTCCTCAGTATGTGTGGCAAAATTTCATATATAAATATAAAATTTTAGGGTCCTCAAAAGAAGGGAGCCCTGCTTGCCAGTGAAGTAATCAGGGCCTGCACATAAACAGTCTCACATATATATGCATATTGTAACTTGAGGAAATTCATAGTATAGAAGCGGGCAAGCGTCTCATTGTCTTCCCACCTTCAGGCATCTATGAGGAAAGAATGTACAAATTGGCTAAATTATAGGGTAGATAACATTATAGGCTGCCACGTAATATTGATTTTACTCAACTAAAGGTTAGGCCTATGAAAGCATCTGCAATGATGGAGCATAAATTTTATCTAGCTGTGGAAAGTGGGGTGAGGGAGATAAGATATTATGTATATATAGCTACCAGAGAGCAACAGGAATTAACAGGGGTATAGAGAGGGGTGACAGACAGGCCGTTTTCCCTGGGCCCAAGCTTCAATCACATGAGGCGGAAAATTGTGTAATAAACACTTATATTAACAAATTTATGAATCAAGAAGTTCAAGCAAATCAAAATAGTAATAAACATTTGGCAGTCAACACATTTTGCTTGTTCTTTAGTACTCAAAACTGTAAATGAAAAGGGGAAGACAAAGATTGACAAACAATGATAAATTACAATAAATGATGCGAAAATTGCAGCCCCACACCCTGAACATGCCATTTCTCAAAATGACACATTTTTATAAAAATTTCATGCAGGTAAATTTCTAATGAAAGGAACAATAAAATTGTATAAATATTTTAATATTTATTTTATTAATAGGCATTCTGTGTATGCTTCAGCACACCTCCCATACTTCCCCAAGCTGCGCTCAAGCATACATATATATTTTAATAACGGTTTATTTTTGTTTACTACTTTTGTAATAAGAATATATATTTTAACTTATGAATATGTGTGTGTATTCAAATGTTGTAATGATCACACATACAATTAGGAAGAATAGTTATAATTTTGAACATTAGTCTATTAATAACAGACAAATATAGTAATATATATGTAAATATATAAATGTAAGTTGGCTTTTGAAATAGGGCTCCTCCCAAAATTAATTTTTTGCAGTTCCTAAGGTTTTCCCTTGTGCTATTTGATGCTTCTACCTTATTACGAAGTCTAGCTGTTTTCGTCATTTATAGGAGTTGTTGTGTGGGTTTGCATTTTTATTGCATTTATAAAAGTACAATGCTTATCAGTAGGACATAAAAAGTCAGCTCAAGGCCATAGCCAGGATTTAATTCCCAGTGGGGGTAAAAAAATTTACAGCGTGTATCGATGCAATGCTGTAGCAAAGTCTCATTAAAAATTTAGTTTCAGGAGACTGGTCTTTAAGATCTCCCCTCTGGATACGGGTATGAGTCAGCTCATTTCTCACCCACTGGGGGATTTCCCAAAAAGTTAACACAATGAGGTACCAGAGTAAACAAATTTGCCATTGTATTTTCTTATCTACAAAGCTACTGAAATAAGCATTTCTTTCATTCGATTTTTCGAGTCCAAAAGTGTCAGCTCTTGCTGGGAATTTTCGAGATTAGTCTGAAATTGTCTACTTTTCCTGGAATCGTGCTTTTACATTTGAGTAAAGGTATCGACTGTAAATCGCAAGGGCCTTGGTTATAATGACATTGAAAATCGTCTCTTTGAAAGTGATGAATGCGAGGAAGATTTGTACATTACCGATGGAAACGATTTTTCATCTGAGGATGAAGATATTGAGCAAAAACAGGGATGGCAATGTTTATTTAGATTCTTATTTTAATAATGTTCGTTCTGACGGCAGCGTTGGCAGAGGGATAGGTAGGGGAAAAGTGGCATGAATGGGACATTTTGGGTTCTGCATTTAAAAAAAAATAATTAAAAAAAAAAATTATTACAGCCTTTTCTATCTGAATAACTGAAAAAGAATTATTAGAATCTTAGCTAACAGAAAAACAAAATATAAAGAGTTTCAAACAATTTAAATATGAAATGCATAAAATTCGGGCTCTCCCATATTGTCCCATTCATTCTAGATGGGTCATGAATGGGACAAAATGAAAAAACGACTAATAAATACAGATAAATCCAAAAATTTCATTTTTACACACTGCATACTAATATATTTCTATTTGTACAAAAGAATATTCTGGAATAGCTATTCATGATTTAAACATTCTAAAGGTATGAATGAAATATCACTGAAAATCAAAGTTACGTCATTAAAGTTCATATCAATGTTATTTTATTGGCCCAAATTTTTTTTCTATTAGTTCAAAATTACCAGAAAAGGATAAAAATGTGCTAGTACGTACAGTGCCACAATTACGTGGTTTAGGTAGCTTTAAAACTATGTCAATTAGCAGAATGTCAACTATATCTTCATTGATTGGTTAATTGAAGCTCATGGATTTATCTTTTCTGCATAAAAATTGCATTTTTACTACACCACAGTCAGGTTTATTCATTGCTCTGCCAACGTAGCATACACTTGTTTTGTTTGTGAGAAATTTCGAAACTACAAAATCATCTTCCCTTAAGCTACTTGTATCACAACCATGGGCGTCGTTTGGGTGGGATAGTTGCCCACCCCCCTAGAATTGAAATTCATGCCATATTTGTAACACATTAAAAGGTTAGTGATTATTTGCTTTGGGTTAACATTGGTAAAAAAAAATGCCTTCTGTAATTTGCCTTAACGGCATCCTTGATCACAACCGTTGTTTTCGTCAGTGTCAAAATCTAAATAAGTCATCTGAATCCTAAAATTCCATATCCACACTTGATTCACTACTTGTTTGATCCTCAATTGTTTAATTTTTCGATTTCTTTGATTTTAAAGATTGTTTTCTAAGTTTTTCCATACTTTGATTTTCTAAATGGACCTTTTCTGTTGGCTTGTAATTATAGCAGATGTTTTCTTTTCCCACTTATTTTTTCTTGGCTGAGTTTTAGGAAATGGTCGAATGATTATAAGGCACTTGTCCAAAAAAGAACAACTTCATCTAGTGGTAGGTTGGTTTAACACATTGATATGAGGAGATGTGATTTCTTGGATGCTTGAAACATCTGTAGAAGGCTGATCCCAATCTGTAACAAAGGCTGATATATAATTGTCATTACAAAATATGGATTTATTCAATGGATAAATCCCAGTTTTCCTAAAACCGCTGGGTATATTTTGAGGAGTAAAAGTCATCACAATGGGAATTAAGGGCTGTTATTCTTGTTAATCTAGTGGCTTCTGCTTTGCGAATTGACAATTGTGGATGTCGGTGCATAAAACTTTTGAACCAATCAGTCCCTGCTTTTGTACCTTCTACCTAAGTGACAGGATATTCCAGATTTAATACTTTGACATATTGCAAAGCTAATTCTCGTGTTTGTGTAGAAGACCTTAACACATTCTTGAAGCTGTTTGAAGATACGCTGATAGATGATTTTCTTGGATGCTACTAAATATTTTCCTATTCCCAATATTTGGACTATATAAAAAGTTACCAGGCCCTACTGCTCTTGCTTTGCAAACATTTCGGCTCAAAGAAGATTTGGGAATCCCAAATGCTTTTGAAACAGCTCTAATGCTAAGACCTTTCTTTATTACTTCAGCCACAGCTGTCTCCATACTTTGGCTGCATATCCTCAATCTTTTGCCATTTCTTTCAGCAGACATTTTCAATCTGAACTGAGAATATAAATAATTAGGTTTGCAAATTATTAACAATAGATCTTGTATTAAATTTTATTACTTTGCTTTAGTCATTCAAATGTGTACTACATAACATATGACTTTTTTATGTCAAATTAAAATATAATTCATAAAGAACTAAACAAGCATAAAGCTTTTCGTATCTAATAATTTTCAATATCATTCATGTAGTCACGTTTATAAATAATGGATAACTGATTTAGTAGTTTAGTCTTCTCTAATTGTACCTGTTTATAATTAATATATTTTATAACTAATCTTTGATACAATCTGACTCTTAGATCACTAAACTAATTTAAAACAAATAAAACAGTTAACAAAAATTAAATATATTTCTAATTTTACATGTTAGATAACAAGCATATGGTAAACTGCATAAAAAGTTTGTTTTGAGTGAAATTTTAAAATTTCATGCCAGTTACAGATTAAAATGTATACATGTAAGATATAAACAAGCATCCTTGGTTAGAAAATTACCCCAAGTAACGAATGGGACTGTTCCATTCATCACTTAACTCTGTGTCCCATTCAACACTTGCATGCATGTAATGATAAAAACAAAAGTATGTAACACTATATCAATCTAATTCCATCTAACAGTTAATGAAGTTAAATATATGGGGATAATTTACAAACAGTTGACATTTTAAATGAATTCATAAACAACACATTTTTACTTTTTAAATGTTCACAATTATTTACTAATGAGTCTTAAACACTAAATTGCACTTTTTTTTTGTAGTCAATCTGCAGCCATTTTAATGTTTCTTTGTGTGGCAAAGTATGTCATCTTGCACCACTTACTTGCTGAATTTAAAATTTAAAGAAAGTTTAGGATTTCTGGCTAGTGTCCTGTTCATAACCTGTCCTATTCTTACCACTTCTTCCCTATTACACAATAAACAAACTGGAAATTCTATTTAAATTGTAAGATTACACACACACATTTGCTACTATATGCAAGCAAAGTTTGTACACACTTCTGCGGAGCCATTGGCCCTGAGTTCAATCTTATTTCTGACCAAATCCCCAAAAAAGAGGCATTTCTTTAAATAAAGAATAAGGGCCTCTATCTTTGTAATATATATAGGGTGTCTCTGAATTCATCACCAGCACGTGAAGGGGTTGTAGGGAACATCAAATAAAGCATGTTGGCCGAAATGTCCGCAAAGGACCTGATTTGGCTTAAGAGTGAAACTATTGTTTACATCTACATCGTTACTACGTAGGCAATTACATGCACAAAAAAAAATGTTTTTTGCCACATGATTTAAGTGATTGACCTAATAATGCAGCAGAAACAAACATTGGAAATTTCTATCCCTGGTCCTGAGCAGTGTTGCCATTTAGTCATCACAGGTATGGAAAACGATTGTTTTACCATACTGGAGGCAGTTGGGAATTGTTAAGCATGTGTAATAGGTGAAAGAGATCAAAAGAAACAACTTTGGCAGAGTGAACCAATGTCCAAAAATGAGCCGTTCTGGAACTACAGAGATGTTATTATTTGCATCCACATTAATCATGTAACAAAATTTGAAAAATTTGCCGTTCCAGCGTAGAATCATATCATGGGTGCCGTTAGTGGAGGGGGACAGTGGGGACCCGTCCCTCTCAATGTTGGTATTAGTGTTCCATATCCCCCTCCAATTTCAAACAAAATGCCTTCTACTGGTATATTGGCCTCTCTCTGCAATATTTTTATGCTGTCGGCGCCCATGCATCATATTGAAAAGGTTTCACTACTTACTATGGTCCAAAACAACTTCCCATGGCCAAATTAATGCAATTCGAGAATTTATGACATGTGAAAATGGGCAGGTGTCCCGTCATGCTTGAACCACATACAGGCACGGATGGCGACGGAAATCTACTACAGCAATTTGGGTAAAACCTGTTGCAGAAAAATATGATAGTTTCGCCCATCAAGGTTGTTCGGCAGTAGGTAAGGCCCAATTAAGAAGTCATCATGATCCCCGCCCACACATTGGTGCTGAATCGTTGCTGGTTTGACTTTGAACATGTAGAATGTTTGTTCTGGGACACCCACAAATGTGCATTTTGCACATTTACTATACCTTCACGTTAGAATGTTGATTCATGCATAAAGAGCACTTGAGCAGGGAAATCTACGTTTACTACACTTTGCTGCAGGAACCACTACGTGAAATCAAAGTGCAAGGGATAATCAGCATCTGTTAATGCCTACACTGACTGCAAATAAGGGTGCAATTTTTGTTCATGTAATTGCCTACTTAGTAACGACGTAGATGTAGATATTAGTTTCACTCTGCAGCCAAATCGAGTCCTTTGCAGACAGACGTGAGGATTTCGGCCAATTTGGTTTATTTGATATCCCCTACAATCCCTTAACGTTTTGGCCATGAATTCAGGGACACAAAATTTATGTATGTTTATGCACATCTTATTAACTGATTACAGAGATTGGCCCTGCGGTGGTACAGTGTGGTAACGCATTCGCCTATTGTGCTGTTAACCCGGGTTCGACTCCCAACAGTGCAAAGAACGCTTACTCAGAGATCTCATAAAGATCGCACTGCTCACTGTAGTCCGGGGTTTGGTTCCCTAGGCCTTAAGAGGTTCGGATTCCTCGGAAAACAGTAGGTCCCGGCGCAGCATGACCACTGTAGTCTTTGAGCCGTAAAACCAGAAAGAAAAGAAAGAAAGATTACAGAGTGACACTTTATTACAATATATTTCATATTTGTCTTTTGAGAGGGAGATAAATCAAATACATCCGTTACATTAATTAAGAACTTATTTTCCCAACACAAAATTGAACACATCGTTTGAAATTATGAAATGTTTTAATACAAAAAAATTATCAGCTATATTTATATTCGTAATGATGGTATTAATATAACGACCTCCAAATAAGTGATCAATCCATTAGATTTGGAGAATTTTATATTTGGTTTGTTTAAAAAGCTAAGATTAAAATAAGGTGTATCCCCGAGGACACACCTATCTTCCTACAGGAATAAACAAAAGAACAATGACCACAAAGGAATTCAATAGTAAAAATCTTAATCCCTTACAACCAAGGGAGGTTGAAAAGAAGCACAAATATGATGGATGTGCAGAGAGGGAAATTTGGATGAGTCCATTTTTAAATTTGGCTTTCCTTCTATACGTCGGTAACTAAAGGTATGTATGAGAAATTTTTGGGGCTTGGTAGGCAAAAGGTTAGATAGTTCAAATAATCAGGGTTCTGCTATATATTTAGTCAGTGTCGTAGGAAAGGGGGCTCAAGTCCCCATTGGGTAGCAAAATACATTATTCTGTTTAATGCCAAATCACATGTGTTATGTCTGAGCCCCTATAATTTTTTAATTGCTACACCCTGTATTTAATTGAAATTTCTTAAATGTGGCGTTCTTTGACTATAACGTAATGCGGCCTTCCAACATAAAGGTTCCCCACTCCTGACCTAGGGCCTTGGCTTATTTCAATTTTGTCGTTGAACTTAGGCAAATACTCTTTTGAATCAGTAACCTTCAAAATTGAAAAATCACAAATTGTTAAATTAAAAACGTTAGGAAAAACTTGAAACAGGAGTGAAGCAGGGACAGATCTAGAAAATATTTTTAGAGGAGGGGGATTTGCAATCCAGGGTTTGATTCTCTAGACCAGTGATTCTCAATCGGTAGCCCATGAGCCAGATCTGGCCCATTGACAGTAAAAACTGACCTGGCTATAAAAAATAAGAAACTCAATATTTATTTCTAAGGGAGGGGTAATTTTTCAGAGAAGGTTGAAGCTCTTACCTCAATGCTATTTCATTGAATCAGAAAATTTCTAGAAGAATAAGCCCCCCCTTCTCCCCAATATCTACATATCATTATAGCGTATAAGATAATTTCGTTGTCATATCTTCTGACCAGCCGACTAAAAAAAAGATTCAAAGTTTTAATTGATAAAGATCGTAATTGTTCTTGTCATAAAATGCAGATATAGTAAGACTTACTGTATTATCTTAAAAGCAATAAAATGTCAGTGTGTATGAAAAGTACTTTTTTATAATGCATGGTTTTGTTTTAGGTGTTCATTCAAGAATGACAGCATTATTAAGGGGTATGTATGTGTTCTTTCGTTCCTATTAAGCAACAGTAATGAAACTGTCTTGGAATGTTTTATTTAACAAGCTCTCATGTTGTTTTATAAGGATGTTAATAAAATTTTAGTGCATGATAATTTTATTCCTCTACCAACATGCTTTTGAGTTCTGAAAATGGAATGACAACTTGCAGTTGCTCTTCCCAACGAATCCTGACATACTCAACTGAGTTCATCTGGAGATTTTGCTGAGTACTTTCTTTTAAATATTCTCACCTTCAAGAAATTCATTAACTAAACCAACCCTATCTAGTTTATTATTCAGAAAAATAAACTAGGAACCAAATACTCCTTTTGAAAACACTTTGTACATAGTTCTAGGATTTTATCCCTGTATATCATTCAGTAGTCAAAGTGCTTCTTGCAGGCCCATGGAAGTACTGTGCATCCATCCAATATGATGCCAGCTTACATGGGTCCACCCCCATCATGATGGTCAATTTTCCTACTTTTGTGAAGATTTTGAAATGAAGAGGGACCATGAGATTTGTGTGTACTCAGTGGTTATCAAAGTTTTTATCACATTGCATTGATGTATTTCAGATACCCTGTTGATGAATAGGATACTGTTAAGGGGAGACGGGAGTTTTAAAGCTTAAAAAGAAATAATTTTATTTTAATGGTTTAGAAAAATATAATTCCTGAAAATTTTAAGTCCAAATTTGTTATTACCTTAACCGTTTACCTGCCAATGTTCCAATAATGGAACATGAGTTTTAATGGAATATTATGCACATAAATAATATTTGAAATACTCCACTTTTTTGTGTGTATGTAAATGCCTTCATGCAGTATTCTTTGATCTCAACCTTTAAGTTCTAAACATATATTTTTTTAAAAATATTTAGAACTTTGCTCTTTATCTTTTTTTTTTGCATTTTTGTTTGTTTTGAATTTGTGAAAAATCCAATTTAACAGATTTACAAATTTTTTTTATGCATATTATTAGTATAATTATAGTATTATATATTAGAACCTATTAAAAAAGGTCTAATATATAATACTATAATACTGATAATTCTTTATAGTTAAATATAACAATGATAGATAAGTTCGAAACTACATGTTACATTTTTTGGAACATTGGCGTTTCAAGGGTTCTTGATGAAAAGAGTAACCATTATGCAGACACATGTTTTGTCTCTCCTTCTATGCCATTGCTTTTTGTTTACAGTGAAATTATCAACGGTATCATGTGAGTATCGATAAGTAACTAGGAAAATAAAGGAAGTAGGTAGAGAGTATCAAGGTCATGGAATGATTTTCTATTTCCCCTAATTTACAGTGCACTAGTTCACTTCGCCTGAATCGCAATCACAACAATTTGAACCATTTATTTTCGTGAGCTAGAAAGGGAAGGCATAGGTTTTTAATTTGCTGACAAATTTTCACAATGGCGAAAAGATTTCTGAAAATAGAAGCCGCCGTGGTATGTTTAGAAACACTTTCGGATTCAGATTTATCTGATGTTGATGTGTGTCAGCCACTTCCTGATGAATCAGGGGATATTACTGATGAAGAGGATATTGTAAAAGATTCCTTACGGCCCATTATTCCAGGTGACGTGTGTGGAATGGTAGATGTAATTTGCAATAACAAAAATGACAGTTGCCAAGATAATGGTATGTGATACAGGAATCAATTCTTCAAATAATGAAATCGGAAAAGCAAGCAAAAAATGCAAGTCGAACACTACAAAATTAATGCATAGTGCTGATAAAGGTAAAAAAGTAAGAGAAAACAAAAAATAACGGTTGGTGGAAACGATAAGTTAATTTTAAAGAACCAATTCAGTCAACAGCTACCGAAACAATTTTGCAGAAATTTCTAAATCTAGTGGATATGTCACCAATTTATTTTTAAAAATTTTGACTGGTGACTATATTGAACACTTGACACTGATGACAAAGCTTTATGCACCGCGAAAAGGAGAATCAATTGATATCATAAAAGAAGATATTTTGCACTTTTTTGGTCTACTTCTAAGTGGATACCATTCCGTCCCTTCTGAGGACATGTACTGGAGTACTGCAAAAGATGTATTTGTTCCTGTTGTTCAAACTATTATGTCCCGCAATCGCTTCAGAAAGATTAAGAAATTTTTCTATTTGATGGGTAATAGCTAATTAAAGAAAGACAAACTTGGAAAAGTAGCATCTGTTTATGAAGCGTTACCTAAAAACCTCAGCAGTTTGGAATCCGGAATGAAAAATTAAGCATCCATGAATCAATAGTACCTTAGTATGGTCGTCATACCTGCAAAATGTTTATTAGAGGAAAACCTATTAGATTTGGATTTTAAGATATGGCTGCTGTGTTCATCAAACGGACATCCATATGCTATGGAAATTTACGCTGAAAAAAAGCCTCACCAGTTGTGCAATTGGGATCGAGAGTTGTGAACGAATTATCTGTTCTTGATCAAAATTCAAAGCATGATACATGTTTTGATAATTTTTTATGTCATATAATGTAATTTCCCAGCTGTCAAAACGGGGAATATGAGCAACAGGAACAATCAGCGAATTTCGCACTGGCCACTGAAATCTAAGGGAGAACACGCTAAAGAAAGCAGAGGAAAATTTGACTATTGTTCTGACGGATCGGTGTACATGTGCAACTGGAATGATAATGTGGTAGTTACAGTAGCATCAAACTGTTACACGCATGTGCCCATAGGAACTGTTAAAAGATATTCAAATGCTAACAATTGTAAAATTGATATTTGCCAACCTCATATTATCAGGAAATACAATGAAGGTATGGGAAGCGTTGACATTTTAGATGACCGTTTAAGCAGTTGCAGACCGCAGCTGCGAAGCAAGAAATGGTGGTGGAATCTATTCAGCAATGCTTTATACATGGCAGTTGTCGCAAGTTGAATTTTACACTCCTAGTTACATGAAATAAAAATTTCTCATTTAGACTTCCGAGGGCAAGTAACAATGAGTCTTCTGTGGCAGAAGGACTGTCTAACTATCCACCCTGAACCTTGTAGTCATGTACCAAACGAGTCAAGAATATCTGATGGCCATTATGTTGTATCTACGACACAAGGGCAATGTGCTGTATGCAAGAAAAATATAATGAAAAAACGTTTTCAGTGCGGCAAACAAATTCATCAAGGTTGTTTTCGGTCATACCATGGAAAATAGAAATTAATTTGTTCATAAAATTGCCCTCCAAATGTCTAAAATCAGGTATGACGTTTAACTATTATATTATATAATTATCTAAAATAAAAAATCAAGCAATAAAAAATATTAAAGAATGTTTAAGTGAAAAACAAACTCTATTTTTAATTTGACAAATATATGTAGAAACTTCATGCAAAGCGCCAATGTTCAAAAAATGGAACATATCCAAAAACCAAGAAAAAAATTTGTTTTTTCGGAATTTTAAAATTTTATCACCTATAAATGCTCTACAGAAGCATAACTGTAAAAAATTACATTAATGTAACATGCTATTCTTAGTTTGGCATTTAAACGGTTAAACAGTTCAAAATTTATAGCGATATATGTGGAGTCAAGTGGTATGCTAAGCTGTGTCACAGTTAAATCTTTAAACATTGTTTTTTTCGGTTTGCAATTTTTATATTTTATCCATAAGATTAAAAAACACTGGCGAAGATAGAGATGTGAAATTCAGCATACGTGTTAATAATGTTTATATGAGTTATATGAAGCAAAATTTTGAAATTTTCTTCAAGAAAATTTGAATTTCAAATCATTTGATTTGAAATGTTTATCATGGTTTATTGAAACCAAATTGGATTTGCAGACTAAGGGAAACTAAGTATTGAAGAGATCCGTCACATGCATCAATCCTTGCATGGCACAAAAAATTTATGGAGACAGGGAGAGTGTTGGATAAAGGGAGGAGTGGACTACCAAGAACATCTGAGGAAAACATCGATTGTGTAAGGAAAGCCTTTGATCTTTATCCGTACTGCTGCTAGACAGAGCTACTAGTTACAAGCTGCTTAGTTTGTGGGTTCCTAAATGAAACATTTCCAAACCGGTGTATTAGAAGGGGTGGTTCAATTCCCTGATGACCTTGTTCACCAGTTATCACTCACCTTGAATTCTATGGGTTATGTTAAAGATATCATATGTCAAATAAATGTACGGGACATCACTAATCTACAGCAGGGGATCACAGATGTCATTGCCACCATTGATGAGGTTAGGCTACAACAAACATGGCATGTAATCGAGTATTGTCTTGATATGCTCCGTTCAACTAATGGTGTCCATATAGAGGTATATTAAGTGAGACAAAAAAAAAATTAAATATATACGTCTCATTTTGTTATAATTCACTTATCTGTATTTTCATTTGCCTTTTGTAATAAATTTTTGAAATTGTACAGGGACTTCATGGACACCCTGTATATAAAGTAAAACAGATTGTTTACTTATTAAAAAATTAGAAAGGGGGGCGCCAAAATATGGTTTCGGCTGGTATCAGATTTACGTGCCGGCTTTGTTCTCAGCCTCAACGTTGACACTAAAATTTAAGCAAGAATAAAGAGCTGAGCAAGCAAATCATGGTGGTTTATTCTTTAACAAGTATAAAATACTTCCTTTATCAAAATGAGTGTAAAATATTGAAAAATTGCATTGGTGTTGCATGCAACTGTAATTATCACATGCTCACTCGCATAAACCCAGAAATTTTAAAGCTAGTTTTCAACTATTGCAGATTCTTATGTGGTCTAGATTTATAGCATCCATGTTTTTTTACTTTATTCTAATACACGTAGGCTTACAGGCTAAAGGAATTTGTCCATTTGTTACTCAATTTTTAGTTTATTGAATTGTGTATATTAAATTTCATATCTAATCTGTTTAAAATTTCCTGATGTAACCTTTATTTTCAAAGGTATTTTTGTCGTCGGTGCTAAAAGGACACCTTTTGGTAGCTTTGGGGGGAAATTGAAAGATATAACAGCAACCCAACTTGGAGCTATTGCATGTAAAGCTGCTTTAGAGAGTGCCAATGTTAAGCCTGAGCTTATTGATTCAGTTACAATTGGAAATGTCATCCAGGTATTAAGCATTATTTTTACAAAAAGTGATATTTGTGCATAATGCAAAGAGTTTTGCCTGTAACGTTATTTTTATTAATACATTAGACAAATTAAATATCACAGATTACTGAACTGAATATAAATCACAAGAATCTAATTTGAAAATATACAGTATTGTTTGTGTATAATAATATAATTAAAATTTGGAATTGTTTTTAATTCCAGTTTTAAAAAATGCATAATACATATCATGGTTCCCACTGTCCTTGACAATCCTTAAGGTTTTTTTTTTTTGCCAAGTCAGGGCCCTTGAAAAGTACTTGAAAACTGCCAAAAATGTGGTTGGTCTTTGAAAAGTCCTTGAATTTTTCACAACCTTTTCTCACGTTTTGGCAAAAGGAAAAAAAATTCTCCTTATTCCCGGAATAAAGCCAGTAGTGCTTTGGACACACTCCTTCCTTCCCTCCCTCGCCTGCTAAGTGTGGCTGATACAAGGAATACAAAAGGTGTAGCTTTTGCTGGCAATGTGCCAAGTTGAAAAGGAGCAACATAATTAAATACTAATTTTAATATTATACTTATAATGTCTTGCATTTTTATGTATATTGTGATTGACAGTGTAAGGTCCTTACTTAATGTCTCAATAATTAAATGTCCTATTAAAAGAGGCATTTTAAATGGCGACTATCATCGAATTACAATGGAAAAACATAATGCTATGTCCAGTTTAGAGGCACGGAGGACAAAACGAAAGACAAGTAAAAGCTGATAACGAGGCACTTAAAGACTAGGAAGGTACATCATTTGCTGCTGATGTGTTTTGAATAAAGGAAAACATTTTTAATTAAAAAAATCTATAATTAAAACTTTAAACGTTTTTTTCTGAAAACGCAATTTTGGGACTTTCGCATAACATTACTATTTGTTCAGTTAGTGCAAAATTTTCCACAAACGTTGCATGGACCCAACTACATATTCTGAACTAAAAAAAAATCAACATCTGAGCATTATTTATGAAAAATTTATGTATAAAAATTATGATACATTCAAATTGCACAACATTTTCTATTAAAAATATATTCAATATTTTTTAAAGATCCTAGAACAAAACAAATCTATGTATATAACTATTATTTTGCTATAGAAATTTATTAGTTTTGGCAAAAAAAAATTTTCAATCATGCATTGAAAAAAATGTAAATACTTAACATTAAAAAAAGTTCGTTTTAAATAACCAATTCAGATATACAGGGTGTTCGGTTACCACGTGTATAGACTTTAAGGGGTGGTAGGGTATACTAAAATAAGTAATACGATTTTTCTTTTTTTCGAAAGAGATTTCTTTACCGAGTTACGACCCAAAAATCGTTTGGTGGATGGAAATTGGAAATGTTGATGCTACTACCAATCTGTACATGTGGGCTGTATTTTTCCGAATATGTGTTCTACCATACTGAATATTAAAGAAAATGTATGCACCCTAAAAGTAAGTTACCCCCAAGTAAATGCACCCTAATCTACATATAATTTACATCTGTTACCAAGCTTTAAGGGTTAAATTTGACATCCAATATTTTATTTAAAAAGAAAAGTGTACCTCTTCAGATTAACTTTGAAAGTCAGAAATTTCTGTTAATGTGTTCTAAATGCTGTTTAACATTAGAACCGTGGCTGTGGTCATTTTTGACTACCCCTGAATATTCTTTAAAAAACTATAAATAAATGCAATTTTGTTTTTGTTTCAACAATACTAGTGTATTTAGGTTAAAACCCAATAACGTTCATTTAATATTTTCAATAATTAGGTTAATTTTTACAATTAAATAAAAATTTTAGCACATATTTTCATTATGGGGAAACTATTATTTATGGAAGAGAAAATTGTTCTTTAAAATCATAACGTCAACAAATAATCTTAAGTCGCTTTCGGATTCAAGGGTGACCGATGAGGCAATCCCCTCCCTCCCCACGTTGAGCCTGTATTATGTCATGAAAAATAAAAGGATTTTTAAATTTATAGTCAAGATTGAAAGAAAAAAAAAAATTGCAGAAGTAAAAAATTAAACTTATCAGTTTGGAAAGTTGCTACAATCATTGTGACAAAAATTGTTTGTTTTCAGTTAAATAAACTGGGACAGAAATTAAAATGAATGCCAAAATGATAAGCAAACGAAAGCTATGTGCAATTTTTCAAGGTTATTTGACATTGATTACAACTAACATTTCTCCTCAGTTGCAATTATTTCGTACATGGTTTATGGTTTATATTTGGTTCTGCGGAAGGCAAGTGTTTTTCAGGGCCATCTGTTTTATATTATGTCCTCTTGATTTCATGAATTGATAGAATAACGTTAATATTTGATTAATAACATTTCTGATGTATCACAGTAATTCATACATGTAAATATATTGATAATCAAGGTAACTTGTTTCACATATTGAAATTCAATAAAAAAAATTCTGAATAATTGAATAATTCCACGTTTGGTAATAGAGGTAAATGTTGGAATAAACAAGAATATGTACGAAAGAAATAGGCAAAAAGTCTATGATATTATTACTTACACATTAAATGCAAAGGTGAGGTGTATAAAAAAAACAATATGAAAATAAAATAAAATTATCAACGAAGAGTGTGCTTTAAGCATCAGCAATTAGTATGCTAAGTAATATATATATGGAAAAAACGTTAAAATATAAATGAAAATGTAGAAAATTCAGTAAGTAAATTGGTGAAAAGTGAAAGTAAATAAATGAAAATTATTAATAAGTAAGTGCAGATACATTTGGAATGCCAATAACCACACAACCACACCTATATATTATATAAAATAATATAGGCCTATACACTAGAATATGTATATACAGGATTTTAAAAACTAATACCATTATATATAAGCGCATATACAATATAGGTGTAAATGTATGCACATCATATTATATTATAAAATATACATGCATATGTAATAAAAATATATACATGCATAAACAAGTTTATGACAAGTAGCTTTATTGCATATCACATTTCATTTTTACGATTTAAAATAATGCGCTAGTGACGAAAGTGAAAAATTGAAATTATATGACAATATATTGAATCTAGGCATGCATGTACAATCTTTTTCAAGGGAACAGTTATACATGTATGCCAGACACAATATATAAGATCTTCAAGACAGTGTTTCTGAAATGATAAGGAACCGTTCAACGAAACCCCTAAAAACCAATGTCAAACGGCCCAAGAGCGTTCTATTCCCGACATCACCCTACAGATCATTAAGGTTAACAAGAAATATTCAAATATATAAAAATGTAATAAACTATACATGTACTTACAAGGATACGTTAGGCCTCACACTTCGAGTTCACCACCTTAAGCGTTGGCATTTTCAAAAAGAGAGAGGGGGGGTGTTATTGGCGGAATTATTTAGGATTGGTAACAGTTCGACGCCAAACAACAGGGAGGCTAAAGAATTAGCTGTAGCAGAAGTTAAAAGGGGTGAGGAAAGTAGCTGTAAGGAATTTTTTTTGGAATGAAAAGGAAACTGAAAATAAAAGAGGAAGAAGTTATGAAAATGTAAGGAAAAATTATTAGCAAA